>PVHT021183630.1:8605586-8632864 GCA_004024745.2 Catagonus wagneri | reverse complement strand
AGAAGAAGAAGAAGAAGAAGAAGAAGAAGAAGAAGAAGAAGAAGAAGAAGAACTGATACGTGCTACAACGTGGATAAACCTGGAAAACATCATGCAAAAGTTGGTAACATCTACTGAAGTTCTAGGCTAAAATACTTATTACCTTGTGCTATGACTGGCATAGAAAGTTATATGCCTGAAACATTTTGTGCAAAGATGGGCCTGTAATTTAGTTAGTATTGGAAAACCTGACTGATTTTGGAAATTTGCAGTTTACATGAGCCTAGTAAGTGTTTTGAGAAGTCCTGTAAGAAAATATCTTGAACTTTGCTTTTCCCACTGATTCTCAGACTTAATTGATCATGAAGTTTCTATATTATCCTTTAAAATTAATGCTTCCTGGAAAACACTAATTCTGCAAAAAAGAACCTGGAGACATTGCACACCCATTTCCATCTAAAGCAAATTAGGAAAAGTTAAGGAAGAATAATGGCTCCCCTGGGTTTGAGACGGGGAAAGCATCTGTCATGTGACAAACGGACTTTCACATCCTGCTCCCCAGAATCAGTTGTCAAAGTGTTATGACACTCTTTTAATTAGCTCCACATATACCTGCACCCCAGACTCTTGCTAAAGATTACTACTTTTAAACTCTCTCCTCTTTTATCCACACCAGATATCTAAAATGTGAGATGCAATACTCAGAAGGCTCATGTGTAACACAGATCAAAGACAACAGGCCTCTGAGTCAGAAATGGGAGCAGGCATGCTCACCCTCTGGATCTCACCCACTACCACCTCCCCGCTACCTACCAGAATGATCACTTCTATGTAGAGTAATTCGAGTGTCAGTTTTCTAAACTCTACTCTTGGTAAATGAAAGATCAAGAGAGCTACATTTTTTCCCAGAAATATTATATCTCTCCTCAGTTTTGCTTTCACTGTATTTCATATGCGTATGGGCTCACTGGTATACTTCAAGGACTATTCAAAGAATTGTCACATCCAACTGAATATTTTAATTATTGGATGGATGTTGATAAACTTCCCATTCATCAAGCAGTATAGTATTCTCAAAATGAGAATCCTTGGGAAAAATGTCCCTCTCATCTCAATATCTGGAAAATCTCTTTTGTTTGGTTTTAACATATGGTTTATTTTCTGGTAAGCCTTTATCATTGAGTGTGTTTCCTTCTTTCCTTCGATCACTGGGAAGTAAACCTGAAGTCAAAAGTTTGATTTACTCCCATCAACTTATATTACCTTGTAGAAGTTATGCCTTATTAAGTAATCTTATCCTGACCTTTTTCCATTATCCACTTTTTTCTTTCACAGGAATCCCTCCATCATTTGTTTCTATCCTGTTTTTACACACACACACACACACACACACACACATACATGCACACATGAACATAGACCTAAGTGTAAAATACTTATGAACAGTAATAAATCCTTGGTGAAATGGGGTGAGGCAGAAATACAGTGTGTGCGTGTGTGTGTGTGTGTGTTTGTGTGTATATTATCATAGTATCTAGCACAATGCTTTACCCAGAGAAGGTGCTAGATAAAGATTTCTAGATTAGCACCTGAGGAGATGAGATTTACTTGTAACATCGTTCATGTTAAATTCTTTGGTAGCTCTATTGGTAGTATCCTTTATGTTATATCCACCCTGGAAAATGTTTCCAAAGCTTACATTTTGTTATCACTTACTTGAGAAAGGTTCCTGCTGGCGTATAACTATGCTTGTCTGCTAATGGCTGCCTGGAACAGCACTCTGAGAAGGGGACTGAGGCTACTTCTCAGCTCCCAGGAAAGGAATGAAGTTGGTTAGAATTGCCTGCATTGGATATAGGAGATGTGAGTGGTAGCATTTCCTACCTAATAGTGATGTCCACAGCAAAATAATTTATCCCACTTTGCCTCTATTTAATCAATGACATAAAAAAGAAACCAAATGCTTTCACTTTAACAAAGACATATTTAGCCACCAAAGTGATCCTCGCATCTTCATTTGCTTCTACAGTTGTTCCTCCTATTGGTGTCAAAATCAATGGAGGAAGGAGTCTTCAGCTTGGCATAGTTTTAATTCTGTTAGCACATTAGTCTTCTATTGCCCAAAAGGTTTAGGATATCACTAAAACACTTTCTTGTTGATTCCCATGTGGGTTTTTCTCACAGGAAGATTGAAATATATGGAAGCATGTTTCAGAACATGCTGGTATAAAAACAGGGATTAAATTTTACTCACCACACTCCTAACTAAATTTCACAGATGTTTTATGTGAATTAAGGATTGTAAAGCACTTAGAACAAAAGAGCAAGTGCAGTGATTACCTTAAACTCAGTTTTAATGCCAGACAAGTTATTGCATCTGTTACCAAATGGAATTTCAAATTAACAAATCTCTACAACCTGTTCATACCATTAAATGGAACTTTGATATTTAAATGTCTAAATTGTAAAAATTTCAAGTGATAGGCATGAATTAATTTGTTTTGAGATTTAATACCTGTATGGAATTTCTCTACTGGAAAGAAAGGCTTTGTGTAAAATAATTTTTTTTTCCAGAATCCCAGCCTGCTACAGTTTTTAACAAAGTCACGTGCCTTCTCTAGCTGATTTTAATATTTTGGTTCAGTCCCACAGGGTAATCTGCCCAAAGCTATTTCACACAAAGTGATTCTGTCACCACCAAGAATTCACTTACAGAACGGTCTAAAATTCTAAGTCTAAAAAACAAACAAAAAACATAGCTAGGTAGTAACTGTTTTTCAGGAAATGGTTGTATTTCTGGATTACCATAATAAATACTTTTTCCAAATATATCTCACATAGCTATATTCCCTAAAAGGTATAAAATTAGGTAGACTGAGATGAATTAGATTAATTAATGAGTATGAATTTCTCTTTCACTCTAACAATAGTAGACAAGTTCAATCTAAGAACTTAAATCTGAGTCTGCTGTTCTAAGCCCTAGTGGACATCAACTCACATCATATTATTTGGCAGAATTGGCCCAGAAATGAACTTGCCATGGAGTTGACCCTCCCAGTCATAAATGGAGCACCACAGGGAAAAGAAATAAGAATATACATGCATGTACCTACTTGCGTGCACACACACACACACACACACACACACACTCCAGAGCATTGCAGCTATTTGAATTTTGTGAAAAATATCTAAAGTTCTACTTCAAAAGGTCTTACTTGAATTCATTGGTTACCAATGCAAATCATATAAAATAGCATGATTGTTCATTATTCTCTCCATTGATTTAGATAGAATAATTTCACTTAAGACTCCAAAATAATCTACTTATTTATATCCTCATTTACGCCTACTGAATATTAGTCCTATAAAACAAGTAGAACTTTAGGCATACTGGGATCACCAAGCTTTACATGAGTTCCTCAGCAACTTGATAAAAAAAAAAGTCCATAAAAATAACATGGTATCCTTTTCCCCAAATAATAAATCTTATAAAGAAATACATTTTCATTTCATGTATTAGCTGTAAATTCTTTGTAAAACAAAGTAATATATATTTATATACAAATATGTGCATGTTAGGATTATTTATACACTAACCCACACGAGTGAATTTCTATGAGTCCCCCACTTTTAGTACAAAAAATCGTGGAGACCAGCCCCAGTGGTCAGAGATGCCAGTCAGGCCAGGACAGAAAGTCCCCAGAGAAATCCCTTGCCAACTAGGGATGACAGGCTTTGGGGCAATGGGTCAGTCAGCCAGTGTGGGCGCCAAGCTGGTTTGAATCAGAAAGCTGTGAATGACAGAGAGGCGGATGGATTTCAGGGAAGCCTTCTGTCACAGCCGCCATGCTAGCATGATAAAGCACTGCTCCGGGCCTTGGAGACCAAGATTGCTGTTAGTGAATGTTTGTACATTTGGCAGTAAGAATATTATTTTACTGTTAATGCAATTTTCTCAATGCTTGGTGGCTGAAATATACAGCACAACCTTTTCTTAAAGGTCACATATTGAAAAAAGAAAAAAGAAAAAAAGAAATGCAATTTTCTAAAATAAAATATTTTGTTAAAGAAAAAAAAAAGCTAAACTTGTGAAGTTCAGCCAAGGCTCATGAAATTTTAGCTAAAATATTTATTTGTCCATACTCAAATACAAAATTTAAGATATGATTTTTTTAAAGTTCCAAAAGTAAAATCCACTTGAATGGACATTAGGGGCTTCCAACTGAAAAGTCTAGGTTTAGTAAGTCACTAGGTAATAAGTCACTGATTGGGATACACGACAGTGCCTTCCTGTCTCATTTTACTTAGTTAGGCTCCGCCAAAACTATATATTTTGTTTTTAGGGCATTTCAAAATCTGCACTTTATAGCAGCAAATAAAAGGATACCAAGATATACTCGTGTCTCATTAATAAAACATAATCATTACATGGGAGGAATACTGGTTAACTTTCCTTAGCAATAACATTTGGGATTTTCCTAGACTTATAGTTGATGACTGAATGATTTAGAGAGGATAAAATAGAAATTATTAGGTGATTCTCCAAGTATTTAATTTTATGAAAAATCATGTTATACACACACAGAAATGAAATTTGGGAAATAGAGTACAATGCAACATTATATTGTCATTATTAGATAACTATGAATTCTGTTTCTGATCTGTGATGGAGCCAAAATAAATTGTTCTAGTTTGCAAGCTCTTTTCTATTATTTCTCTTAGCATCTCCCACCCCACTACATTATTTTTTCCCCTACCCACCCAGTTTCAGTGGGATTTAAGCCATCTTTGCATTATTACTAAGAGTGAGAATGAGAAACCATGAAGATTATAAAGAATTATAAAAATCAATGATACAGATTCTTTTTCTTTAACGCATCACTAAGAAGCATTTCTGCATCAAAGCGTATGATAAGTTCATTCTGATGAGAGAATTAGAAAGTTGGACGTATTTATACCAATCATAGGAATGTGCATATAGTTAAATAGGTCATTTCCAATTTTAACAATTCCACCCCCGATTTCATTCAACTTCTTTGACACAGAAACCCAGTTTAACTCCTCCTGGGACAGGTGAAGCCCTTGAGCAGCGGTTCCTGCGTGGGGCCGCGCATCCCCGGGATTTCTCTTTTACTTAAGGAGTGTTTCTCCGATGTGCATGCTGCTCCCTGCAGACCAGCAGACTTGCTGGTGGGACACTAGGGAAGGAAGAATTATTTAAAACGTAAAGGGAAATTCACAAAATGTATTAGCTGCTATGGATGAAGCAGACTAAAAAAATACTATTTGTTAAAAAAAAAAGTGAAATAAGGTCCCAATATTTGAGCTGATGTATGTTCATTCATCTCCAAGAACATTTAGCATCCTACCCATAACTTTATTTTTGTAACAGAGTTTTTATTGAGTGTAGCAACTCCAGAGTTTCTTAGTAAAACTCTTTTACAACTGGCATGGGTGTCAATGACTATGTTTCTTCTCATTAGAGAAAGTTAGAGTTTCTTGGTTTCTGCTGGTGGAGGCAAAGATTATACTCAGTACACTTTTCCCTCCTTTTATTAAAGGCTAGAGACTCCAGAATCTCTTGCTAAATTTCTTCAAGTTGAAATCTGAAATCACCTTGAACCGCCTGCACAATTTGGTGGGAATACACAACCAGGGAATAATGTCCATAGTGAAAACCTTGAGAGGAATAACAATGGTTACTGATACAGAGGCTGATGGCAGAATAAATTGGGTCATTGACCTCGAACCTCTAAAGGCCTGAGGTTAGATCTGGATTAAATCACGAGTGAAATGATCACAGAGGTTTTGCTTCAAAAATTAGCACTCAGGTTGATTCACTTTGACAGGAGGGGGCGAGGATGCCAGCGACTAAATTAAATAGAATGAGATTGTTATGCCAAAGTGGGGCATCTGTTGAGGATAAAGCTTTATTCTCATCCATCTTAACCTAATGAATACCCAAGTTGGATTCCTTTTTTTTTAATAATATGTGGTATAAAAATAGTTTTGAGATGGCATAAAGGATATCACAATAGCACAAGAGGCTAAAAATGCACAGTGGCTGCACTAATTTGACAAAAATAGTTTTTAATTAATTACAGTTGAGTTCCAGTCCTTCCAAGCTAGTAGATATATTTGTGTTTTACTAAAGTATCCTTTTAAGTTTTAATTGGGTCTCCTCCATTCATCACACTTCTCCCCAGTATTTTGGACTATGTGGGACATACTATCGCAAAAGAAAGATCTATTTTAAAAAAGAAACAAACATGTATCTAATACTAAAAGTACCATTTCTTTAATGAGTATTTTGAAAGTACCAGAATCTGTGTAAAATATACTTATTATTTCAAGTGCTTTCCACAGTATAGCATAGGATAATTTCTGGTGGAAATAGACAGGACGATGACTATTTTAAACATGCAGTTATAAAGTCATTTCTTTTTCCATTATTTCATCTCAATAAAAAAAAATACTGTATCTATTCCCTGAATAAATATCACATTCAATGGCTTTGGAATTCAGAAGTCTGTATTGTGAAAAATTTCTCTTTCACCCCTGTGTTCCAGCTGTTTATTTTTCATCCTGTAAGTTTCTTTCTAAAGATGTTTTATTCAGATAAAATAAATATGTGTGTGTGTGTATATATATATATATATATAATATATATAATATACATATATATTTGCATGAATGCAAATATTCTGTACTTACTGTTTTACTTTTAGCAATTTCTATTTTAAATAATTTCTTATTGGTAATAAAAAGTATTATTTTATTTAGTCACACAGTATTTCACCCAGTTCTCTTTCAACCCTTGTGTATATGGAGGAGAAATTTTTGATGTGGTGCCAGTATTTCTGAGATGGCTTTTTAAACTGTTCTAGTCCTCTTTTTCTACAAAAATGAGAATTGACCTCAACTACTTAAGAAAAATAAAATTAAGGCAAAGCAACTCCATAGGAAAAATAGGGGCCAAGGAATTCAATAACAGAAAAACATGGGGCTATGTTCAGGTGGGGATATGGAAGAGACCTTGGCCAACCAGGAATTCCCAAGATCTCACTGCAGGGTTCAGAACAACCCATGTCTGGGTACAGTTGGGTATCACTTGATGGCAGCTGTCTACTCTGGCTAGAGTGTCAGTGAGGATGATTCTCATTCCAGAAGCTGCCTGGAGTTTTCAGGACAGTGGCTGTGATTCTGAAACTCTCCAATTCAGTTTCATTGTGTCCTCTCTATCCAGAGAGTTTGGATGAAAAGACTATCCAGAAACACACTGTGCATCCTAGCTTCCCAAGACCAGATTATTTGCTACTTCCCTGCCTAGTCTTGCCCTGGCTTCATATTTCACTAACCTCATTTTTAAGATAAGAACTCTTTGACCTGCAGAGTGACCTACAATATACAGTAGTCCTGTACAAATGTACACTCTCCACACAACTTAATTGGGCATGCTCTATTGATAAAATATGTCCTTGGCTTAACCATCTGATTGCCAAGCTCTTTAGGTCTGTCTGTGAAACGGTTGAGTAAAGACTGTAAGACATGGAGACATTGTTTATGAATATGCTACTAGATTCAGGGTATCCCAACTCCCAGTCCCATGCCATTGCTCTCAATTTTTATATCCTTGACACTGTAGGTATCTTTCCCTAAACTGATGAACTTCACGTGACCAGGTCTTCTACTTCTGGAATCATATACTGATGAGCTTGACTTAGACATAATGAAAGAATAAATGCTTATCTAATGCTTCGCCTATAATTGGTATCAAATAAATATTTGCTTCCTTTCTCTCTTCCTTCCTTCTTCCCAAAGCATGGGTTCTGAAACTAAAGTCATCCTCACTAAATAAACATGCTCCTTGTTGACAAGGATCGGTACCTGACACATAGCAGGCACCTCTGGTTATAAACACATGGTTATAAAACCCCAGTAACTTTGAGTTTTAATCCACTACTTGCTAATCTTTACTAAAGCTCTAAATCTCAATGGCGTATCCTATAAAAGGGAATGATTAAGGAATAATTAAGAAAATTTCCCACAGTAGCTGGCCCACAGTAGGTGCTCAACTGATAGTAGTTCACATTTTCACTGTCTTCAACATCTCTTCTGTATGTTAACTCTTTTTTCTTTCTGCTCTTTAATTCATAAGTACGAATGATTAACCCCCCCCCCCAAATCCCTAGAGGCCTATGAAGTTCCCCAGTTAATAAACATTAAGCATGTACTAAGCTCAGATATGGAACTGGGTAGCAACACGTTAATAAATCAAGAACTGCAAGATCAGGTCACTACATTTCCATGGTAGCTATGGGCCCCATTGTTTTACTTCACTGCTCCTCAGGGGAATCCCCCAAACCTGTATATTGTTTTATCTTGTCATACACAGAAACACTTATAAAACCAACAGAGGAACATCTGCTTGCCTACCCTTTCTTCCATAGATTAGTATTTTAAAAAACTATTATTGTCACTTTGATTGCAAATGAAGCCATGGGAAAATCAGGAGATGGGAAGGTTTATTCCCTAGGTCACATAGCAGATCAAGAATTCACTAGTATCCCAAATGCACAAAAATGACACTCTCCAAATTTTTATTTTGAAAAACATTCAAGTTTAAGGAAATAATGGCTCTTACAATGAACAACTACACACCTTACAGCTGGATTGATCTGTTATTTTGCTAAACCATCTGAGAGTAAGCTGCAGAGAAGATCCTGAGTATGTAACACTTGATCAGGCATCTCCAAGAAGGACATCCTCTTACATCATCACAAAAGTAGTTTTCTCATCTAACAAAGTTAACATTGATTAAAACTGTGTTTGATCCACATTTTAAAAGCAGATTCCAGAGTGTGCTTGACCCAGGAAATTTTGCTCTGAAACTAAAGTCTCCCTCACTAAATAAACATGCTACTTGCTGTCAGGAACCAGGTATTTGGCACATAGGAGGCACTCTGGGGAAATCTTCTAGTCTCTTATCATCGTGCTCTGCTCTGTAAACTCTGATGATGATTGCTCAGAATCCCACCCCTTGACAGACACAGAAGTCAGAGAATTAAGTACAAAAGATGGTGTTTGGAGGTACACAAGCTTGGATTTTAATCTAATCTCCACCATTTACCATCCATGAACTGACCCCACTAAACTGCCAGGTATTATTCATCATGGTGATACAGTGCTTTGGACTCCGAGAAACTCCTCAGATTTTCATGTGTAAATTCTGTGGCCCACTGGGGAAAAAAAAAAGAAAAGACAACATCCCCTTTCCACATTGTAAAAGAAGATAAAAATACCCATGTCATTGGGCTTTTATGAGATTAAATGAGGTAAGTCGTGCAAAGACCCCAACCCATAATTGATCCCCTACCAAAGGGAAAAAAAAAAGTAAAAAAGAAAACTTTGAAATTTTCATAGAAAAAAAATCTCAGTTGCATCATTTGACACTATTTTCTCCCATTCTATAAGTTGTCTTTTTGTTTTCTTTTTGGTTTCCTTTGCTGTGTAAAAGCTTGTCAGCTTGATTAGGTCCCATTGGTTTATCTTTGCTTTTATTTCTGTTGCTTTGGGAGACTGACCTGAGAAAACATTTGTAAGGTTGATGTCAGAGAATGTTTTACCAATGTTTTCTTCCAGGAGTTTCATGGTATCTTGTCTTATATTTAAGTCTTTAAGAGATTTAGAGTTTATTTTTGTGCATGGTGTGAGAGCGTGTTCTAGTTTCATTGATTTGCATGCAGCTGTCCAGGTTTCCCAGCAATGCTTACTGAAGAGACTGTCTTTTTCCCATTTTATGCAGCGCAACAGCAAAAAAACCAACAACCCCATTGAAAAATGGGCAAAGGACCTAAATAGACAGTTCTCCAAAGAAGAGATGCAGATGGCCAACAAGCACATGAAAAAATGCTCAACATCTCTGATGATTAGAGAAATGCAAATCAAAACTACCATGAGATACCACCTCACACCAGTCAGAGTGACCATCATTAACAAGTCCACAAACAACAATTGCTGGAGGGGGTGTGGAGAAAAGGGAACTCTCCTGCACTATTGGTGGGAATGTAAGCTGGTGCAGCCACTATGGAAAACAGTATGGAGGTACCTTAGAAAACTAGACATAGAGCTACCATATGACCCAGCAATCCCACTCTTGGGCATATACCCGGACAAAACTTTCCTTGAAAAAGACACCTGCACACGTATGTTCATTGCAGCACTATTCACAATAGCCAAGACATGGAAACAACCCAAATGTCCATCGACAGATGATTGGATTAGGAAGATGTGGTATATATACACAACGGAATACTACTCAGCCATAAGAAAGAATAAAATAATGCCCTTTGCAGCAACATGGATGGAATTAGAGACCCTCCTACTGAGTGAAGTAAGTCAGAAGGAGAAAGACAGATACCATATGATATCACTAATAACTGGAATCTCATATACTGCATAAATGAAACTTTATGCAGAAAAGAAAATCAAGGACTTGGAGAACAGACTTGTGGTTGCCAAAAGGGTGGGGGAGGGAATGGGATGGTAGGGGGGTCTGGGGTTAATAGCTCTAGACTGTTGCCTCTGGGCTGGAAAAGTAAGGGGATCCTACTGTATAGCACTGGGAACTATGTCTAACCATTTGTGATGAATCCATATACGTATGTGTAACCCTGTCACCACGATGTACAGCTGGGTATAATGTAAAAATTAAAATTAAAATTAAAAAAAGCTAAAAAAATCTCATAAAAAAGGCAAAAGCAAAATAGAACATAAAAAACAATAATAACAAAAATAAATTCCCAGCATGGTTCAGTGGAAATGAATCTGACTGGGATCCATGAAGATGCAGGTGCCATCCCTGGTCTCATTAATTGGGTTCGGGATCTGGCAATGATGTGAGCTCTGTGTCGGGTAGGTGGCAGATGCAGCTCAGATCTGGTGTTGCTTTGGCTGTGGCATAGGCTGGCATCTACAGCTCCCTTAGCCTGAGAACTTCCATACACTGTGGGTGCAGCCCTAAAAAGACAAAACAATAAATAAGTTTCAAATGGAGCCCAGGAAAGAGCCAGAAAGAGAGAAGGCTCAGGCTGGCTTCATTATGTTGGCTCAGCAGCCTGAATTACAATGGCAGCCACTGGTCAGGGTCTCTAGCTGAAGATGGTTCAGGATTTTAGGAATAAAAATAATGATTATTTTACTTAAGCACTTTGTTTAAACTTAATAAAATGTTAATAATATAAATAGTGGTGGTACCAATGAACAGGAAAACTAGAATTTTGCCGATATCTGCTTCAGTCCAAATCTTACTGGCCAACAGAATTGATCCCAGCCTAGGGGAGGGTCATTATCCAAGGAGGCAGGGCCTCTGAAAATCCCATCTTGTTAAGAATTGCTGGGCCCACATTCTGAGGGGAAGTCAGAGAAAGGCAAGAGGATCAGCAGAACGGTTCACATTTTTTAGCCATTTTAGGGGTCAGACAATTCTAAGCACTTGATACATGTTTTAAATTAATTCTAATAGACATCCTGTGCAAAGTTATGATACCATTTGGTAGATACCCAAAATGAAGCTCAGAGGACTATTATTTTTTAAATGACTTAGCAAAACTATGTTCAGAATTCATCTTTAAATCTTTCAAGATGATCGAGTTATTTATTTGTTACTCTAGTCCTCTGTTTAAATTATTTAAAAACATTCATTAGAGAAGTTCTATGATGGTATGTTTTTCATTGGCATAAGAATTAACCAAAGCTAGTGACAATGACTAACATTGCTCGATTAAGCCCTCAATTAATGATTTTAAAATTTCTAAACGTATCTTCCTGTGACTGACTGCCTGACTTTGAGAAATCTAGTCCCTTATAAATGTGTTCCAATTCTTTTAAATAAAAATGTATCTTGAATAAAGAACAGAGGAGATAGCATACTTTTAAGTAGTTAATAGATGATATAATTTTTTTTCCTTCAGGAAGGCCAGAAAATTAAATATTTTTGAAAGTCAACAAAGTGCCGCTGTGACTTTCAATTAGTTTCCATTTCCACGCTGCCTCCAAACTTCCTGATTCCAGCTGGGATTGTGATCAAAAATGCAAAAACATATGTAGAAAAGTTATTCTTGTGGAACATCTGACCGGAAGCAGGAAATGCAAGATATCTCATGGGGTTGCCTATTATCAAAATATACCCAGTCCAGCACTGCACAGACCGGAGGAGTTTGTCACCCAGATACAGAGAATCAGAGACAATCCAGTATAGCCACATACTGTGAAAGAAGAGCGAGAAGAAATGCCCTTCACACGGTTTGGTCTGTGGTCGATTGCTGTATTGCTGTGTGGCCTTGTAAAGTCTCCCTTCATTGCTGCCAGCCCCATGAAATACAACAACAAAACGCATCTTGATAAGGGAGAGCTTTAACGTACACATTCTTCAAATAATCTTATATATGGGAAAAGTCCTATAATTATTACTCATTGATAAATAAGAGGTAAATATACCCAGATTACCACAGTCACTTATGCTGTTTCAATGCACAAAGGAAAATCGACTTTGCTATTTGAATTTCAAATTAAACACAATTTTTCCTGTAAGTCTTTAAAATATTTATTTGAACTTTCCCAATAAAATTTCATGAAAGCATATACTTTCATTACATGGTGATTAAGTTCTATCCTTTTTTTTTTTTTTTTGTAAATTAGAATAAGTAGAAGAGAAATATCCTTCAAGAATTCTAGCCAGGTATCATGAACCCATCCATCATAAAATCATTGGCACACAGCAGGCAACGGGAAAAAGGATACCTTTTAACCTCGACTGGCATAAACGTGTGTATTTATTTTTAAGAAGTGGAATATAAACAGACATGCTGAGAGCCAAATGTTTTATGAATAAAAAAAAAAAAAGATTCCATACACATACACACACACGAGCACACATACATATAAAACTTTCCCCAATGGGCCATCGAGGATTTATGTGGATGTGAACTCTATTTACTGTTAGTATTAAGGAAATAGTGCCTTTTTAACAAGTTACTCATGCCTGGAAAAAATCCCAGTTTTGCAAGATTCTTTGCCAACTGTCCGTGGGAATCACTGGGATGGGAAAAGTTCAAATTTGTTTTAAAAGAACTTGCTTAATGGAAAACTAAAAAAAAAAAAAGTAGAAGAAAACCAACAACCTACTGTGCTAATCTTTTGGTTAAATAGGAATAAAGTATGGCCTGTTGGCTTACTTTTTTTTTTTTTCTCCTTAGCATTATTTTAAGAAAGGAAAAAATTTTCCTTTTTTATATTACCCATAAAGTCATATTTAGGATTTTATTTCAGTGATCCAAACGCATGATGACTTGCTGGCCTGGGTTAGCCTAAAACTATACCAAAATGGGGCGGGAGGGCCCTCAGTCAGTGCCATAAAATCAAAGCCTTGCCTTCTTATTTTCCTTCCATTTTCTTACAGCTCTTTAATTCTCTGTTCCTATCAAACAACAAAGTCTGGTTACAGTGTTACTGTCAGTTTCCAAACTACAAAGGACTAAAAAAGCTGACATTAAAAGCCCTAGAACTCACAGTTTTAAAATATAACGGTTCTACCTTTCCTAGCACCTAGGGGGTGCCAGGCACAGTTCCAAGGGCTTTTATATCTTCCTTTCAAGTCTCGCAACAACCTTATCAAATAGACACTCTTATTTATTTATTTTTTATTCTCCCTTTACAGATGTGGAAACTGAGGCCCAGGGAGATTAAAGAACTTCCCTGCATCACACAGATTCTAAGGGGCAAAGCTGGGGTGGGAACGCAGGTGGGCAGGTCCAGTTCTGCTTTTTACTTCTTAGGCTGCTTCCAAGAAAGTACATTCCATGAATTCTTTTACCCAGAGATTTTATTAGACTCCATCACAAATTAATGTGGTTCTAATTTGATATGACAGAACCTGCTTTTCATACAATAGGGAATGGGAAAATGAAAGCTTTGTTTTTCCGTTTATGATAAAGCAGATGTGAAAGTTATCTTGTAATCATCTACCCAAACTATGTGCCTCTTCTTGTTTTATTCTTCAAAAGAACACACGGGCAGAAGCAAGAGATGTAACCAGGCTTATATCTAGAGACAGTTCTTACCTAAGTAAACAAACAAAAACCCAACTTCCATCCCCCCGCCCCCCAAAAACCTTGATAGTTTACTCTCTAGAAAAGAAAGAGGCTACAAGGAAAATTCTAAATATTTTCTTCTTCAACCAAATTGTTAATAATTGTTATGAAAGCTGGTACTCCCGGGTAGACGTTTCATTAAAAAGAGTTTTTCACTGTCTTAATACATACATTTTTAAAAAAGAGTAGTTGATCACGTTCTAGAGATTCTGCCCATCACTTATTTTTAGCAACTTTTTCCCTTATGGAAAAATAGTAAGTTGAGTTCTTTTCCCCCACTGCATTTATATTCCTTGACTTTTTTCCCCCAGAATTTAATATCTAGGTGATTGCTTTTACTTGGCACTATTGGGAAACACTGCCAGTCCAGATCTAAATATTTTCATATACAACTACAACAGCAAAATTGTGCTCTGCTTAGCTCCTTTGATTTATAGAGCTTCAAAAAATGGATTTCAGATGCAATTTTGCCAAGTTGTAAACCAAGAAGTCTTAATTTAAATTTTTCCTGACAGGAACACTAATTCTTCATCTGAGATAAAGTATTTCAGGATTTTCACACACATAAAATAAGGTCTCTAAATTGCATTCAAGCTGTTATTATTCGCAGTATGGCTTTTTTAATACCTTGATATGCAACATAAATGTACAATATTTTCACTGGGTAGAGTCCCATTGGAATGACTAGGAGAAAGTTTATGCCACTGATTCTAGTTATAATTTTTATAGCAAAAATACCAGTCAGCATTATTTTATATTAGAGTTGAGGATACCACTTTAAGTTTACAAAAGAAAGCTGAACTTTCTAATTGATATCATCAAATTTCTCTAGGGATCATACAATTCACAGAAGTAACAAGCATGTACTTACATTTTTAAAAGATAAAATTAACAAAAATATCTTCTACAGACACAGAAGAATTTTATGTATGATACTTGATTGCTTTGCATGTTGATATTAAAATACACATGAAAAAGTGGCATTTCAAATCAAGTGAGAAACATTAAATTATTGAGTAAATCCTGTTGAACTAAATAGCTATCATTGACTAAAAAATAAAGTTAGATCCTTCCTTTACATTATTTACCAAAATAAATCTCTATGTATTAAAATTTAAATGAAGAGAAGAAAAAGAAGAAATGAATGAATAAGTATTTTCATTCCATTAATTTGTAAGCCTTCAGTAAATCATTCAGTTACAATGACTGCAAGGGGAAGTGCTTTGTAAACAAGACACCAAAGAAACAATGATTGATAAATATCATTACATCAGGAAAAAAAAAAAGTTTTGCCTTAGAAAGATTGCTATAAACAAACTTAAATAAAACAAAAGCCTGAGTATATTAGTCCAAATATTTAACTCATGGAAAGATAATATCCTTTATAAATGAAATGTTTTTACAATCAGTAAGATGACTAGCACTTTGATAGAAAAGTGGTCAGTACATTTACCAGTGTAGATGCAATTTTGCAGGTTAAAAAAATGTGAATTGAAATAATTTGTTACAATTTTCACTTTTGAGATTGTCATTAAGTAGTGCAGTGAGAGGTACAATAAGTGTGGTGGTACAAAGAGATGAAATCCCTCTGAAGGACAATATTCTTGAATCTAGAAATTTCACCTTTAGGACTTAATCCTATGGGGGAAAAAATAGTGATGTCCACTAAGACATCAGCTCAAGGAAAATAACTCCAATAATGATATAATAGCTAAAATTTGGAAACAACTTAGATTTATAGAAAGATTATTTGAAGACAATATCACCTTATGAAGTATTTCCAAACATAAAAATCACTATCTAAAAACTATTTTAAATGGCTTGAAAAATTATCCATGTTATAATGTTGAGTGAAAGATCTCATTGCAAAGCAATATGAATAACTTGGTTACATATTTTTGAGTATGTGTGCATATAAGGAGATAATCTGCACACATGCTAATTGATATGAGAAACAAAGTTACAGGTTATATGTTTTTCTCTCCTCTATTACATTTTCTATTTTCCTTATATTACTATATATTGCCTTTGTAATTTTTACAAAATATTTTATTATGATAGTTTACTATTTTATGGAAATGAGTACCAAATGCTATGAAAGTTCAATAGGTGTGAAAAGCTTTGATCACGTCTTTTGATCAAAAATTCAGAATAATAGTGAGGTCCTCATTGAGTGCTACACACTGATATTTTAATATCTCCATAATGAAAGTCTTATTTTAATCTTATATCATACAAATAACAAGTTGAGAGCCATGTAGGTGAATGGCCAAGAGTCGACTTTTACTTTTCTGTTTCTGAGTTCTGGGAAAACAGAAGCAAATAATATACTTAATGGTGGAAGTGACATATTTATGAAAACCCAGGGCAACAATTAAATTATCAACTATACTTCTCTTGTGTTTTTCTTTAGAGGGTCACAGTATTATTTTAACCAAGGTTAGCTGGCGGGTTTGTTGTTGTTGTTGTTTCTTGGGCTTATATTGTTGGTGTGGAAAGTAATTTAAACTTTATGGTCCATTTGAAGCGAGATTATTTACATCTGTATGGCAATGTCTGTGTGCTTGCATGTAATTTATACTCCATTGCTATTACTTCTCGAATTCCTCCTACTTGGTTGAATTTATTACCATTGTATGCTTGCTGTTTTTCACTTTTCACTTAGAAATTTGAAAAATGTGTTTAAAGTTTTCTTACTAAGGGCCAGTGACTGTTTTTTTGTGTGGGGGGGCACCTATTTTGTGGTGTATTTTTTTTTTGGTTTGTTTGTTTGGTTTGGCTTTTTGCATTTTATTGTTTGGAACTTAACTTTTCTTAGGTGGGAAATGAAAAATTCGCTGTGAGTATTGCGATTTTAGATGGTTTTAATTAATCTACTTAAATATTAGTTTATAACTTTATGCCAAACATACTGCTATGGAGGAGATCACAGGGAAAATATTCCTTGGAAAAGAATAGTTCTAATCAATGAGGCAGCAATATATTTATAATTCAGATTAGCACTTCATATCTTTAGCACAAATTAGAAACCCTTCATATTAATCCCAGAACCTTGAATCCTGGAATTCTGGTTATCACACTGTAGAACAGGGAGACATTTTTTCTCAGTAGTTAAGACCTCATGATTAAATAGAGTCATATGTTGAAACACAGGACTATAAAAGATCCCTGATGCCATGTTTGAGTAAAGGGATGTCTGAGACAGAATGTTCACTGAGATCACTGCTTTCTGTCAAAATGAGTCCTGACAAAATTGTATGTCATTTCTGGTGAGCTGGTGTGAGTGGCCGTGAAAGATGTCTTTAAATGCTTTCCATCTTCAGGGTCTGTGATGATACAACATACTTGTCTGAGGAAAAATTTTAAATGAGCCTTTAGCTCTTTAGGGATGCACAATATGACTTGTCAACTTTTATACCTCCTCACATCATAAATTTCTGTCTCCATTTGGTGGTCTAGTAGACAGGGTGTGGCCATTGATCAAGACAGGTCTTTAATTACTTTGCCCATTCCTAATTTTCTGTAATTTAGAAATTCCTTGACCCTCTTTTCCAGGCTCTTTTCTGCTAATGCCTAAGATTCCAGTTTCACCCAATGATGAATTCTCCACAACCTGTGCTATATTTTCTTGTTCATCAAAATAAACAGAATAAAGTTTCACTCTCCAAAAGTGGAAGCCGAAGTACATCCTAATATTCTAAGA
Organism: Catagonus wagneri; assembly: GCA_004024745.2. Classification (NCBI taxonomy): domain Eukaryota; kingdom Metazoa; phylum Chordata; class Mammalia; order Artiodactyla; family Tayassuidae; genus Catagonus; species Catagonus wagneri. Next base: position 8,615,032 of record PVHT021183630.1, on the reverse strand, counting down.
TACTTGGGGAGAACAACAAAAAGAATAAAAGGCTTATCCACTTCCTCCCATCCTAAATCTCTAAGAAAAGAAGATGACTCAAAAGTCTAGTGATTCACATATGAGCTCTTCTTTCTTTCTGTTATGACGGAGAAGATGAGGTTAAGTGGTTTGTACAGAAAAATGACCAAGAGTGGGGTAAAGGGTGGGGGAAGTAGTGAAACAACTCCTTCTGAAAAAATCATAAATGGTCCTGCTGTGTAGTTTAAAAAAGTCACTCTGGAAGAAATTTCTGTTTTGTTTTTCTAAGTAGCATCTGATCCAGGTAAGAGAACACCTTAATCTAAACAGGTTTATTAAATATGGCAATAATTGTTGGCCTCCATTTTTTTCATCAACTTATATGAAATTTGTGGCTTTATATGTTTGATTCCTATTGACAACTGAATCAGGCTAAATTTCTGCAAAAGGTGAATAACAAAAATAGAACAGTCTGGACAACAGTAAACATTCATCTTTTTCCTGTAGACAAGTCATTTCTTTTAAGATTTTGTAGTGCATTTTATAGAAATGTTCATGGTATAGGGCTGTAATCACGGGTTCCGACTCCAGGAATTTCTCCCAAAGCCTGATTCAAACCCTCAACTCTCTTGGTTATTATAACTTTGTTTTAAAGTTAAACAACAGAATTGCCTACGTCCTGTTACTTAAACTGTGCATTAACTTTCCACAGGAGGAATTCAGAAGTAAGATCCTATAACATTCTCTTCTCTAGAATGATATAGCAGCCGCTTTATTATTTGGAGTGAGACAGGTTCCCAAAATAAATTCAACAGGAGGGAGGAGGGTTGGGGAGAAGAAGCTATCAGTCTACAAATGCATTTGCAGGACATTACGATTAAAATTGATATAATGCCTCCATATATCTCCTCAGCACCTGTTGAATTGTTGTACTTATCCATTAGTACTCCATTTAATACCAGAAGGCAGTTAATAAATTCTTCCTTCCTGTACAGGAAATTGACTAAAAGACACAAAATTAGCTTTTAAATTTTAAAGAATTAAGATCTGTACTGAGGATTTCTTTTCCTTTAGCTACCCTGAGAATGAGCTCTGCGCCCTGTTTTTGAGCAGCTAGAACCTGTTAGATCCTCAAACTTTTGCCTCTAAAAGATGTAATGTCTATTTGTCTGTCCTCTCTCAGATCTGCCCTGTAGCAATTCTCTGGAAAAGCCTAGACTTGCATGGTTGTCTAGGCTTCAGGCCCCCAGAGGCCAAAAGGTTAGGCTATTTTTTTTTTTTTTTTTTTTTTTTGCCACACCTTGGCATGTAGAAGTTCCTGGGCCAGGAATCAAATTTCTGCCACAGTTGCAACCTGCACCTCAGGCCAGATCCTTAATACGCTGCTGTGCTGAGATGTTGCCTGAACTTTTTTACCTTTTTTGTCTGATGAAAGGTAGTGATGGCTTTGTGTACTGTCTACCTTCTATCCTTAGCTATATGCACAGAGGTGCACCTTCCAAAAAGGGACATCTTTACAGCTTCCATGGAGATTTTATATGGATATTTTGAATCTAAGAAGAAAAAGCCAAATTATACAAATAATATAATGTGAGCTTTCTGATTCTTTGCAGCAAAATCCCAATGTGAGAACAATGCATATGTTGAAGTAGAAAAATTCAACTTCCTGGTTGATAAAACTATTATGCGAAACAATTTACGAAAGTTTTTAATAATAGGACCCACATAAATCTCTCAAATTCATATGACAGGCACAGGAAAAACTGCTAGTATCTAGAAGGACGATGTTAGGATGGCAACAAGTTTTTATTGTTTGTTGTCATTTAACAGTTTTTGTCTCATTTGTTTATGATAAATGTTCAGTTCACAGAAAAGAGAAATATTTATTATTTTATTTTTTTTAGTTGAAGTATGGTTGATTTACAATGTTGTGTTAATTTCAGGTGTACAGTAAAGTGATAAGTGATTCACTTATATACTCACACACAGAATCTTTTTCAAATTATTTTCCCTTATAGGTTATTACAAAATATTGAGTAAATGCCCTCTGACTATACATCAGGGCTTTATTGGTTATCTATTTTATATATAGTAGTGTGTATCTATTAATCCCAAACTCAATTTATCTCCCACTCCCTTTCCCCTTTGGTAACCATAAGTCTGTTCTCTATGTCTGTGGATCTATTTCTGTTCTGTAAATAAGTTCATTTGTGTCATTTTATTTAGATTTCACATATAAGCAATATCATATGATATTTCTTTAAGAAATATTTATTATTATTATCTGAATTCACAAGAGGGTCTGAATTATTTGTCTCCACCACCTTTTCCTTCCTTAAAATTTTGATAAGGAATACCTCTGATGAGAAAAATCCAACAGGATCAATCATTGCTTTTTCTACAACATCAGGGGTCTCATCCTCCCTGGTGTCCTACATAGTGTAGTAGAGTTACAAAAAACTCTTGAATTTTTGTTGTTATTGTTCCAGGCCCAGGGATCCAACCCAAGCCACAGCAGTAATCAGAGACATAGCAATGACAATACTGGATCCCTAACTCACTGAGCTATCAGAGAATTCCTCCTGCATCTTCTTTGGAACAAAAGAATTTATATCTCCCAAACAAGAATGCCCCATTATCATCTGAGACACCCATACATTGAAGGACAGGTGTTTTCTTTAAGCCCTCCTAAAAGCAGCCTTCACCCATCTGTTGAGTATTTCTTTATTCAGCTTTGAAAAAAAATCCTCTATATAGAGAATATATGTAGCATAGAGGTTAAAAAAATGAATACAAAATTTTTGAAAATGCCTTTTAAAACCTTGGTTCTAGCAATTTCTACTGCACATTATTTTAAAAGTCTAATGGTGGAATTGTTTTTACTTTCTTTTAGGACTCTTTCCCTAGAAATAACTGATTGCTACCTACACCAACCGTAGGATATTTCCTTTGACATCATGTGGGTGCATATATAAGAAAATTACGTTTCTCTTTAGTAATGATGACACATGTTGGAAATATTTAGGAATAATACATTATAGGTAATTGTCCTAAAATCCTTGTCTTGTTGAATTAACAACTCTCCAGCATTCAGTCATTCTTTGTATCTTATTCTTTAGGTATGATTTTGAGTTTCATTCCTCCAATTTCACTTTTTATATATATAAAGTAATGGGAAATTCTATTTTCTAAAGCCAGAGCCACTTATCAACCTTCCAATAAGGATAAACTCATAAGAATGTTTTTGTAGTTCTAGAGATGCTTACCGAGGTGCCCATGTTATTGGGTAGCATCTTTCATGTAAATACTACCTGAGGAGGAGACACATTGATAGGGCAAAATCATATCAAGGATGGACTCCCACATTGCTATGGCAGTGGCATAGGCCAGCAGCTGCAGCTCCAATTCAACCCCCACCCCCGAAAAAAGAATGGGCTCCCACAGGATAGTGCAAAGCTTTGTGCAGCTGCAACAAATACGTTCAATTTGCCATTGGCGCTGAGCACTGAGTAGACATTCTCTCTTACTACTTAAGGCCAACTGAGTGCCCAGGACTGAACCACTGCTTTGAACTGGGCCCAGTTACAATCAGCAGATGCTACACATTTTGCCACCTAAAGAAAATTCTGGTCGTAGTAATAAAGGGCTTAGATGCTTCTGGAGGTACCCTCATAAGTCTGGTCATAGTAATAAAGTGCTTAGGTGTTTCTGGAGGTACCCTCATAAGTGCTCATATGTATCCATCATCAGCATTTCTACTGTGCCATGACTCTGCCTTGGACTGAGCTCAGCTATTCAAAAGCATATCATGTTCCTGAATTATTCCAGGTACTGTACTAAATAAGTCATCGCCAGTGCTTAACAAAATTGATAACTTATTGCACCAGTAGAAAATTAAAGAGTATCAACTCTATGCCTAGCACTTTTATAAACAGATATCAGAAAAATCAAAAAGATTCCTCTGACTTTGTGAATTTTCATCTGGTTGAGGAAAATGATGGTGACATTGAAAACTGTTATGAAACAATTCAGGTCAGTATTCTTTCCTCCATGCTAAAAACTGCTCTTCTTTTCCATAAATTAAAAAATTGTATTCAATTTCTATGAAATTAAATGTTTCCAGGACAATGCAGAGGATGAAATTATCCTCAATCTTGAGAGATTTTTAGAACATTCTCTTTTCCATGAATGCTGCCCTTCCTTTGTGTGTCTGAGAGAACAGAGAGCATGCTGTTATTCTGACTATTTTGAGTTTTCCTAAATATTAAGTCCAAAATATAAATCAGCGTCTTCTTAACCAATGATGGTTTTCTCATTATTTTTAAAACCATTGTTTTTGTAGATTGAATATGTTTTGGAGAAGCCATTGAAACTCAGATTACATTTAGCTTCTGGCCCAGAAAGAGGGCATCTCAAAATAACAAGAGTTCTCTTCTACCAGGTGAGCACTGCCTTGACACTGAAACAGAAGCAAGATTTGTGGGTTTCTGAAATGTCTTATGTTGTCCTTTGATTTATTTTGTCCTTAGATTTTATCCCGTGCCTAAGTTTGTCTTTGACTAGTTTGTATTTGACTATCTCCTCAAAACATCTCTTAGTTTCATCTGTGCATCTCACAAAAAGAAGTTGAATATTTTGTCCCAATCTACTAAAAAAACAGAGACATCCAGGTGACAGGGCCTTTTTCAATCAAAGCTTATTGGACAGAGTTGTTTTACCTGATCCATGTTTTGCTTGACACAGAAGGCAGGAGTACAGGAATGTTCTGGCCAACAAGTACGCAGATAGGATTTCTTGTTCTCCTGTGTTTAACTGCTGAAGCACTGCCCATAGTCTGTCCTGAGGCTCGAGACAAATTTGAATCCAGAAAATATTGATTTCATCACTGCCATGTTGTTGAAATCATAAAACTACATAACTAGAGTGCAGAAAGCCAAATTTTATAAACACCCTAACGTATGGCACATGACTAAGTGATAAATCTTGACACGTTTACCAAACAAAGTGAAAATCTTCATTTGTCTTCGGAAAGAGAAGTGTTCCCATGTGTTCGGACATCTGTACAGTCAACATGTGGCAATTACTGTGCGAAAAATAGGATCACTGTAACTGCTGTTGCAAATTACAGCCTCATTGATTAGTATCTTATTTCCCCCTCAAACTCTCCACTTCATCACAAATAAGGAGACACACCACACTCAAGGCCTTTGAAGAGATTTTCCCCAAACTGATTTAAATTTAAATTTAGGTTTGCTCCCAGCAGGCTCTCCTACACCATTACACAGTCTTTGCTTTTTGCTTAAGGATATCTTGAGTATTTCTCACACACCGTAAGTGTATGTTTACTTAAGCACTAAAATTAAATACACATAATGAAGCCATCTGTGGGAAACAGAATTAATAAATGGAATACCATATTGCTGTGAAGATGTGTATTCAACAATCATGGAACGCACACCGTTCTCCGTGGAACTTGGCATCCCTCATGTGTTGCTGAGAATTTTTGAATGGGTCCCAAGTTATTCTGGTGTCTGGGATTGCATACTGAGGCTGGAAACCTCCCCAAGAAGCTCATCTCATAAAATGTTTCCAATTCCTCATACAAGACTTTCAATAGTGAAACTGCAATGTGATGCACACATGTTACCATGTTTGGGAAATTGATCAAATAAGGATGATAAAATGCCAATGGTTACTTTACTCTGAATATTATTCTTCTTAGGTTTCCCTTCTGTTTTCCCTACACATTAACCAGACCTGATTTAAGTTTGATTGTTTTTCAAGATATCTATGAGGGGACATTCCTAGATGATGTCAAACTGCCCCACTACATCTATCAGAATTTCTTGGAAAAGTAAAGAAATAAAGTACAAAGCAATCATCCATGAGCTGCACCTGGCTTCTATATAAATATAAGAAGGATTGATTATTTATGCCATTTCTGTCAAGCTTGTGTTTGCCTTTATTTCACAAGCAAATTTCATATTATGCAGGAGATGCTACAAAGCCTGGCTAAGGTAGAGAAAAAGAATTTAGCCTTTGAACTTCTTGCAGGGGAAAGTTAAACTGAAGTTCTCACTCATTTCCTTCATGCCACCCTTAGAAAAAAGAGGGCACAAGCTGATATGTGTGCAGCAGAGCATCTGGCCTTAGAAAGCAAGGATGGCTCTGCTGAAGATGGGCTCTGGATAAACAAACTTGGACTTAACCAAAGCTTTCTTCCTGCTTACATACTATGGCCGTCCTAGCAGAGTGACTCCACTAGAGGGTTTGTTTGGAAGGTCACCAGGATTACTTGCCATTTTTATGCAAATTCCATCACCAAGCCAACCTTTGATACAGCAATGGATTCTTTAAATAACACCCAAAGGGGAAATATTGGGCAGCCCAATTTGGCCAGAACTTGGCACCCTCATTTTTCGGATCTCATAAAGATGTAGTCTGGGTTTCAGCATTTCTCCGAGACAAGGCTTAAAGTCGCTTTTTCCTTTTTTTTTTTTTTTAATCTACCCTACCTTGATAAAACGTCAATTCTTGGGCTCCCTTGGTTTCTCCACTCCAGGGAAGAATTCCCACGGATGCAATAGACACAAGAGATTACACAAAATGAAAGGTGAGGTTGCTCCGGGAGCTGCTTTCTCCTCCTCCCACTGTTGAAATTTCTGCCCAGTTGGAATGGTTCCTGACAAAATTTCTTGAGCTCTGGTTACCTGTGGGGCCCTCACTATAGGAAATGGTATCAGTATTTTTTCTCTGGAGATACTGACTTATAAGAGGAATTTAACATCTTCACATTTAGAATCTATTATTTTAAAAAATGGAAAGAAGAGAAAACGTAGGGAACAAACCCTTGATAGGGACTCACTCTGTGTAGCACTGAGGAAGGCACTTATGCCAATGCCCCCTGTAATCCCTCAGCAGCCCATGAGGAGTATGTGAAATTTACACATGATGAAACTGAGGCTCAGAGACAGCCATTGGGAGACCCTGAACTTGAATCTTGTGTTTGTCTAAATCCAAACCTCTTCTCTTTCTTTCAAACTGCTTCTTATTATTTTTAGTGATTTTTTTTTTTTTGATAGCCCTGCCTATAGATCATCACTGAAGAAACTTACCAGCACAGTTACAGGCTAATTATGTGGAAATGGACTGTGATAGGACAAAATGCTCTAATGCCAGAAGTGATGTTGGCAATCAGAATACTGGGTGAAAGATCAGACTAGCTGGCAAGATATACCCATAATTGTCCTTTTCCATGACTTGCCTTCACATCCAATAAGCTAAATGCAATAAACAGGATAAAGGGATAAGATCAGCGCTTGAAACCCAGAAGATATTAGTTCCCTGTGTTTGGGATACCCAGTTAAATCTGAATTTCAGATAAACAAATGAATGACTTTTTAGTATAAGTATATCCCATGCAATACTTGGGATATACTTGTACTAAAATGTGAATTTTATTGGTTTTTTTTTTTTGCCTTTCTAGGGCTGCACTCGTGGCATATGGAGGGTCCCAGGCTAGGGGTATAATTGGAGCTGTAGCTGCCGGCCTAGGCCAGAGCCACAGCAATGAAGGATCCGAGCTGCGTCTGCAACCTACACCATAGCTCATGACAATGCCGGATCTTTTAACCCACTGAGCAAGGGCAGGGATTGAACCCTCAACCTCATGGTTCCTAGTCATATTCGTTAACCAATGAGCCACAACGGGAACTCCTAAAATGTGAATTTTTTTAAAAAACCCAAATTCAAATTTAATTAGGCATCCAGCATTTTACTGGCAACCCTCCCTGAGTGAGAAGAATATTAAAGTGATTGGACCTTGGATGGTAATCTTGCTCCATCTAGAGATGGAAAACTTCCTCTATTATACATGGAACAGTACCTACTTCATAAGCAGCCAAAATGTCGTAGGCAATTGGATATATAAAGTTCTTAGTATATGGTAGGAGATTAGCACAGAAAATGGAAATGTTTATCTCCCATTTGTTTAATGAGTTTGAAGGTCTAAGTTCCACTAGAACTAGAACTGTCCCTAATTTGATATCCATAGAGAAGGAAAAGGAAAATTAATTGCTACTCAGAGTTGTCTCTGGCATACTTTATAAACCTCTGTAGCCACCCAAACCACAGCTTTTAAGAACAGAGAGCAGGTGTACATTGTAGGAGCACTATTTTAAACAAGTAGCAGGTATGGGATCATTTAACCCTTTCAACAACCTTATAAAGTTACAACATTCCATTTGTCTGGGAAGCAGAGGCACAGAGTGTCAAAGTGATTGACTCAGGTTGTCCCTTACTATATAAGACATAAGCAGTCTGGGTTCGGGGCACAAGCTCTGAGTTCTTCCCCATGGTCAGACTCTCTGGATTTCACGGTGGCCTTGCATCTGCTTCTTCACACAACATCTAAAGGTAAGAGTTACAAAAAGTGGGCTGGGAGAGTGCAATTTAAGAACTACCCGAGAATGGCAAATATTCAATCTTCATTGCAAAGCCCTCTTGAGTGGTTGTCTGGGGATCTATTTTCTAGTTGCTGAACTGAATATTAATTGTGCCAAGGAAAGCTGTCCATAGACCTGGAAGATTAGGTGTCATGGTGGAGCCTGTGACATCAGCAGTGCTTTGCACTGCCTCCCACTGAAATATCTGTGCTTCTTCATGCTTCTGAGAACATCCTCAGGCAGTGAGGACTAGAGTGTTGCCAGGTGGGTACTGGCTTAGTAAGACTTAGCCAACCTCAGAGGCTGCGCTGAGATGGTGCAGTCTCCATCCACCGTGCCAACGATCCACTGATTAAGCATTAGGGTTTTAAAGGGCCTCCTTGGACCTAAACAGATTTCAATTAGGCCTCTTCTTTATATTGTTAGAAAATAATGTTTATTCAAAAACACTATTAAATTACCAAAATTGTAAGAACATCAAATCAATACACTGAGAATAGTTGGTGGGGTTGGGAGGCAACACACGGTGTAAAATATCGCGGATTCCTTTCCCAAGCAAATCTCCACTCCGCTGCAAGGTAGAAGAGCAATGCTCAGGACTTTCCCTGATCCAAAATTCAGGGCAGATGAGGAAGAATGTGGTAAGGATTCAGGAAGTGACCTCATGACACTTGCACATAACTTATATTTCCTGATGGAGAGATTCCAAGATTTTGATTGGGAGAAACTAAATTTGAGAAACAAGTTTGCATGAGCAACCAGGCTGGGGGATCTTGAGCTCATTGCTGTTGATGATTTTGGAGACTCCATGAGGGAATGTTTCCAGAATGCACGGCTTATCCATGTCTCCCCAGACTCTAAATTGTATCTGTCTCTAGGTCACCCAAATCAAGGAAGGCTTGGTGGTCAAATCATAGCATCTTTCTCTCTGTCCCAAAAGAATTTTTGTCAATCATCGCCACATTTGGAATTTTGTTTTTTTTTTTTTTTTTTTTCCTTTTT
>PVHT021183630.1:8567408-8605486 GCA_004024745.2 Catagonus wagneri | reverse complement strand
GATCGTTAACCCACTGAGCAAGGGCAGGGATCGAACCCGCAACCTCATGGTTCCTAGTTGGATTCGTTAACCACTGCGCCACGACGGGAACTCCCCACATTTGGAATTTTGGAGGAAATAGCCCAGCATTTCTTATGTAAGGGGAACTTGTTTGGTGATTGCCATGCATATTCTTTTGTTTGTTGTTGTTTATTTTTTTGTCATTGTTGTTTTTTTAGGGCTGCACTCATGGCGTATGGAAGTTCCCAGGCTAGGGGTCAAATCAGAGCTGCAGCTGCCAGCCTGAATCATAGCCACAGCAACACCAGATCCTTAACCTATAATGACTGAACAAAGCCAGGGACTGAACCCGCGTCCTCATGAGTACTAGTTGGGTTCATTACTGCTGAGTCACAATGGGAACTCCACCTTGGATATTCCTCACACCAGCATACAAAGTTCCATTTGTGAGAGCCCCCAGGAGGAAATGCTTGTCTTAAATTGGTGCCAATATTTGTGGATCTCCAAAGCTCTGGTAATTATTCATTTCATGGATGTTATGAACTATAGATCTGAAAATATTTCTGTCTTTACTTTGGCTACTAGAAAAATGTAGAAAGTCAGCTCTTGAATCTGCCCAGAATATAAACAAGAGCATCATGGCCAAGCTTGTTATTAGTATCACTTTGCCAGTGCGTACTTTTTTACTTTGATTTTAATTCATTTACTCTGCTGTATTATTTTAAGTACCCTTTATATCAGTCAAGATACTATGTGGTAGAAGACATTAAGGGAAGGAAGAAAGGAAAGAAAGATGGAAAGAAATAAGGAAATAAGAAAAGAAGGTTGGAAAGAAGGAAGGAAAAAAGGAAGAGAGAAGGGAAGAAGGAAGGAGGAAAGGGAACAGGCAGTGGTAACTTTAGATGAAAATGGGTGTGAGAGTAATGGTGTTAATTACAGATTGCTGTATAAATATGATGTAGTTACATTATTCTTAGTAGTAGTGCTATCTATTGATAAAATTATCATTATTTCTATCAGTATTAATATTCTTTTTTTTTTTTTTTTTTCATTTTGAATGTGAGGAATGTCAGGGAGGAAGAAGAAAGTGGTGGCCATTAAGCCAGATCTGAAGCCAGCTGCTCTAGCTAGGCCACCAGGTGTTAAAAGTCTGATTGTATAACTGATAGGAGGCCAGAAGGGTCACCTGCTCAGGTCCCACAGCTAATGCTTGGGCTGGCATTGCCTCCATGTGTGTGCTCTTTCCAGCACACTCTAAACAAAGAGGCCCAGGTCCAGCTCTATTTCTTTGTCTGTTTTGTATACCTCACTCATTCTCGTTGGCTTATATCCCGTAGTTCCCTAACCTGTCTAATCATCAGGAATACCTAGAGAAATACTGATATTTGAACCTCACCTTAGATTGCTAAAGTAGAATTTCCAGGATTGGGCCCAGTTATATATCAGTATTAAAAGACAAAAACATCTGGAGATGTTCATCATGCAAAGGAAAAGTACATGGAAAAACTGCATCCTGGATTCATTTAGGAGGTAGACTCTGTGTTTTAAACTAAGATAATACATTGGAAAATGGGATGTTTAGCTGCTGTTAGCTGACTTTGTTAAGACTTTAAAAGAACGAGATGAGCTCTAGAAAGAATTTGCAGGCAGCAATGAAAAGAAACAGGCTGTTTGCAGGTATTCCAAGACATCTGAGATTGGAAAATAGGAGAGCTGTTTTCAAACTTGGAGGGATAAATGCCAAATGAACCATTCAGCTTATTAAAAATTGCCAAGAAAAAGGTCAAATAAGAGGTATGAAACCTTTATGAAGCCCTCTGTATACATTAAAATACCTTAGGGCTAAGACTGTATCAGCGTTTTGGCCTCTCTGGTAAAATTCAAAAGCCACCAGGTACAACCATAGAATTAAAAGAGAAAAGGCTGAGAGAGCACCAGATTACCAAACAAATAAATAAATAAACCCTTGGGGACATTCTGGAGAAAATTTTGCGTGTGGTTTTGGTGTGTGCTATTTACAGAAAGCTGTGAAAACACCCTGAATGCCTTGGCAGACAAGCTAGGTGAAAACATAGCCCTGACCTTCAGACTTAGGAGCTGTTTAGTCATGGAAGTACAACCGCAATGATTGGTAGTATTTATTATGAGCTTACTAAGTGTGAGGACTTGTACTAAATGCATTTATCCTTGTGAGGTAAGCATGATTATTTTCATTTTATGAGTGGTCAAAATGAAGTCTTAGGGAAATTGATTTGCTAAGGACCAATTTACTACTAAGCAGCTGACCTGGGAGTCTAACCCTTGTGAAAAAAGAAACAACACTTGTTATTTGTTGAAAGTGGCAAGACAGATTTTATTCTGACTATTGCAATAGGGAGGAAGAACCAGTATAAACTGAGTTCAAGTTCAACTAACACACACGTGACCGACGTTTTTAAAGGGGGATCAGAGAGGGAAGAAAAGGGTTACAGGGAGGTTAAAAATGAGGAAACAAATGAGCCTCTAAGTGGAAAGTTACAGGAGGAAGAAAGTGTAGAATTACTGAAAAGAAGTTGGCAAAGTGGACTGTGACACGATATTCATTTTGCAGTGTGACAGCATAGCATTTTCTTGAGCAAAGATTCAGCAGGGAGGGTGGAGGGCACCTTGAGGGAAGTAGCTTAGTGCAGAAGGAAGCCAGGCTAAAGTTTGGTCAAGTCTCAGTTAAGTGCTTGAGTAAATCCTTTGGGCTACCTGGGAGTTTAGAGTTCACACCTTAGCCTCACTGATTTCAGAGACCTTGCTTTTCATTTTGATTCTATATTATGGATAAGTGGACAATCACCAAATCATTAAAACTGATCAAGTGCTAGATTAATGTGATGTGGTAATGTATGAGGGTGTCAGATGGGTAAGCATGGAAGTGGAATCTAAAAAGATGCATAGTGAATATCAAATGGTTGAGTATGTGGTATAAGATCAGTTTGGGATGATAGGCAGAAACTAGGACATAAATCTACTTAAAAGTCCAGCCAAGGCATTTAGGTTTTCTCCTAAAGATCACAGGACCTGTTAGTGAAGGCTGAAAATGAGAATAATTTGCCCATAGTTGCACTTTGAAAGATCACTTTGTAATGGAAATATCTTTGGTTTATTTATTTATTTATTTATTTTGCTTTTTAGGGCTGCCCTCGCAGCATATGGAAGTTCCCAGGCTAGGAGTCGAATCAGAGCTACAGCTGCTGGCCTACACCACAGCCACAGTAAGGTGGGATCTAAGCAGAGTCTTTGACCTGCACCACAGTCCACGGCAACACCGGATCTTTAACCCACTGAGCGCAGCCAGGGATTGAACCTACAACTTAATGGTTACTAGCAGGATTCGTTTCTGTTGCACTGCAACAGGAACTCCAGACCTTTGGTATTATTCAGTCTTAGGTGTTAAGATCTTGGCCTCAACACAGACTGATGCTGTAATTTTGAACAAATCATTTAACTACACATACAGTGTTTTTAATCTTGAGAAAAGGATGGCCATTTCTATGGTTAAGGACATCGTTGGTTTCCCCAACATCATCATACCTCTTCCTACTAGGTAGCAGCCATCAGCTGGGTCCAGCCCCAATCAGAATGAAGCCCAGGATACTGAATGGAAATGGGGCAAGAATTTATCTCTTTTTGTGGGTAGTACTACGTATAGATGTGAATTCTGAAACTCTGCAGTCATTTTCCACCATTAGGGATGCTGACTTATGGGCAAACCCAAAGGCAGAAGAGGCAGAGTATAGAGAGTCACCAAGAAATGGAGATGGGCCTGTGATCAAGCCTGTCCTCCCCATACCTGGGAACTTTTAGTTGCACATTGCACTTCCTATTTAAACTTGGTTGATTTGGATTTTTGTTACTTACAGCCTAAATCATCAAGAGTTACATACTTACCCACAGCGTTGATGTAGGCATAAGAGGTTACATATTAAAGAAAGTAGAGGTAGAACTCAATACATGAGTTGTACCTGCAAATTGTGTTACATGTTCATGAAGTCTCTCTGAAATATATCTCTCTCGTTGTTTCTTCCCTTCAGGAGTACCACTGAATATCCTGCCAAAATTTGCCTGGTATATATATTCCATGTCTATCAGCCAATATTAGGTCGCCATGGTGATTGGTCTAAAAATATCCCCCCAAAGTAAAAGTGCAGCTGACTAGAGACCGTGAAGAACCCCCACTGCTTTGAGGATCTTAGATTATTATAAAGGTTAATGAAACAAGCGGGATTCTGCCAGGAGGATCAGAGCTCACCTCAGATGACTTTCTCGTGAATCCAGCATGTCCTCTTCAAGATGGAAAGTACAGCCCCTTTAGCCTCATTCATCAGCCTGATTAATACATTCAAAAAAGAATGTGAAATTGATTGTTATTTGTCCCTTTGTCTCCAGCCCCAAGGCTGGCTCTCATTTTATTCCTCAGGCCACCCATCAAGTGAGAAAGGAAGCTGGAGTCAAAACATTCTGAATCTCCTGATTCTAACCTCCATCCTGGGACCACCAGGCGAGGCTGCCGCTGCCTCTCCCTGAAAGAGCTATTTTAGTCAGAGAAGGCCAAGCCTCAAAAAGTTGCTAGTTCTGTTTTTTTTTTTTTTTTTTATGAAGTTCCCAAAACTGTGGATGCTTATCTGAATGCTATCTGAACTATTCATGTCTCCAGGGAGACTATGATTGGACTGGAAATTTCTTAAAAACAAACTTTATTATAAATATTTCAGGCTGGACTGCTTTGGGTCAGGGGAGAAATATCCTTCTATAGCCCTCTGTCCTTATTTCTGCACCTCTGCTGATGATGTCAATGTGACTGTAAAAGTAAGTCCGTGGTGAAAAAAAACAGGGGATTTTCAAGTCCCTCAGCACACCCCAAAAGTTTGATGCTGAGTCCAAGATCTGGATGTTTTCCCATCATCTCAGGTCCTTTGGGCATCTTTCCAGGTGGCCTCATTTGTGGAAAATTAAATAAAACATCCTCTTACTTTTCCCCATAGAAAGTAGTGATGTTTTAATAATGTTATGCCATTACTTTCTTAGGACAACAACCAAGAAAGAAGAATAGCAAGGGACATCAGGCCTGGAAAACTGCCCAGAATATACCATTAAATGGTTGGTGACAGAAAAGCCAAAGAAGGAAAGAAAAGCCAAAGAAATATATTAAACATACATTAGCGAAAATGAACAGCTATGTGCATTTCACAATGTGAAGAAGCCATTATTTCTTAATGTTCGAAGGTTGATGAATGATTGTTGTTCGTCTAATACAAACACCAGCTTAAGATGCATCCACTTGTATATGTTTCTTTGTTTACTGAAGTTTAACCACAGGGAGATAGAAGTGTCTCCTTAAACTGGCATTCTTCTTTTAAAATGTAGATGTCAATTTTTCTTTTATATAAAGTTTATTGATCACTTTCCAAACAAATATCATTCAGAGAATATTGAGTCAGCCTCATTTTGCTAATAGTTGGTATTTTCTTTGAGGCCATGGCATAGAGTTGCAAAGAATGCAGAGGTAGGAATTTTTACATTATTGTATCCAATTGTTGAGTGAAGGCTGGTGGGATTGTGGGTGATTTGTGACAAGCTAAGGAATTCCCTTTGCAGCCTGTATAAGCGTGAAGCACATTATTTAAAACCCACCTAGATCATTGATATATTGTCATCTTATGCTTTTAAGAGATTCCCTTCCCCCATAACATATAATTTTCTGTATGGCCTTTAGCTTTTTTGTTTCAGATCTTACTCTTTGATGTTATGTTGCCTCTATCAAGATAAAGAGCCATTTAAAAATAGTTATCCATTTATTAATTTGACTATAGATGACTCTCTTCCTTTTCATTTTTTTTTCTAATGTATTCAGTAAATTTTATATAACTTCAATAATGGAAGTTATTAAATATATAGCTATCATAAATGACTCCTTTTCTACCTCTAGTTTATACCTAAAGCCTTCTCCTGAAAACGTGGTTCCCACTGATTCTATTTTTCTCTGAACCTCATAGCCCTTCGTTTTGTTTTCTTCATTTTGGCTATGTTATACTGGGGCTGCAAGTCAGCCTTCAAGAGTGACCCCCAGTGGACCCTGCTTCCTGGAATTCCTGACCTTGCGTTGTCTTCTTCCTCACCAGATAAAGGCTGCACCTGTGTGTGATGTTAGCCAGTAGACTACCATTCCAAGTCTAACGTCCAAAAGGCCAAGCAGAGGTGGCTTTGGCACAATGGGGAGACTTCAGCCACCATCTAAAAATCCCACCATCTATTATTTGGGGATTGTCACTTAAGGAGCCATTGTAAATATTGAACCTCCATTTCCTTATGTTTCTTCTGAAGGTCAGAGACCTTTACACTCTGTTTCTTTTATGTCTTAGTACACAGCTGAATGCTACCCATAAGATGCACTGTAAATTAATAATGTTAAATGAATGAAGGAAGGAATGATCACACAGATGATTTGGTACTACTAGAAAGAAAACTCAACTACAGATTGACAAGATATTTTATCTGATATCTCTGAGTACATCATTCAAGTTTTAATTCTGTCTAGTCACCGTGGGCCCAATTCACATGGTATATCTTTTACCTATTCATTTCATTATCTTTCAGTTTATTACCTATCAATCTAAATTCTTGGGACACAAACATGGTAAAGGATATGAAGCCTCAGCATCACCTGGGAAGTTGGGTCTGGTGAATCAGAATCTCCCTTTTAATAAGAGCCCAGGTGGCCCTGTGCATGTCAGAGTCAGAGAAGCTGTGGCTCTCAACCACATGCCTTTCTTTGTTCTCTGGGAGCATACCAGATGAACATGCTGAATAAATGCTTAAAAATATATGACAATGAATAAGATTCTTTGAGGAAGACGTTATTTGTGATTGATTGTGTTTCACAAACAAGTGCATTCTGATGTCAACGATGTCCCTATTCTCTAAAGACTCCTCGACTCAGCCCCAGTGTCACCCAGCTGTGACAGCCTGAGTGATTTCGAACACACACTGACTGACATCTTAAACGTTGCCTGGAAATGCCGCGCTCTGCAAAATCCTTCATCATGAGAACACATCTGCCTTAAAGTTGGCTGTCCAAATGGAGGGGCATTTCCTCCAGAAAGCAAAACACCAGGCTTTCATCTCTTCAAAGCAAACCCACGTTTTTGGTATAAAGAGGAGTTTTCCCACTTCTTCCCAGCTACATGAGTGCCCCTTCCGGGGGAGCAGCAGCCCTTCGTTCTGGGCGCTGTTCTAAGAAGAGCCTGGTGGAAGGATTATGCGGATGATAAGATTCAGAGCTCCCCAGCAGTTGCCACACATCCCGGGATCACGTTGTGATCATGAATGGCTGACAGGAAAAACCCAGGGGGATCGGGTTACAGGAAAGGGCTGCCATTTATTTATTTATTTTCCCCTCTGTGTAACTAATTCCAAAAACAGACCCCTGTTTGGGAGCCGGAGTACCAGAGAACAAGAGGAATTCTGCAAAATTCTAATTGGGGAACAGTTGACTTAATTGGTGTCCATTTGGCAGACAATGGCAAAGGCTCCCCAGCTGCGCTGGGAAAGGCCCCAGGGGGAATATAGCCTTGCAAGAAGCCCCAACTGTCTGGGGACAGATTGTTTCCTGAGCTGAAACCTGGAGACCAGAGCTTAGATTAACTCTACAACTGTCAAGCTCCATTAGGGGCAATCAGAGGAGACAGAGCATGGGTTAAACACAGGAAACGGAGCTGACAATTGAGGCATATGTCTCCAAGAGCAGGGAAGGGAGACAGGCATATAGATGTCTAATAACCAACATAAACATTTTTCTTTCAGGTTCAGATGTAGCACTGATGGGTCAAAGATATTGCTCAGTATGGGGTGTTAAATGTCAAATATTAGGAACCTAAGTGGTTCAGTTACACGCGCTTATTTTGTGCAGTCTGATGGACTTAAAGACATTTCCTGAACATCTCAGGTCTACAGAGAATTCAAGTGGTTGCTGAAAACCAAAAGTTGAAAGCCGGCAGGGCCAGGACCTATTCTCTGTCCCATCATTAAAGAGCTGCCTGTCATTGGACCACCTTTCTGAGTACTCCAGTCCCTGTTAAGTCATTTTTAAAATAGAGGGTTATTGGGTTCCTACTGTGGTGCATTGGCTCAGCAGAAATGAACCTGACTAGTATCCATGAGGATGCAGTTTTGATCCCTGGCCTCGTTCAGTGTGTTAAGGATCCAGCATTGCTGTGAGCTGCGGTATAGTTTGCAGAGGAAGCTCAAATCTGGCATTGCTGTGGCTGTGGCATAAGCCAGCACCTGCAGCTCAGATTCAACCTCTAGCTCAGGAACTTCCATATGCCATGGGTGTGGCCTTAAAAAGCAAAAAAAAAAAACCCTAAGAGTTAAATACATTCTATACTAGTATAGAGAGAGCATCTACAGAATAATTAGGCCAAAATTTAAAGCCACCCTCAAGTGAATGTGCTTAGACTCTGTTCTTAGAAAAGTGGGACTTCTAGGAATTTTTACATAAATGTTTAATCTGCTTTAAAGATAGGAATTCCCAACTTCCTCTTGTTAAGGGCGTTTCCTCATGAGCTGTGAGCAAGAGGTGTGTGGAATTCTTGTGTGGCAAGGGTACAATGTGAACATAAAACCAAGGCAGATAAAATTCACATCAGTTTAAGTTGGCCAAAGGGTGTCCCATTCACAAGAGAACGTGTACACTTTTTGACTGATCTTTCAAGTTCTCCAAAAACAAAGTCCAGCATGAGCAAGTGATCTGACAGGAGAAAGCAGGAACTTGGAAGCCCGGTCATGCCAGAAGGTGACTGAATAAACATTGACCACAATGGACCAGAGCAGTCTGGAGCAATGTACATTGGAAAGTAATGTACACTGTTATTTTTTCCAGAATTTTCCAGAATTCATAAATTAACAAATTAAACATCCTCTCTCCAGCTCTAGAAGAATAGCACACATGGCAGGAAGTCACTCTGCTGTTCTAATGCAGGTGTCTTCTGCAGTCATTTGAAGTCCCAGCCAGAGCAGGGAAAAAGTTCTCTGTCTTTTGTTCATGGACATTTCCTGAATGCTGGAAATGAAGGCGAGAGCTTTAGACTAAAAACACAACACGAATCTGCAACAATTTTGACCTTTAAAATGGAGGGTTGGCAAAATCCATTTTGATCTGAGCTCACCTGTCTGCCTTCCCTCCTCTTCTGAAATGTCAATCTTACACAAGAATTTGGTTTTGTGAGATTTGAAAAATTTTTATAGGCAAAACAAACATTTAAATTCAACTCCTTTTCCCTCTCCTGTTAGATTATTCTATCAGCGATGCAAAGCTATGAGTTTGGGGTTTGTGGTCTTTTTTTTTTTTTTTCCCCATTTACTAGGCAAGTTTAACTTTGAATTAAGGGAAGTACCTTCACTTTCCCCGAGAGGAGTAATTAATTCAAAAGAGGCTTTTCTTATTCGGGTCAAGATATTTTTAAAACAGGTGAGCTGTTACTGATGATGATAGGAGATTAAGAAAAATGGAAAAAAAAAACTTCATGATTGAAAATGGATTACACTGAAAAATAAAAGCAATAGTAGTAAAACTACTGCATACTTTGGCCTAATTAAATCTCAATTATGCAATGAAATCATCTGTTTTTTTCTTTTTTTTCTTCTAACATTTGTAGGAAAAGCTGTCCTCTTAGTCTCTCCAGGTCAAGTGCTTTTTTTTTTCTACTCATTTTATGGTTTTGTTTTTACATTCTGACTGTACTATCCTGTCTCACCCTTCTCATCCAATAGCTACTTTTTCTGTTTATCTTTAATTCCCCATTTCTGCATACCTATAGTGCATCTTTATCTTTGTTCTTTGCATCTCTTATACCAGGCCCACTCAGCCCCAGGGCTTGTCATTTCTATGATTCATGGGCATATTTTTCCTATCCTCCTACAAAGAAGATCTTGGAGTAATTTTAAAACACAGGTATTTCCATTGGCAAGCTGGGTTGGAAGAAAAAAAAAAAATTCTTATTGACTCATCTTGTACAATATAATCTAATAAGACCTGTTCTCAGAGGAAATATTCAATAGGTATTTAGTGTTAGAGCAGATTTGATTCAAAGTGCTCAAACACATTAAATATAACAGAACTGTCCAGTTAGTTTCTATTTACTGTGCCACTCAAAAAGGAAGGATGGGATAATATTTTCTCCTTATGCTAACACTCCACAAGTCTTTGAGCCTATGATTTGCACTCTCTTTAGACAAACTTTTAGGCAGTAATTAAATAGCCACTCATTTACAGAGCTCTTTGCAGTTTTTCAGGTAGTTAAATGCAGAATAACAACCAGGCTCACTTATAACAAATGAATAAGAGCAGCTTCCTTCACAGGCCAATAAATTCTTTCATCAACTATCATTTTCCAAGAGCTTCCATTGTAAAAAGCACTGCACATGTGCACTTTCCTCCAATCATGCAAGTGGACTAATGGGTACCTTGGTTATCTCCATGGAGGGGGTGATAGACAGGAAAGCATGAGTTTGTAGCTGTTACATGCTTGACAAGTGGAAAGGCTTGGAGGGAAGCCGTGCAGTTATGTTCCATAAGTATAGGTTCTGAACCTCTCCATATCAGCAAAAATCCTAGATCTTTATCTTCCATTAATTTCTAAATGTGATTATTTTATCCTGGAAATAGTTCTTGGAACTACAGGAGAGGAAGGAGAAAAAAAAAGCTGCATTTACTGAATATATACCACAAACCTGACACTGTGCTCAGGACTTGATGTGCTTATACAATTTGTACACAAAATGTCATACTATATATACTTTTTGAGTTTCCGTCATGGCGCAGAGGAAACAAATCTGACTAGGAATCATGAGGCTGAGGGTTCGATCCCTGGCCTGACTCAGTGGGTTAAGGATCCGGGGTTGCCGTGAGCTGTGGTGTAGGTTGCAGCTGTGGCTTGGATCCCACGTTGCTGTGGCTGTGGTGTAGGCTGGAGGCTGTAGCTCCAATTTGACCCCTAGCCTGGGAACCTCCATATGCTGTGGGTACAGCCCTAAAAAGCCAATATATATTTTACAAGCAAGGGAACTGAGGCTTAGAAAGCTGAAGAACTTCCCATGGTAGGAAATAGTATTCATACAATAGTATTTACTGAAGAACTGCTTATAATTCTAAAAATATTGGAAACAATCCCATGCTGTAGTATGTGTCAGAATACATTTCTTTTATTGGGTGAATAATATTCCATCATGCACACATACCACATTCACTGCATTAGTGAATATTTCAGTTGAAAATTAGTTTTGCCGTCGAGAATTATTTTTGATTAACCGTGTTTCTAGGTACCCCTTTTTGAGCAACTTTGAAGGTGCTGATAGCCAGATGTCCTCAATATGTATGGAGAGGCTCCTGCACAGCCACATCTGGAACAAGTATTAGCATCTTGTGGGTAAACTCTGAAAAAATATTTTTAAATTATTTACAATTAAAAAACATAATAGAATTTTAAAAATCTTCCTTTATATAAATATTATTTACAATATTTTTTAAAATATTAAGTTAATATTGTTTAACACAAAATATGTACTACATTCGAAGCAGTGCCTTAAATTAACAACACAGGTATCTCCAAGGGCTTTGTAAGCAGAAGTATCTTAACTGAGAGACATTGAAGTATTTGTCTTAATAAAGTGAGTCTTTTTTTAAACAAACATGAAAAAGTAGAACTTCCAGGATAAACATGTCTTTGTTATGTTATAGTTTAAAATTGCCAAAATTTAAATAGTGGTTTTTATAAATGTACTGTGACCATAAAAATTATACCACTAACTTAAAAGAAACCCCTTTTGGAAACTTAGCTTTATCATATTCATAATTATTATTACGATTATACATATTTTATCCTGACACATCTAACATTTGTAGTCATGAATCTTTAAAGAGGTTGAAATTTTTTTAAAAAAAATGAAAAAAAAATTGGAGACTGAGTAACTAAGTTACAGAATAATTGGAAGTCAGAAAAAAACCCAGCCTTGGGGCAGACATTGCTTTTGGAAACAATACAAATGAGGTATTCTTTGGCTCTCAACTTTCTCCACCAAATTCTGATACTCATTTCACTCCTTGTTTTAATAATTACTTCTGTTATATAAACATGTGGTTCCATACATCTAGCATCTTGAATAGGAACTCCATTGGGTAATTTTATATTTTAAATTGCTGCACATGTTAAATGAAATCAACTTGAAGTGGAATTTTGGTATGGCGGCTCTTGAGTCAGAAAAATTGGTATAGAAAATCCAGCTTGAATACTTATCAGCTTGTCCTTGAGACAGTTACACACACTCTGAGTCTCTATATGCTGGGGAATAAAATAAGAAAGTTTAAAATGAGTCCATAAAGATTTGCTGTGAAAATTAAATGAGCTGAAATGCTTGGTGGGTCTAGGACATTGAAATCACAAACAGGGGAGTTTCCTTCGTGGTGCAGTGGTTAATGAATCTGACTAGGAACCATGAGGTTGTGGGTTCAATCCCTGACCTTGCTCAGTGGGTTAAGGATCCGGCTTTGCCGTGAGCTGTGGTGTAGGTCGCAGACATGGCTCGGATCTGGCATTGCTGTGGCTGTGGCATAGGCCAGCGGCTACAGCTCTGATTTGACCTCTAGCCTGGGAATCCCCCGTATGCTGTGGGTGCAGCCATAAAAGGACAAAAAGACAAAAAAAAAGAAAAAAAGAAATCACAAACATAGTAGGAGTTCACCAAATACCGGTTCTCTTCACTGCTTTTTTGTTGCTGTGTCATTTTATGGTAGATTCACTTAAAGAGTTACTTTTATTAAGATGTAAGATATTTAAGAACCCACAAGAACTCCTTATGTCACCAAATTCAGTTCTTTGCCATGAAAGTCCTTAAAATTTTCCACATTGATTTATAACCTTTGAGGGAAGAAAACATTTCTTAATTCTCCATGGTTTCTGATCACTTAGGCTTTCCTGGACTGGGGTAACACAGCGTGCCACATGTTTTCCTAACAAATTGCATTCGGACACTTTCCGACACTTTCATTATTTTAACTCAGGTAATAATTAGTCACTGTCAGAGGAAGGACTTAGGTTGTGCAAATCAGAATAAATTTACCTTGCCGTAGCAGCAGTCACAAATGAAGCAATAAATTAGAAATAGCAAATTGTTACGGACTTAAGAGATCACAAATCAAAATTGTTCCCTGAAATCCAGGAAAAGGTAGAGGACTGCCAAGATTTCTTTGAGAGCTTAGTTTTTCCAGATAACTTTTTGAGTGGAATCAGTTTGTGATAAATCCCAGATACAATGCAGACACTGATCACAAAGATGACTTTCTGGGTCTTCACTCCTGTAATGTAAACTATTTCATAATGCTTCCTCTTAAAAAGGAAGTATTCTTCTTATGATATTTGGGAGCTCCTAAATCTTTTATGTACACACACACACACACACACACACACACACACAGAGAGAAACACACACACATATACAGAAACACATACACATACAGAGACATGCAAAGATAATTGAGAATGTTTCTGGAAAGTTCCTTGGAGGATACAAAGACTTTCTTGGTGTACAAGTAGAATGGTTAAATCTGAGATCACGAGAGAATCCTGAATTTAGCTGAACATCTGTTCCCAGAGGTGGATAATTAAGTGAATTGATGTCACCAAGGGAGATGTTTCTAAAGCTGTGTCATGACCACCCTGAGCTCAGCCTCATCTTGTTCCACATTTTTATTTGGGAACAGAAAGATGACATAGAAGGCATGATCATCAAATTTTCTTACACAAACCCAGAAAAGATCTTGAGCACAGTGAATGAAAGGATGTGAATGAGTGTGAATGATGGGCCAAAGTGTACAGTCATGTCAATGGAACAAATGTAAAGTCCTGCACTTTCACCCAAAGAGACAAAAGGCCTGAGATTATTAGATGTGAAAACTGTGGCTTAATCAAGCTGCTCTGAAAATTATCAGTGGCTTCAGTTGTGAAAAAAAAAAAAAAAGCCAGATGTATCAGCTAGATGATGTGGCACCCAGTAAGATAATAAAGTGCTGCTTTGGTTCCAGAAGCAGAATACAGTAGAAGTCCTATATTTAAGGAGGAATCGTCTCACTTAAGGTCAGGTAACAACCAGAGTGGCGTGTTCATTTGTTGTGCAACATCCTAAGAAACACATAGAAACACAAAAAGAGACATCCACTAAGAGAAACTGTCAGTCCATGCTATAGGAAGGGCACACATCTTTATCACTAAGAGAAGAGAAACTCTGGGTCTGGGTGGATATTCCATTACTGACAGATCACCATGTAAAGAAAAGAATGGAAGGGTTCACTTTGGAACAAAGACAAAGAATAGACTTTGGTCCTCAAGAATGGAACTCAAACCAGTGGGTATATTTCTGGATACAATGATTACAGAGTTCCCACTGTAGCTCAAAGGGTTAAGAACCCAACTGTCATCCATGATGATGCAGGATCGATACCTGGTCTCGTTCAGTGCGTTAAGGATCCAACATTGCTGCAAACTGCAGTGGAAGTCGAAGATGAGGCTCGGTCAGATCCCACGCTACTGTGGCTTGGTGTAGACTGGCAGCTGCAGCTCTGATTCAACCCCAAGCCTGGGAACTTACATATGCTTTGGGTGCAGCCCTATTAAAAAAAAAGAAAAGAAAGCAAAAAAAAAAAAAAAATCACTGGATGATAAGCAACTAACTTTCCCCATTCTGGCTACCCCCCAGTGTGATCAGTAATACTCATTCCCAGTTAACTAAGGAAAGGCCTATATCATACAAGCAGAGAGTGATGTGGCAGAAGCCTTGAGCAATCTGCTATATGTGACACACTGAAGGAAGACACTGAGAGTCATGATTTTCCTTCTTGATAGAGTTACACAGTATCCTATATATATACACACACATATATATATATATATATATATATATATATATATACACACATATATCATTCTATGTGAGTAGAGAAGCTCTCATAGACTCCATTAAAATTTCTTTTTGCTTTTATTTTTGTTTGTTTGTTTTTTAGGGTCACACCGGTGACATATGGAAGATCCCAGGCTAGGGGCCAAGTTAGATCCCAGGCTAGGGGTCAAGTTGGTCAATATTCCCATCACAATTAGGGAGTTGCCCCACTCCAGACCTTCCCCAGCCTATGCCATAGCCACAGCCACAACAACTCTGGATCTGAGCATCATCTGCAACCTACACCACAGCTCAGAGCAACACCAGATCCCCAACCCACTGCCTGAGGCCAGGGATCAAACCCACATCATCATGGATACTAGTTGGATTCATTTCCAATGTGACACAAGGGGAACTCCCAGAATCCACTAACATTTCTCATCCATAGGAGGTGGACCAACAGGACTGCTGGCAGACTGAGTCAACCCAGGAATCCCTTTTAGCACCTATGCTGTCGCAAGAGGCTGGGGATGTCATTCTGAGGATTGAGAAGGAGAGCAGCTGAGGGCCACAGCCTGCACTGAACTATGGAATATGGCTCCCTCTTGGTGCTCTGGGAAACAGGACCAAGGAGAAAGCCCCCAAATCCACATTGGGTAGTTGGTACAGAGAGTAGGTTCCTAAGAGAAATAGATGTGGTTTTTGTTGTTGTTGTTGTTGTTCCCCAGAATCCATTTTACCAGAAGAAATTCTAGGATTTCCCAGAGCTCTGGCTTTCAACAAATTCCTCCCAGACTTGTGGATCAGGGAGCAGGTAATATAAAGTAACATCAAATTGTCCACTGATCTACAGTCTGATAGGACAATCTTCATTGAAAATGATTGGATATTATAAAGTGAAAGATGTTTGAAGACATACTAATTGAATTTTAAAGCCGGCAGAGACCTTGGAAGTCTACTCTATTGTTTTCTAAATGGTCTTCCTTAGAATGCCGTGGCAATAAATATTCTGCACAAAAACTATTCCCATCACAGAGAGCTGCCCCACTCCAGACCTTCCCTTGGAGATTCGTAAGTATATTCATCAACAAGTCCTTCAGTCAAGAAGCCAGCTGAACTTTGTATAATCAAGGTGACTCCCAAATACATGGGACCGCATTCTGTGGGAACTCCCTGGAAAATACTCCTGTAGTCCCATCACCTCAATTTGCAGATATCCTCAAACCAGCCAAACTTAAGAAACTCAACATTGACTTTCCTAACCACCCCATCACAGAAAATTGTTGGGCCTCCCTTTTTATTTTTCATTTTCTTAAAAATTTCATTGAAGTATAGTTGATTTACAATGTTGTGATATTTTCTGCTGTACAACAAAGTGATTCAGGCATACATACTCACATGTCCATTCTACCTTAGATTGTTTCCCCACAGAGATTATCACAGAGCACTGGGTAGAGTCCTCTGTGCTATACAGCAGGTCCCTGTTGGCCAGTCACTCCATATACCTCAGTGTGCACGTGCCAGTCCCAAACCCCGAGTCCATCCCTCCTCCACCCCCTCATCTGACTCCTTTGGTAACCAAAGTTTTCAAAGAAAGTCTATGAGTCTGTTTCTCTTCTGCAGATAAGCTCATTTGTATCTTTTATTTTTTTTTTTTTAAGATTCCACATGTAAGTGATACCGTGATGTTTGTCTTTCACTGTCTGACTTCCTTGGGTCCCTTTTTATGACTTCTCAGAGCTCCTAATTTTTGTTCCTTGGAGCATATTTTAACTTTAAATTCTTTACTCAATCATTTTAAATGATGTATTGCACATTTGCCTCCCCTGGTAAAGCCCAATTTCCTGTGAAGGCGGAGGCCGTGCCTCCTTTGCCCACTTTTCTTCCCCACACTTACCATATATCTGGTACTGAGTTAGTCCCTCTGCAGTGCTGAGTGACTACGTCTGACCAAGAGTGCTGTGGTGAGTTTGTTGGTGGGTCTGTATCATACCCAGCCTCTCATCTTAATTCGAATAATCATGGCATAAACTTCCTCATCCATTTGGAATGGATTTGTTTTAGAATGAGGTGACCTTTCATATTATGAGTGCTATCCAGGCAGAGTGACTATTCAGCTTAAAGGAGTCCTAGGAAAGAGCCATATCAGCTCTGGAATATGAATAGCCATATTCAGGCTGGGGCACATTATGAATTCCTATGTCTTCATAAGTGTTTGTTAAACAAATAAATGAATGCACAAAGAAACAAGGACCCTTGAATCGCCAGATCCACTTTATGTGGAAGGGACTCTAGAAGATAATTCAAGGAGTGGATGTACATTCTACTGAGTACATATGCATTCTCCCGTTGAATGCCACCTCGTAGACACCAGTGCTCTCACTGCTTACCCTGCCTGACACAGCACTGACACCCTTCCAAGAGTTTACATACATGAGCTGGATGTCTGACTCTTTCCATTCTTTTATTCTTCTACCTCCTTTGCCATTAACCTGGACCCCCTTTGCTTTGGCCCCCTTCCAGGCACTGCTTTTAGCTATGGTAGCACTGGCATTTGTGGTCCAGCAGGAAGATCCCTAGACCTGGAGTCAGAAGATTTGGGTTTGAGTCCCAGTTCTCTTCTTTAGAAGCTTTGTGAGAAAGAATAAGGCCCTGGCAACTCTGGGCATCTGCTTCATCCTGCTAGTATCCACCATAAAGTTTGCCTTGACCAAATTTTGAAGCTCTTGAGGGAAAGTTCTTTGTTAACTACAAAGCTCTCTGTGTATCCGGGTATTTTAAAGTTGTCCTTTGAAACCATATTCGTGGGAGAAGCTCTGTGAAAAAAAGTAGCCTAATATTCTTGAGAAAACATATACTCTATCCCTCTTTTAGATATTTATAGTGCACATATGGAATTAGAGGCTTAAAAGTCTTGCAGCAAATAAATCTTTTTGACCCAGAGAGTCCCCCAAGAAATTTCACTACAAATCCTCTTTGTCTGTTTGTTTGTTTAACGTAATAAATATTAGCATCTGACAGATACTAGTGTCCTACAGAGTGCACTCTGGGAAACATTTCACCAGGCCAATGTAAGGTGATATTATTGATAATGTACCATGCCTCCCAGAAACCTGTTTTTATTTTGTTTTATTTTGTTTTAAGGGACCTTTCCTTCTTGAACTGATTTAAGTGGGATGCGGTGGGATTATCAGGTACTTTGGCAAAGGGAGAAGTTTGGGAACAGAGAACCTTCTGGCAACCAGAGGATGCAGACAGCTGATGCCTTGTCTTAAATGAAAGATTGGTCCTGCAGAGGCCAATGTGAGTCTGCCAGCTCTTTTCTATCACCTCAGTGCAGTCCAGGGTCTCATTCTTTCTCCCACAGACTAGTTTAACAGACTTCTAAACAGCTTCTGTGTTATCTGTCTTACTCTTGCCTGCTACAGATCATCCTTACAAAACAGATCCTTTCCTATGACCCAATAATCCCTCTTCTGAGACTTTATCCAAAAGAATTGAAATCAGGAAAGTGATGAGATATTTTCACTCCATGTTCACTGCAGCATTTTTAACAACTGCTTTATGGAAACAACCTCAATGCCCATCAAATGATGAATAGAGAAAGAAGATGTGGTGTATAGAGGGAGTTCCCTGGTGGCCTACCGGTCAAGGTTTAGCTTTGTCACTGCTATGGCATAGGTTTAATCTGATCCTTGTTCCAGGAACTGCTTGATGTAGGCATAGCCAAAATATAAAATAAATTAATTAATTAAAGTAAAAAATAAAAACATAAAAAAACTTTAAAAAAGAAAATGTGGTATATACATAGCAATAGACCATTATTCAAATTTAGAAGAAAATTCTGCCATTTGTAACCGTGTCATGGATGAAACCTGAAGACATTACGGTAAGTGAAATAAGTCAGTTACAGAAGAACACACAGTGCTTGTTCCACTGATATAGTATCTAAAATAGTCAAACAAACAAAAGCAAAAATGCAATGGTGGCAACCAGTGGATGAGAGGAGGAACATAAAGGGAGTTGCTATTCAACAGGTATAAAATTTTAATTAAGGTCTAGTGGTCTGCTGTACACCTTTGTGCCTTTAGTGAAAAATACAATATATACTTAAAATGTGTTAAGAGGGTAGATCTCACATTGAATGTTCTTACCATGATAAAAAGAAAATTGCCCTTGCACTTTCTTGCTTAAGAATCCATTGATCCCTCCCCATTTTTTTTTTTTCTTAATGGGATGGTTAAATCTCAAATTCCTTAGCCAAAAAATCCTTGACTTTTCCTTTTTTTTTTTTTTTTTTTTTTTTTTTTTTTTTTTTTTTTTTTTGTCTTTTTGCCTTTATGTAGAGCCGCACCCACGGCATATGGAGGTTCCCAAGCTAGGGGTCTAACAGGAGCTGTAGCTGCCGGCCTTCGCCACAGCCACTGCAACGTGGGATCTGAGCCGCCTCTGCAACCTACACCACAGCTCACAGCAACGCCGGGTATTTAACCCACTGAGCAAGGCCAGGGATCGAACCCGCAACCTCATGGTTCTTAGTCGGATTCATTAACCACTGAGCCACAATGGGAATTCCTCCCTGACTTTTCTTAATCTGACCTTTTTTTCCATCATCATCTCTGGTCTGACCAAGACTATATCTTACCTACTCTAAACATTTGACTGCTACCCGAATGGGACACACCTCTCAGTGATTCCAGATCTTGGCACATGCTGCATCTTCTGCCCAGAATTCACTCCACCAAATTTCTCTTTTTAGTACATGCCTTCAAAGCTGATCGTAAATATTCACTCATCTGTGACTGCTCCAGGCAGTTAACCTCTCTCTTCTCTGGAATTATTACACTGCTACACTGAATATGGCTGATGTTATATATCAGCCATTGGTGTTGGGAGATGTAGAGTTAATTTAGAGTTTGTCTTAGTCTACTCAGGCCGCTATAATAAAATGCCATAGGCAGGATGGCTTAACTGACAAAAATTTATTGTCTTACAGCTCTGGAGGCTGGAAGTCCCTGATCTGGGTGCCAGCATGGTCACATTCTTGATGAGAGCCTTCTTCCTGGATTACAGAGCACCAAATCCTCTTTGTGTCCTTATGCACTGGAGAGAAGAAGTTCTGATTTAATCTTCCTTCTCTTATAAGGGTGCTAATCCCATGAAGAGGGTTCCACCCATGCTTTGTTTCAACCTCATTATCTCCCCATCTCCAAATGCCCTAATATTGGGGGTAGGTCTTGGTTGCACGAATGGGGGGGGGACGCACAAACGTTTAATCCATAACAGTTATTTATCTCTGTATACCAAGTGGGTAGCACAGTAGATACACGTGCTACTTAATAATTTTTTATGGATAAATACATGGACAAACCAACCACCCAACACGATTCTAGTGAAGAAGCTGGCATGGTGTGGTTACAGAGTCACACATAGGAGACTAAGATATCCATATCAGCCCAGGAGGCAGGAGCAAGAAATATTCAATTGGCAAAGAAACCCACCTAAGGGTCCTGGAGCAAAAAGAGTTAGAACAGAAAAGTATTTCTCCTAAACGCCAGAAACAAATGACACCAAATGGCTTTGCTGGACATCTTGGACTTATCCATCCAGTGTGATTGACATATTATTTTTGTTTATACTTTTGGAATTTCAGTATAAATATTTCTGGCTTTCTCTGTCTTAAAAAGAAAAAGGATGTTAGGCAGCTGGCAACAGCATCTTCAAAGAAAGTAAGCCTTTAGCATTTCAGTCTCAGGACTATAGTATGATAAGTCTATCTAATTGATTCTGTTAAAAGGAGTTTTTTGTCGGGGGGGGCTGACAATTTAAAACCATTGTCAAAAAATTAATCTACATAGGGTACTAGGGGATCTGGGTTAATTATCATTAATTCAATACATATTAGTTGAGTGTCTATAATACGACACACTCCTAGGTACTAGGAACAGAAAATAAGCAAAGTCTATGCTGAAGGATGAGCTTTTTATCTCCCAGGAGATGGTCTTTATCAACTAAAGAGGCTGATGTCCATTTGTTATCTCCTAAATGGCTAAAGGAGCTGTTGATTGCTGGCAGCTTTGCTCAGGAAACCACCGTATTTACAAACACAAATGCATATTTACACTCTGATGAATAATGAAGGTTATTTATTGCATGTGCTTGCAATAATGGTTGATTTTGGAGTGCCGTTCATAAAACCCACATCAAAAAGTGTGTTATGGCCTGACGTTTTCATTGCAGTTCAAGTAAAATTGTCCTTGGAAATTGTCTTGCTACCAAATTGCAATCATAAAGGCAGGGGCTTAGACTGGGAGAATCACTTTATATTGTGAACTTCTGGATAATATATAACATAAAGAGTTTAATTGAATCATTCAGTTGGGCTTTTGCCCAGAAAAGTGGGAATTTAAAAGCTGATACAGCGTCAGCTTCCAATGACACCAGTCAGCACTCCTTAGATTGGATGTAAATAATCCTATTTGCGGATATGCAATATGAGAGGGGTATGCTTGTCTGTAAACTTGCTAGCAAAGGTAATTAAATAATTCCATCATGTCTTAATATATATGAAAAAAGCACTGACCCCAAAGTAAAATTTGATATACATTTTCCTTCTAATTACTAGAAGAAAACACTGAATTTTTAGCAAGCTTTATCTTACTTTGAAATTGCAGAAGCAAGAGAGAGAACAGACACATGTGCGTATACACACACACACACACACACACACACACAAACGTGATTCTTCTCTCCTGGGATTTGAGATTGGAATTTGGTTCAAATTCTATATTTTAAAATTCATCTTGGTTTAAACCCTGAACTTCACAAGGCCCGTTTCCTGAGCCTCAGCCTTATGGTAGCACTTCAAGGAAAACAAATCGGCAATGGGGTTACTTAGAACATTGTAATCAAGTCAACACACAGCAGGATTGAAGTGCATCTCAAAACAAATAGGTTGCTCTAGCAGAGCTGCTCTTTGGGGTTAACTTGTTTAGAAAGAACTGTTCTCAAGGAGTTTGCAAAGGGCTCTGTTCCTGTGGTTAAATTAAGCCAATTCATAGCCAAAAACTTTTACAGAAAGAAAGGAAGAAGATATGGATTAGAGTATTATTTCCTCTGGAAATCCATCTCCCTGGCATCATAAACGACAGCAGGCAGTACTAAGCC
The DNA here is from genome assembly GCA_004024745.2 of Catagonus wagneri. NCBI lineage: Eukaryota > Metazoa > Chordata > Mammalia > Artiodactyla > Tayassuidae > Catagonus > Catagonus wagneri. The sequence continues at coordinate 8,583,364 of PVHT021183630.1, read as the reverse complement.
CTGAATTTCAGTATCACCTGAGATCTTCTCTCTTGATTCTCCACCTTCTTTTCGATTATTCTTTCTCAGGCTCTGTTTTTTCTTTCTCGTTCGTTCAATGTTTGAACACTGGTGTTCCCAGGCATGCCATCTCTCACCCCTTCCCCTGCCCGTCAGGTGTTATTTTCCCAATTGAGTTTGTCACTGAAATTCCTACAATTCACCATCAGGTCTACATCTCCAGCTAAACCTGATCTCCAAAATTCTGCTCCGGTTCTTTTTTTCTTTTTTTTGTCTTTTTGCCTTTATGTAGAGCCGCACCCGCGGCATATGGAGGTTCCCAGGCTAGGGGTCCAACAGGAGCTGTAGCTGCCAGCCTACGCCAGAGCCACAGCAACGTGGGATCCAAGCCGCGTCTGCAGCCTACACCACAGCTCACGGCAACGCCGGATCCCCAACCCACTGAGCAAGGCCAGGGATCGAACACGCAACCTCACGGTTCCTAGTCAGATTCGTTAACCACTGAGCCACGACGGGAACTCCGCTGCTCTGGTTCTGAGTTGATTATCTCCCTCAGACATCTTACCTATCCCTAAAACTCATCATCTTCCTCAAATTGTTCTCCATCTCTGTTAGTTGCTCCTCATTCATTTTCGTACTTAAACTCGCATATCTGAAGTTATGTGAAACTTCTCCTTATCCTTTAGGTTTTCCTTTCAGGCAGTATCAACTTGTATTTGTCCTAATTCATTAACAAGTCCAGAATTCTTACCTTCTCCATGTGCCCCGATACTGCCTTTGGTCTGTCTTTCATCACCTCACTCTCTCTCCAAGGCCATTTCCAAGATTCCTAAGCTGGATTCCCTGCTACCTCTTCCCAGCCATTCTCTCTACTGCCCTAAATAATCTTTAGAATAAAAGTTGTACCATGCTTAGAACCATTCCATGACAATAGGAGGGCTATTGTCTTGATCTGGTACCGTTTTACCTTTTCTCTTAACTTTCCTTTAACCTCACCTATCCTTAGTTTTCCAAAAGTCTTAGACCAGGACTCTTGAGCTAGAATGTTCCCTGGGTGCTCCAGCAGACATAAGTTGATTGAATCATGGGGACTATGCTAAACTAGAAAGAACCTGAAAATATTAAATACTATTTTTAAAACACCATGCTAGCAATCAAAAATCACCTGTGGACTTGAGACTCCTTTGGAAAGCATTACACTTCTGCTTCTTCTGTGACTGAACTGATTTCTCTTAATGCTCTGAGCCTTTTCATGTACTGTTTCCTCTAGATTCTTTGCCAGATATCTACAAAGGGACAGCCTCCCTCCTGAAAAGGGTCATTTCTCACTCCATTTTACCTGGATCATTTCATAGATTTAGGGGGCCATCCAAACTCTTTCCAACCCAAAGCTTCTAAATCAACCTATGTCCCTGCTTCTCTGGGGCCTGATTGTACCAGAATAGATTGGACAGGGTGGTTAAGGGGTGTATTCTTTATGAACTTGAAAATAATAACAGTAAAGCTTAAGATTAGTGTGGCGCTTGACAACTTCTTAAGCTCTTTCACACTTGATAGTCTTGAAAGGACAACTTTTAAGCCATGAGTAGCAGAGAAGGGAAGGAAACTTATTTGCAGGCACTGGGCAGATGACTGTTGATGGTATAACAATTAAAAAAAAAATTAAACAATGTCTATTATAGAACTCTTTAGAATCATTTCCAACTTTCAAATATGTGAATGATCAGGCCAACTCCACTTTATAGATTGACTACAGGTACTGTATGCCCTAAATTTTTTTTTTTGAAAGTACATACCAAGTTTTTTTTTAATTATAACCATATCATGCTCCTATGAAGTTTTCATATTTGAATTTATGGAATTGTTATATTGAAATGGAATTGTGTTACACCTTTAAACCTCAAGTGGCTACTAATATTTTATTAAATACAGCTGCCACTAGGCAATAAAAATTTCCAAAGGGCCAGAAAAAAAAAAAAAAGGAGTGCGGTGTTTTTCATATCTGCTTTCTTCTTGCAGAAGCCATATGCTAGTAATACGTATATGCTGTCTGGTGTTTATATATACTTCAGCTCTGTACGGAGTTAGCCTACAGCATCACACACCACCTGCATAATTTCAAAACACTGAACACTAGATGTCACAAAACAAAACCCTATGCTCTGCTCTCAAGCACAAAAGCATTTACAGTTGGTTAATGAGATATACAGAAAGCCATTGCAAAGCCAAAGAAGTTAATTTCATTACACAAGTTTAGGAAATAATGGTGGACTTTGCAGGACAGATATTCTGTAGCCATAATTAGCTTTAAGATAAATCCATTTGGTATGCATTTGGTTTTCCATTAGAACATGCATTTTCACTCCCATGCACAGTGTTTGAAAGGTTTACATTACATAAAATTAGGGCTGTATAAACTATGTGCTTCATCTCTTTCTCTAATGCGATTGCGCCATTCCCCCAACACAGTAGCCTAAATGATAGCCCCTATTGTATGCAATGCACGTCAATAAATACAGAACATGAATGTGAATCAATATTGTATTAGTATTGGGATTAAGCAAGCTATTTTCTCCTCCTTTTTTTTTTCCTTCTGGGGAGATGAATATGAGTAAATAAAATGAATGTTTGTCTGAAACTGTGTTGGGGGATTAGGCTTTGTGTTTTCCTTTGAGGAGCAGCATGCCAACTGGCAGGCCCTGGCTGCCTACCTGGGCCAAGCATAGAAAACGTGATGCTCACCCTTGTAGCTGCAAGGCCTGCTGCTTTGAAGGACGCAGGGAGGCGGGCCTCCTCTCGCCCAGAAAAACCAGGTGCAGTTCCTGCAGCCGGGAAAGGTTATGCTTCATATGACTTCGTTTTCTCTCCGCAAATTAAAGGACAATTTATGAGTGTCTAGACAGGAATTAATCGGAATCATATTGGCTGCTTTTGACCCGAGAGTGCTATTACAATAAAGTATATACAACACAAATATAGGACAAAATCATTTATATAGCCTATTATCATGCCAACATCCAGAGGCACCTTACAATAATAGAATGATTTACAAAAGAAAATACTAACAAAAACATATCTCTGATGATGAATGGCTCTGAAAAGCCAACTTAATCTGTTTCTGAAGTTATAGTTAGAGTCTCTGTAAGTGCTAACAAGATAAGGAGATTTTAAATGATGGTAGAATAATAAAACCGATTTCTTGGGGAGGCAGGCACAGATCCAGGACAGAACTAGTTTCTACGATTTATAAGAAGTCAGTATGTGAGACTCCTCCAAAATCTAGAATAGGTGTTCAAATCTAAACACAGTAAATGACTGCAAAGTGGAAACAGAAATTTTGTACACACAGAGAGAAGAAAAATGCAAGCTTTTTCTATGAAAAAATTATGACATTCAGAAACAGAGAAAAAGTATTTTTACACGCAAATCAAATATATTATTAGTCAGAAAACTGTTTTAAAGTGTTCTTAAATTTTATAGGTAAAGATAGAAAGGATTTGAAGAACTAAACAATGCATAAAGAATTTCAATGTTACATGCATACCCTCTCATAATATATGTGTATTTTTCCCAGCCCACTCCCACTCCCAAATAGCTATTATCTGATATTATCTGATTCCAGTTGTCCATTTTCTGATTTAGGTACTCTACTGAGTGAAAATGTACACTAATTTTCTTTAATCTTTTAATTGATTAAATATAACTTTTTCCTCAAAACAAAGAAAATATGGTGTTCAATAGTTTATTTTAGATCCCTTAAAATAACTTTTCTAAAGTAATTGATTATTTAAGTAACACAAGCTTATTATTCAAACTTGGAAAACGTAAAAAAACTATCAAGAAGAAAACAAGTTTTCTACATGATCTAAGGTTCTGGAAATAACCACAGTCGATATCTTGGGGCATTTTTTTTAATGGAAATTTTTTTAATTAATTATAAACTAATTTCCCTCATTTTAAATTGGAAAACTGAACTACTGCTATAAAAACTTCTGCCACAACAAGTAGAAGTGAGAATTATGGTAATGATTGGGTCATACCTTTTACCTCTTCTGATAATTATTGCAAAACTATTTAAATAGAATTATCACAATTTACATGCTGAAATTTAGTTTAGAAAAGAGAAGCAAAGCCATTCTTTTAAAAAAAATGAATTTTAACACTTAATTTCATACATTTATATTTATATATTTTAGTGCTAACTTCAAGTTGTAAAACTTTTAACCATTTACTTTTCTTGCCTGAAGAATAACTAAAAAAATGTAATCTTCTACACACTTGCATGCGTGTATACAACACATACATACACACATGTATACTAGTATATACTACAGTATGTACTAGTATATATTATATAGCTGTATATATTACAGATATATACATAATTTTTCTTCCTATTTCCTTTCTCTACTCTTAGAGTACAAATGTTGCTACTGCTCCCTATCTGCTTGTTTGCTCAAAAAAGAAAAAAATGGGGCAGAAGACAGGAGGTTGTATTTCTGTTTTTGTTCCAGCATCCCAACCCTCAGTGAGTTTAATCAGCTGAGAATATGACTCTCTAACTCACTCAGCACTGGCCCTCAGTGTCCTGGGGAGTGACACTCTGTGTCTTATTTCGTTGCGGATTATTTCGAACTGTTCAATTTTGAATTGCTGCTCTAGTGGGAGAAAGATCAAGGCCAAAATCCTTACAGAGAAAATACAATGCAAATATGAGTCCTAGAAGACAAAAGGCTCTTAATTTGGACTTATAACATCTGCTGTCTCTTTGCCCCTTAAATTGGTGACTCCATACCTAAAAATGCAAGAAGAACTCACTTCTCCATCCCAACACAACTCATCTTCTTCTTCATCTCACTATGTAAGGGCCAAGATCAATTCCACAGGCCCTTTGCGTCCTCTCTTTTTTGCTTTTATTTAACCCCATAAAGACATAGACCCAGGGTGCAGGGCAATTTTACTTTATTATACACATTTATTTGTATATTTCTTTTTATTTTTGTATTGAAGTATAGTTGATTTACAATGTTGTGTTCATTTTAGGTATACAGAAAAGAGATTCAGTTATACAGATTTTTTTCCCTCATAGATTGTTATAAAATATCTACTATATTTCACTGTGCTATACAGCAGGTCCCTGTTGTTTACATATTTTATATACAGTGGTATGTATCTGTTAATCCCAAATTCCTAATTTATGCCTCCCCCTTTCCCCCTTTGGTAACCATAAATTTGTTTTCTATGTATGTCTGTGGCTTATTTCTGTTCACTATTGCCATTTAAGAAAATTAAATAAAAAATTTGGATTAGTGTTAGAGATCACAGGAACAAACAGATGTATTAACTCTCATAATCATCTGAACCTTGATCTGGCCTTTTGAGAACTTTGGGACTACAAATATAAACTCACACCAGCAGATCGTTGTGGTTTGTTGATAGTGTCAAGAGGTGTGACAATTGAATTGATTTCCACTACCTTCCAGCTACAGGGAAATCATTTGTCTCTTCTCTCCCCAAATTTGGCTAAGCTATCCTTCTTAATTTTCTTAATTATGTTGTGTCCTTTGTTACAACAGCTTAATTTTATCCTAATACACCCAGGAAATATTTCAGCTTCACACAGACCTCTCAAACAGTAAACCGAGGACAGAGTTCTAGTTAGAAACTCTTGAAACTGAACTCAAATGGGAACCTTCAATATCACAAAATTGAAAGGATTTCTTATTCTCTTCTTCCATAATAATTGGTCATCTATGATGCATTTTTAAAACGTAAATGTGATTACATTTCTCCTTGTAATAATCCCATGTAATAATTGATTTGGAAGGATTATTTGTTTTTGTTTTTGTTTTTTTTTGGCCACCTGCTACACATGAAAGATCCTGGACTAGGGGTCTAATTGGAGCTACATCTGCCGGGCTACACCACAGTCACAGTAACTTAGGATCCAAGCCATGTCTGCAACCTACACTACAGCTCACGGCAGCACCAGAGCCTTAACCCTCTGAGCAAGGCCAGGGATCAAACCCACAGCCGCACGGTTCCTAGTCAGATTCATTTCCACTGAGCCCTGACAGGAACTTCCTTCTCTGTTCTGATGATCTATTAAATTATTAGAGGGTTTTTTTGGTTTGTTTTTTTATTACCAACTTTTGTCCTCTATAGCTCATCCTAATATGAGTTCTCATTTTCTAATACAGGTTCTGTCCAGATGGAGGAAGGAGGTCCCGTCCACATGCAGGCACCATGCAGCCACAGCAGACAGGCCTGTGGTACAATCTAAAGGGGTTCCCAGGAGCCCTAATAATTGGAGAGAAAATTACAGAGATCACATCATTTACCAGAAATCCTTTAGGTGCAGTCGTTAGTGGGACTGGGCTCTGGAATCAGAAAGCCTCAAGGCAAACCTTTCACATTCACTTTACCAGCTCAGTGTGCTTGGGCATGTGGTTTAATTGTCCTTGCTGAGGTCTAAAAAAACGTGGATAATAAATAGTAGCATATATTAAGATATTTATGTATTTAAAGAACTTGGAATTGTGCCCCATAGATTAGTGCTCAAAAAATTCTAGCTCATATTAATTATTCTACCTCAAGCTCATACTGATCTAATTCTCTTTGAGCCATATTTGCACATTTTTTAATACGGGTTCTTTCATCATTCAGAGAAATAAACTCTTCAAGATAATAATAACCTGGAATTATTATTAAACTTACTTGAACTGGGATCTCAATTCTGGTCTAGATGTTTCCAGTGTCAGATGAGGTACTACATTTACATAGATGTATCTTCAGCTTCCTAGGTGAGTAGAAATAATGTTAATGATAATATGACAAAAGCTACCAGTTATCACCCTTTCTCTCTTGCCAGGCTTGATGTTAAGCCTTTACCTGCATTGTTTAACTTACTCCTCACAGTAGCCTTTAGAAGAGACATTTTAACCCCATTTTACAGATGAGAAATCTGAGATTTAAAAAAATCTGTTTCCCAGCTTACCCTCCTGAGTTCGCATGTGCTATTTCACCCCTTAACCTTTTTCATACTAGCCCCACTAATCCTTATCCATACTGCAGGATGGAACTGAAGCATTACTTCCTTGGGAAAGCCTTTCATGACCCCAGGCTATCAGGCTATATTAGATTACTTGCCACACACTATCAGCACTTCTGACATCTTCACAGTCATTCACACATTTGCAATCATTTAATGGCTTATAATTATTTTATTTTTTTCCCTTTCTGTGTCTTGGGAAGTATTGCCTTGTCCGTCCTGTTCATCACTGTAGCATAGGATTTGGCCCCCTGCCTCGCTTATGACACTAGTCATTCACAATATTTTTGTGTCCTCAGCACAGATGGAATTCTAGAGCTTTTCAGAGCATGTGAAAAGGAATTAGAAGATTCAAACAGCCTTGACTGTGTCCGATCACATCCATGAATCACCACCATTATCCCTCTGGCCACATGTTCATCCATCTATATTACCTGTCCAGCCGTTCCAGGAGGCCACCATGGCTTGCTGTATTCAAGGATTCTGCAGGCCAAGTTCTAATATCTGGTATCATGATGTACAAGTGTTGGTGAGGAAGGGGAGATTTAACTGTCCCTTCTTCACTGATCCTCATATTATCTTCTGCCCTGTCTTCCTAACAGATTCCAAGTACTGGGGGAAAGTGGCAGCATAACCTGAAAAAAATAGTGAAATAAATCTATTGTAATGAAAGGCCCCTAATTTTTCTGCCTAATAGCGATGGCTATATTTTGGTTAGTATTCTTTTTTATCACAATGGTGATGACAACATGGGTGACCGGGTACATATGACAGTGATGAAGAGACTGCTACCAGGACACTATGGCAAAACTTAGATTCGGTCATGTCATTGGAAGAAACCAGGCATTAATCAGATAGAAAGTGGGAGAGTAAAAATGGAGACTGTTGAGGACAAATGGGGTTCCCGGAAATAATAGAAGGAAGAGCCGAACTAACATGTACTAGAAAAAGGACTTAAATCATCATAGTTATGGATGTTGGCTTTGGCAGGGCCTCTCCCAGAATCAAGGAAGCCCTTAAATTAGAGATGAGAAATGAATCCATTTTGCTTGTGGGAGGCTTTCGTGGCTGTTTTTATTGTTATCCTCACCCATTTTGTTATATCCCCAGCAGGATGGTGTGAGCTGGGAAACCTGGACTACATTTATAAAATATAAATATCTAAATGTAAAGCAAATCTTCATTATTTATTATAGAGGTCTGCCTGGGAATCATAATAAACAACCATATAGTGAGCAGTGAGGCAGGCCTAAGAGTGAACTGAACATGTCTCCCTCTAGCAAGGAAGGAAAACATTTTGGGGTCAGGCCAGACTCCTCTGGGGATCTTTTTCACAATAACAAACTAGACAGACATACTTTAGTCTCCAAGCACATTTCAGAATCCCATGATGGTCCAAGCCAATTTTTAGGGATCTTAAGTTGATATAAACATACTGATATTTGTGTTCTCATGTTAGCATATGCAGAACATCAAGAATTGGATGTTCACCAAATAAATAATTCAGATTTGTGGACCAAAAAAAAAAAATCAGGAAGTAATTTCCAGAATATTCAGGGCTATTAGCAAAATCTAAATGTGAGGCAAATGAAAGTCAGTTAGGCTAAGGAACTTGGGGAACTAGGGAGAGCCAGTCAAAATATTCATACAAGAGGCAGAGTGAATAAGGAATGTACCTGAAGAACCGATTTTTTTTAAATACACAAAACAATGTTGTATCCATTCATTTTGCATATTTATTTATGGTTTTATATATATGTTTTCGCTATGTAACTATCTATAAACTCTTTAGAGATTTACACTTTATTTACAGTTCATGGTTGCCAGTGAATGAAGCTACATCTCAGAAGTGAGGTGGATGTAACTTAGAGGCTGTGTGGGGCAGAAATCAGTACTGGGCACAATGCAGAGTAAAATAAGGCTGAAGGATTGGGGGCGGGGCCCATTAAGAGAGACCCAGAAGGATCTCCTTTATGATTTTCTCATTTTATAGTCAAAGGATAAAAGTTTTGTATGAAATGATCTTCTCAAATGTCTATTTCATTGTCTTATCTTTTGTGCTCACTGTTTCTTAAATATCCACCAACTGGGGTTTTGGTTGATAATTAGGTAGGTAGATTTTCCATAAAAATATGAAACACATAGTTATGAAGAATAGAGCAAGTATACATAGAGTTGTTACATATTAGGGACTCAATAAATAGTAATAAAGACAACCTATAGACTTGGAATATACTGGGTCTATCGCTGACATGGAATATTTTATACATTTTTCACAAGTTATCCTTTTAGTCCTCACAATTATGTTAGGAGATAAAAGCAGTATTATCTCCCTGCTACAGGTGAGGAAAACCTCCATATAGCACTGCCTCCATGGATGGTTTGCCATTGTTCTGAAACTTGAGTGATCTTCAGATACAGATGATGAATAAAAAAGTTAAATGTGTACAAAGGCCAACATTCAAATAACACACTCAATAACATTATAACCAACACCCATATATTTAGCTTTTTTTTTCTATTTTCATATCTGAAACCAGAGGCTCATGCCATCTTCTTAAATTTATCATGAAGTGACAGTACATATTGGCTTCATGTAATCTTCTTAAATTTATCATGAAGTGACAGTACATCTTGGCTTCATGTAATATAAGACAAGGAATTTCTGAAAGAAATCCAGAGGCTTGGACTAACTTGTGTGTTTTATAACTGTTCCAGGAAGGCCGAACTGGGCTTTAGTTTTCCAGTTGATCTTAACTACTTGAAGGTGTAAAGAAAACACATCATTCAAATTCACAGAGCCTGAATTAATGGTTTTCTGTCACCAACCTCTTTTTTTCCTCTACTCATTGGGTCAAGGGCCCCATGGCCTCCTCTTTCCTCTCTGGGGAACTTTGGAAAATACTTTTTAAAAAACAGCTCCTGAGCTGCTAGCACCTGTATTTTGTCTCAATCAAGACGGGCCTGCTTGTTCAGAAAATATTTCTTTAAGAAGTTGAGAATGATTTTGGTGCTCACCAGTTGAGAGTATAAACTGGCTCACTTTAATCTTGGTCATGAGAAAAGTGACTACATAATTTATTGTCCAAACCTAGATACCTTTGGGATTGAAAGGGAGGTGCTAATAAGAATTACTCTGGGACAACATGCATGTACTTGTCTCAGGCAGAGTGGAACTATGAAACTTTGGGTCAAATTAGGGATTATTTTCCTTATCCTCAGAGCAATGGGAAGGCCCTGGAATTTTGAAGTTAAGTAAAATAATCAAATGTATGTTTTGAAAGGCTGCATCTCACAGATCAGTACACTGTGGAGAAGACAAAAGTGACTGCAGGTTAAAAAAAGGGGGGGGGGCAAGAAATATCACAGAAGCCAGGATTACAGTGAGGCAATGGAAATGGATAGAAGTACTCATATTTAAGAGGGCCATTGAGGATATGAAACAATGGAACATGCGGATGGTTTAGATGGGCTTAGCAGAGGAGGGAGAAGGCCAAGCCAAGGATAACTCCTTTATGATTTGTCCAGCCGAATAGGACGGTAATGTCACTTATTGGGAACTGTCAGAGGGCTAAGACTGTGGAGGGTATAGTGAGGAGTAGAGGTTAGGGATTTAATATTAGACATACATATGTTAAAGTTTTGGAGACACTCAAGATGACGTTTGTATTAGACAGGGTTCTCCAGAGAAACAGTGTGTGTGTGTGTGTGTGTGTGTGTGTGTGTGTATAATTTATTACAAGGAACTGATTGCTCACAATTATGAAGCCTGACAAACACAAAGATCTCCAGGGTAAACTGACAAACTGGAGAGTTAAGAGAGTCAGAGAGTCGATGGTGTAGTTTTAGTCCCAAGGCCAGTAGGCTTGAGACCAGGAAGATCTCATGTTGTAGTTTAAGTACAAAGAAAGGAAAAACAAAAAACAAAACAAAACAAAACAAAAAAACAACCTTGATATCCCAGTTCAAAGGCAAGAAGACAGGAGGAGTTCGCTCTTATATAAAGGAGGGCCGGCCTCAAAATTTCAACTGATTAAACAAGCCCCACCTATGCTAGGGAAAGCAGTATGCTTTATTAAGCTTACTGATAAATTTTAAAATATTAATGTCTTTCAAAAATACCCTCGCAAGAATACCCAGAATAATGTTTGACCAAATAGCTGGGCACCAGTGGCTCAGTCAAGGTAACATGTAAAGTAACCATCATGATACCCCAATAGAATATACAGATTTGAATTCAGGGAAAAGACACAGCCTAGAAACTTAATTGAATAATTATACATGTAACGATGATAACTAAAATATTAGGCCTGATAAAATTGCCCATAGGAGAGATGAGAGTATCATGTTCTAATCCTGGATCTGCTTCTAATTTCCTGAACTCTCCAATCATTATCACCACTGTTGCTATCATCATCATCCCTTATAAAGATATAAAGCAATTTATTTCCAAATTTTAAATCTTTATCTGGATTAATGCGAAAGCCCACTCTCTGGTCTCCCTGTTTTCACTCCAGCACATCTTCAGTCTCTTCTCGATATAGCAACACAGAACACTTTGAAATGAAAAGTTTCCTTGTGAAGCTCTTCTGCTCAGAATACTTCAGTCATTTTTTTTTTTTGTCTTTTTGCCTTTTTCTAGGGCCTCACCTGCGGCATATGGAGGTTCCCAGGCTAGGGGTCAAATCAGAGCTGTAGCCGCTGGCCTTCGCCACAGCCACAGCAATGCCAGATCCGAGCCTCGTCTGCAACCAACACCACAGCTCACGGCAATTCCAGATCCTTAATCCACTGAGCGAGGCCAGGGATCGAATACGCAACCTCGTGGTTCCCAGTCGGATTCGTTAACCACTGAACCGCGATGGGAACTCCTACTTCAGTCATTTTTTTATCTCACTCTCTGAGACCCAGTGACATGAGTGCTTCCAATGACTCACAAAGCCTTAATATCTCTGGCCTCCTCTTCCTTTCCTTCTCCTCTTCCTTTCCTTCTCTTCTTGGCCTCATCTTCCTTTCCTTCACTTCTGCTGATCCTCTCTGGCCTCATCTTCCTTCCTTCTCTTCTTTCCCTTTATAAAGACACACTGACCTTCCTGTTGCTTCTCAGAGATGTCAGAGATGCTCCTGTCTTTGTCCCCTTTCCTTGAAAGGCACTCCTCCCAGGAATCAGCAAGATTTGGTTCCCTCAACTTCTTCAGGTCTTTATGCAACTGGCACCTTTTTAGGGCATCTTCCCTTGACACCGTTTGAAAGCATTTCTGCCTCCATTAGCCTCATCCCACCCTCACTGTTCGACCTTTCCTATTACCTTCTCTGTTTTGTTTTTTTCTTCAATATCCTTACCATCTGGTACATTGTACACATAGAAGCACACACAGACACACATGCTTTACACTCATACACTCATATACACACATATGCATATCTAGATTTTGAATTGTTTTGTTTATTCATCTTGTTCATTCTCCATATTTACCACCGGAATATCACCTCCATAAGAGAAGGTTTTATCATTCTCCGTGTCTATATCCAGATGCCTAGAAATGCACCTCTGCATATCGTAGGAGCCTAATAAATACTTATTAAATGAAAAAAGTAGGACGAGTCAATAATCAAAATTAAACCCTGTTACTGCGTCATATATTCCAAGTATTTGTGTAACATGGCTTTATGTTAAAATATGAGCCTGTTTATTGTTTCCAGACTGAGGGTCGGGCAGGGGAAGGTGCTATAAATCAAACTTTCAGGTCAACCATGCGGTGCGGGTAAGAACAGACGCTGGATTTTCTAAGACAGTTCTTTTACCTTCACTATGTTTCCTCAAATACTTCAAAGAGGTCCTTGGCCACTTGACTGAAGTGGCTCTGTCCACCTTGCCTACCCTGCTTGTGCCTGCATACTTGCCTCATATTTTAGTCGGTTCCAGCTACCATAACAAAAATACTGTAGACCAGGCTGACTTAAACAGCAAACATTAATTTCTCATAGTTCTATAGGGTGAGAAATTCAGGTTCAAGGGGCCAGCAGATTTGATGTCCAGTGAGGGGCTCCCTCCTGGTTCACTGATGATCATCTCCTCATTGTTCCCTCATATGGCAAAAAAGAACAAGGGACCTCAATGAGATCTCCTTTATAAAGGCACTAATCCCATCCATGAGGGCTCCACCCTCAAGACCTAATCACTCCCCAGAGATCCCACATCCAAATGCCATTATATGGGGGATTAGGTTTCAACCTATGAATTTGGAGGGGACACAGTCTATGGCCCATTTCATCTCCATCCTTCTCTTGAACTCATTCACTCTACTGCCCACCATCCACAAATGTAATTTGGACACATAGCATGTAGTGGACATCCTTCAGATATTCCTCTAATGCAAGAACAGCATTAGAGGAAAAAAGAAACCATGGCTCAGGGACCATGGCTACTGAGTGTTCAAGACTGAAAGGGAGAAGAAAGAGGATGAAAACCAAAAGGGAGAGGTAGCCTCTGTCTGTGTCCTGATTTTTCCTCCAGACAGTGTCACTTAGCCCTGTGGACTCCATGAGACCCAAAATGAGTCTCCTCTGGTAGTTTTCACCCCACATAATTTCCTCCTGAGGCATTTTCAGCTACTCTACTTCTATGGTAAAAATATTTAAAGAACAGGGGCACAGGGGTCCAATCCATTCATTCATTCCTTCATTTGTAAAATAAATAATAAAAATAATTAAAAATATTTATGAAGCCCATAGTGTGTGCTAGTTATATGCCTGGGATGGGGAATTCAGTAGGGAAAAACAAAATCATGAAAATTTACATATAACCACTGAGAAAGATGCCATGTTTTTTTTTTTTTTCAGATGCCACCCTTTCGAGGAAGACTCAGATGCTCCTTACTTAAACAGTCCAGCCCAGTCTCTTCAGCTTAAAGCAAAGAAGAAGAAAATTTCCCCGATACTTATTGCTTTTTTGAGGGGTTGGGGGGAAGGGGTGAGTACCATTTCCGCTGTGTCAAGCCAAAGCATCTGCCTGTTAAGAACAGCAAGACTGCAAACTCCCCCCACCCCACGAATTACTCAAGACAGCAGCCAAGCCAGAACACCATTTCCAACTTGCTTGAAAGGGCACAAACCCTTTTAAGCTGCTTAGGATATTATCTCTTTCCCTTAAGTGGTAACCAGGTGACCTGAAAAGGCACACTGAGCTTCCAAAAGGTGCTTAACAAAGAATAAGGGAGATACTTTGGCCCTAAGAAACTCTGGATCATTAAATAATACGTGCCTTAAATGCACCCATAAAACATTGCACATTAAAGTTTGGCAATCAGAGGGCTGAGCCCAAAGACGGCTTCTTCGGTTCCTTTTAGAGGAATTGGAATGGAGATTTACTTTGCTCCTCTTCCTATCACAGAGGGTGATCTCCCCAAAGACTTTACTGGCAGCCTCATCCTGCCAAAAGCGTTCACTGTCCACATGGCCCTTGCTTCTCCTCCCTGAGAACCAGTCCCGTGAGAAAGCACGTTTGCACTGCTCCTCTGTGGGAAACACCAGGAGAGAGCCTTTTCCCAAATCTGTGCAAATTGAGTAACTGGAAGCAACACTCACAAGCTTCCTTGTTTATGTTATTCTCTGTAAAAATATTGGAAACCCCAAACAAGTCAGAAGCGTGTTGGCACTGAATTATGTCAGGACAAACATTCCATTCAAAAGAATCGCTGGATTTATTTTAATAGCTGAGAAACCTGAAGACATGTGCAGTCTATTCTGGCTGTCAATTTATGATCTTTAAAAACATTTTTTAAATTGACTGGTCCTTAAATACATCCCACCTCATCTTGTTCGAGCCAAGTTTTACAGATGCCATCTTAAAAATCAATTCAAAGAACGGCTATAAACTCGAAAGCTTCCTCCTTGAAGTGTATATGGCAGAATGCAATTTTGTTTAATTTTAATTGACAGAGATGTCAGCCTAAGAGAATATTTTAGAATATTAGTAGGAACAGTAAACTTGTGCCTTGACATTTTTATGGTATAATGGTATAATTCCCTGGAAAGAAAAAAAAAAAAACTCCACTGTCAGGATTTACACTAAAGCAATACATGTGTTCCTTTTTTTTCCCACTCAGTAAAGGAGTGACAAATGTATTACTAATTACACAATTGCTTTATTATGTGGAGCTGTAACTAAAATCTTTTCTGGATTTTCCAGTAAAATTGGACTTCTTCCGAAATGATTAATTCTAGTAAATGGACTTAGGTAGAAAAAATTGATTCCAGCTGAAGAAAACCTAGTTCCCTGCCCTGTTCAATTAGATATCCTGGCATGGGTAACAGAAACTGCTTAGGACTTGCAGGACTAGAGATACATTATTGAGTTTTACAAGCACAGGAGTTTTCCAACAAGAGATGAGAAAAGCCAAAAAATTAAATTCGCCTGACTTTAGACATAAACCTAGACAAAACTTAAGAGCCCAAGGGTAGTAGAAACCAGGATAACTTCGGGTTTTTAAAGCTTCATGTTTGGGCAAATGCCTCTTTTTGAAGTTAGGTAGCATTTAGTATGTACTTTAGCTTTAGAACTTACCACGTTTTGTTGAAATAATGTCTTTATGTCTTTACCATCTGCCTATAGTGAGATGTCACAATTAACTTTTTACCCATGATACCTTGCATAAATATTGGCACCTTATTGGAGCTCAAATAAAGTGAGCTGAGTTGGAGTGGTAATTTTAACTCAGTTAATATAAACCAAGTGATGGCATCCCTGCAACTTTGAGATCAAAGAGAGAATGCTGCCTTTCCAAAAATTGTTCCTGCTACTGTAGGAGCAAAGCTTTGGTCCCCAAAAAAGAATGTGGCTTGCTGGAGAGAAATGTCCTTCATCAACTTCTCACAACTACTATTTTTTTTTTTTTTTTTTTGT
>PVHT021183630.1:8238910-8566408 GCA_004024745.2 Catagonus wagneri | reverse complement strand
GGGAGCTACAGCTGCCAGATCTGAGCCACGTCTGTGACCTACACCACAGCTCACGGCAACGCCGGATCCTTAACCCACTGAGCAAGGCCAGGGATCGAACCCGCAACCTCATGGTTCTTAGTCGGATTCGTTAACCACTGAGCCACGAAGGGAACTCCACTGAGCCACGAAGGGAACTCCCAACTTCTCACAACTTCTCATGGATTCTCAGGGCTGAAAGACTGTACAGAACAACAATAGCAAAAAAAAAAAAAAAAAATCAGTGAGCATAGCAAGTCACTGATTCGGGACATCTTCAGGGCACTGACCAAGGCAGACTTTCATCTCAGTATTTAGTCACAAAATTTGAAATCAATTTTAGTACAATGCAGTGATTTCAATAAACTTCACCAAACCCCCTTCTTTATTAAAGGTGGAGGTAGTGTGGTATTGGAGAGACAGACAGGTACTCATCACTGCATGGATTAAACATTAATAAGAATCTGTATGCAAATTTGGCAGTGTCAGGCTTAGAAAAAAGCTTGTGACTGGAATTAAAATAAAATGAGGAAATAATGTGTTCAATACCAGTAGCAGTACAAAGTGCTAAGAACCAGAGGAAAAGATTAGTTATAAGAAGATAAAAGGAAGCTTCCTAGCATTTGATAGGGTTCTTGGAGGAAGAAGAGGATTTAAAAAGTGGCCATAGGGTGAAGGAATTTTTAGAAGAAAGCTCTCAGTGAGCCAAGGCAAGAAAACAGGGAAGCACATGGTAGGTTTTGAGAAGAGTTTGATGTTACTAAAATTTGGGTTGATCTATGTGTAGTGGGTTATATGGTTGAAATAGTATACTGGGGTTACCTCATGGCAGGCTGTGTATGCTGTAATAACTCATCAGAGGTTACACCAAAAAGTTAATGCATGTACCATCTTTACTTACCTCTTAAAACTGCCCATCACAAAACCTTTATCTCTAGACAGTCTTTTCTTATTGAGACAATGATATAAAATAGTAACTCTGAGGCATCCTAAAAATCATTGTCCAACATGTCTGAATTTTGTCTATCTAGAGCAATGTCTAGGAGTCCCCTTGGATCTCAATTTCTACTTAATTC
The DNA here is from genome assembly GCA_004024745.2 of Catagonus wagneri. Taxonomy (NCBI): domain Eukaryota; kingdom Metazoa; phylum Chordata; class Mammalia; order Artiodactyla; family Tayassuidae; genus Catagonus; species Catagonus wagneri. Next base: position 8,565,314 of record PVHT021183630.1, on the reverse strand, counting down.
CCACTGATTGGATTTGCATTGGTGTTCAATAAATGCTGTTCTGAGATGCACCGTTGTAGTAAGGTAGTAACTGATGTTTCCCACAAAGAGTTAATGGTCATGTACATTGTAAAGATGCTGTGAGGGCCCTCTTTCTCTAGGAGATTCATGAGGTACATCTGCAGATAAAAGAGCTCTGAATGTACTGCAATCAAAACACCGACTTAAGTATATCTCATCTCAAATTGTGCAAACTGTTTTTCACCATGAAAACTTACTCTGTGTATATATGTGTACATGTGGGTGTGTGTGTCTAGAATAACCATTAACATCTTACTGATTTAGTGTTTTAGGAAACATAGCTTGGGAAACTTCCAGAGCCATCACTGATCTATTGCAGTTGTAACTCTGGGTGGAACTAATCAACTTTGAACTCCTTGTAAAGCCTGATCGAACAACAGCTATTTGGGATCTTTGCTGATCATTTTATTCTTGAAGTATACAGAAACAGATTCCTCCAACCCAAATTTTATTTAAAATCATTCTAGAAAGTTGCTATTGTATCCATCCAACTTTATCATCTAAAACATTTTAGTGTTTTATATAGACCTTCCCTGCTGAAGTATTTCCACATACCAAATGGAAGGAAAAAAAAACCTTACCACATCCTGTTCTCAGAATTTGACAGATAAAGAGAGTAAATCTTCCAGCCTCTTCCTAATGTCTTCAGCTCAGTACAGCCTGGCCTGCTTGCAGTATCGATAATGTGATGCAAATGAGTTATTGTACAGGAGTGTAACTTTTATAGCAGAACTCCTCCAATGTAAGTGCAGTGAAGGTGAAGGCAGCCTTAATCACTCTAAAGTTACCAGGGAAGGAAGCAAGTTACTGGTAAAGTTCAATGTCTTGCCTAAGTCCTATGGCTAATTTTTGACAAGACCCTGCCCTGGAGACCAGATGGTCTGTTTCCTCTCACTGTTCTTTCCCCCAACACAGATCTCTCACTCCCAGCAAGAGGAAAATTCCATTGACTTAGAGATGAAGACTTGAGAGAAAAAAAAATAATAAAAAGCAACATAGATGCTTCTGATAAAAATTATTTCTAGGAGGAATGAAGTGGTTACTGCCAAGTCAAGCAGCGACAGAGGCAACTTTGGAGAGACAGAAAGAAGGTCTACTTTCTCTCAGCATGGCTGTCAGTGAACATGTTTGCGGGTACGTTCATCAGGGAAATGAGCCAAATGGCCAGGTAGTTATGAAACGTACACCAAGTGACCCAAAGTCAAGGTAAAAAGTTCAAGGCATTGTAAGATTTGTATCTGACTGCAGAAGACACTGGTGATCTTTGCCTCTGCCTTCGTTCCTGGACCTCCCCATTCAACCCACGGTCCATCTCCAATTGTTTTATCCAGCAGGAGAAATACAGTGGTGGGAGGGGGGAGCTGAGGGCCAAGAAGGGGAAACCAAGGGCAGTGCAGCCGGTGCTCTGTGATCTGGGAGCGTGTGAATTTTAGGTCAGCTAAATCAGGACACAAAGCTACAGCTGCTAAACCACAAAGGCCCACATATAGTTTCCCTGGCTCAATTGCTTCTCAGCTTCAAATCTGCGGAAGAGAGAGCCTTCCATGGGGGGAACCTTCTTCTTCCCCAATTAGTGCCTTTTCACAGCGGCAGGATGGAAAAGGTTTTACTCGGCAACATTACTGAGTATCAGTAATATGCAAAAGATCTGTGAAATCAATTCCCATTATTTCAAAGGACGCTGCCTAGTAAAAATAATGCATAGTAAAAACACTGTAATGAAACTACTGCTTAATCTGCTGTGATTATCTAAGATGAACCAGCAACTGCTTCATCCTTATTTTGCAGCATCTGCTCAGTGGTACATAAACTGTGCGTGCCATAGTAAGGCTTCATGCTTTGGAGGTTGAAAATGAATTTTGGGGTGTCTTTGGGAGAGAAGTTCTAGGGGGCTTAAGATCATTAAAATTTGTTCCATTTCCACCTCTTCTATTTCATTTGTTTTCTGCATCATTAGTTCTCTGAATTATCTTTTTTTAATAGAAAAAATTTTAAAAAGCTCAACTCAAAGAATGAACAGTAGCAGCATGTTCATATTTTTTTTTTTAAAAGCTAGGTTGATCGTTATGCAAAATGGAATCTTGCCCACATTCTCTCTCCCTGTTTGCCCCTCTGCCCCTTGCTAATAACAATCAGCCTTGTTTTGGCCACAGCTTGGCAAAACTCTCCAACATTTTTGCCGCTCTATATTTCAGCCATGACTTTTGTCATATTTCGAAGAGAAACGTGCACCTGGCCAACCAACTTGCATGCCAAGCTCCAGCCCATTGAGATTTAAAATGTGTTTGAATCAATTGGCCTACGATATTTAGAATGGATAAAAAAGGCAGCAGTAAAAAGTCACTGTAGAGTTTCCTTGCAGAGTTGAGAATAACATAAAGGATATTGTGAGAGGTAGCATTCACTTCTGAGCATCTTTAAAAACACAGGCAGTTTTTTTGTTTTTTTTCCCTATGCGAAGGTAAGGAAAGAAAAAGTAGCTAATGAAAGGTGTCATGAGACCAGAAGGGGTTTTTCTTTTGTCCTAGCTGATGCAAAAACAAGAGTTTGTGTTGTTGTTATTATTATTAGGATAATTTCAAATTAACCTGAGGCACAGGTATTTGCCCTTGGACAATGTGTTATTAGTTACCTTTTGGATAATCACGTTAGTGAGAAATGCAGCCCTCCTTTTCTCCAGTGATTTGTGATTCTGCAGGAACTCTTCCCAGCATCTTCTCAACTCCTCTGAGGCTTTCTGCTCAGCCAGGAGGAAGACAGGCAGAGAAAGTTTACGCATTTGTCAGCTTTGGTCAGTAGTGAGAACTGCACCATGGAGGCAGCCAGCATTTGGAATTGTCATGTAATCAAGTGCAGACTGGCCCCCGACTAAATCAAATGAAGCCCCCAAATGCCAAATGGCACCTACTTTCAAAGTGGAAGGCGTTCATGAATCACTTCTGATCTTGTTAAAAATGCTGATTGTGAGTGAGTGGATCAAAGATTTTACCTTTCTGACAAGCTTGGGGGCTGCTGATCAGCCATGGGACAGATGCAGCTCATCCACAGACTATACCCTGAGTACCAAGATTTGATAGATTGGTCCCCCTTCCTTTCACTCAAGTGTCACATGCTTTCAAACAAACTTCTGAATGTCTTAGAAAACTGGGCCCAGGCCTAGGAAAGTGGAAAATCATGGCCCCAGATCCATAGACACAATCTTATCAGAGAAATTTCTCAGCATCAGACAGCATACTCCAAACATGAGGCAGTGAAAGCAATAAAGTAAAGAGCTGGGACACAAAAAGAAAATCAGATTGTGAGGAGGTGCAGATCCAGAGGCTGTTCTTATACTCCCAAAGTCACAAGCTGACAATGGCATCGTTTTCATTATCTTCAATTTTATTTGTCAGTGTTCTGATCTAATTCAGTTTAATGTATCTATACCTTTTATTTAAGCAGGTTCAAATCCACATTTTCACAAAAGAAATCCATGGATTTTAAATAAACAAAAGAAACAGAATAAAATTTCTTCTCCCTTGTTGTATAATAAAAAGTTGGTTATTATTTGTGACATTCTACGTAGCCCAGTTGTGGCTGGGTGGTTGGTAATTGACAAAGTCACTGGAAAATTCACCCTAAGTCCTAAAGACATCTTGGCTAATTATATGGATGTATTCTGACAAATGGAGCTCATGGCAAGCTGAACTGTGACTTTTTAAAGACTTGATTGAATCAGAAACAAATAATATTTTCTGATTGATATTATATAAAATACATTCCAGGTGACACACTTACTGTAGCCTACACAAGAATAAAATGAATTAGTTTGTATTTAAAATTCTGGAAAACAATTGCACAATGATTATTCCTGTGAATTCATCTCTCTGTACCTTTTCTGCTCTGCATGTAAAGTCACCCCTTGCTATAAGCAGATGTGGCAGTCATGCTAGGGATAATCAGCTCACTCTTTCTCTCTCTTCATCTTGGCTTCCAGGTCAGTGTAGCCTAAACCAGACAGTCTCATCAATTATAAAGCTATTTTGTCTTTTGGAAAAAGAAAGAAAGAAAGAAAGAAAAATGAAAAGAAAAATGTTTGAGTGTAATACTGCTGGTCAATATTCCTATTTCCCTTTATGTTATGATGCTATTTTTATGGTAGGAATCCAATTTTTAAGCAGATATGGACACGATAGGAAGGTAGCAGTTTCACCTCAGCCACACCAGGGAGGTGCCAGTGAGACAAAAAGTGCAGAAGCGATCTTCAAATGTATAGGCTACTAGTGATAGCTAGGTCAAGTTACATATATAGCTTGCATTTTTATTCCTACACAGAACTGCGAAACTCAAATGGATTTTTTTTCTTTGTTTATCTGTGGCTTACATATTGGGAAAATGTTTCTGTACATAAGAGTTGGCGGAAGGGATGACAAGTAGCTTATAGAGATAACTTTAAGAATCAGACCAAAATATTTTTGAAAAAAAATCCTAGAAAATAAAATACCGTAAATCCAAATTGAATATCACCCTCTCAAGTCACAATCAACTTATTTTGTCGATGAACCCATCTCAAAGTACTATGCTGAAAAACCAGGTTTTCCCCCTTAAAAGAGATACAGGCAAAAATATAGATAAGAGGGCAGTGGATAAAATGATAAAATGTTCTTTCCTTCCACGTTTTAGATAATTCTCTTTTTTTGAGTTTTATTTAAGTATAGTTGATTTACAAGGTTGTGACAATATATTGTAGATGATTCTTTTCCGAGAAGGTTAAAGTCCTTAACTGCCTATGAGAGTGATTCCCTTTTTATTTCATAGGTAAACTGGTTCTGTCCTCATTGGACCCAAATTCTCCCTTTCAGTACAATTTCTAACACAGCTCCATTTTAGAAGCAAATGATTGCGTAAATGATGTGTTTTACACATGACTGCCAGAGAAGCTAAATCTGAAGACTGCTCCTTTTACAGACAGGGATAAACAACTCGATTTGGAAGTGTCAAGAGAAGCCTGCATTGTAGGTTGTGACTAGTTCCAGTGTTATTTTTACAAGTGATATGTTTATTTTTGTGATCAGCGAGAGGTTCAGTCTATGAGTCCCAGCTGAGAATCCCAAGCACTTCCTCAGTGCTTGAGAAATGGAGAACACCTGGGAAAGGATTCTCTCAATGAAAAATACAAACCCTAACCCCCAACACATGCAGACAAGATGCACGAGAGCAGCCGCCCCTTTGCCAGTTTGGAAACAAACAAAAATCTAAACCAAATAGAATATTTCTGTCTGATTGTCCTTCGCCTCGAGTCTTTGATTTAAAACAAGCAGATAAAGAAATAAACATTCCCCCAAAGCACCCCCGCCTCCCCAGGCCATTAGGATCTCCAAAGTAAATAAAAAGTGGTACTGCCAAAAGTGAATTGCTGCCTCAATCCCGGGGAGAATCCTGATTTTAGCACCACTGTACCAAATTTGTCATTTAGGGAAGCTCTTGTTCCCTTTATTGAGTTCCACTGTAGCGAACAATTTCTGCCTCCATCCCTCGTGTGTCCTTTTGGTTTATTATCTTTCACTGTGAATTGAGCCTCCACAATCAGTTTCACGGGAAGCCTAATTTCGCTCACCGCTTATACATATGGGGAGAAATCCCTCCGAGCCTCCCCCTCTCCCAATGTTCTTATCAAATGAAGAATTGTGGATAAGGGTTAGGTGCAGATAAACATGAGTGTAGCACTTCCAGAAAGGTTGCGACCCCCCCATAAGGTGCTTCTTGTTATGCCTGACCTTCAGATTTTCATCATCAGCCCGCCTGACAACTTAATAATGCAGAGGAGCGGGATTCATTTCGCCCCTCTGAGAAAGCCAGCACGGGACGCCCTTTTCCCTGATTATTTCTCTGCACTCCCGGCTGCCCTTTATAAGCCAACCAGAACTCCATCAATCATGCTCCTCTCTTCCCTCGCCTCCTCAGCCCCCAGTTCCGAAGCCTCTAAACCTGCCTGGTTCCTTTTGTCTGGGGCTGCCATGTGTATACAGCTATCCCCAAAAGAGGGGTGATAAAAAAAAAAAAAAAAGCACCACCTTTAACAAATAATTGTTCTACTTGCCGTTTTCATGTATCTGTGACCAAACACCCTGCATTTCTTTTCTTTCTTGTTCTTTTTTTTTTTTTTTTTTTCGGAAATGCTTTTAAAAGTTCTATCCTCATTTGTGTGTATAGCTGTCAGGCACCACCTCTCTTAATGAGCTCTGATCGGTGCCGGGGTTTAAAACACCCTGAATGTAAGTTAGAGGTTTTCTAGGTTTTTGGCCTGGTTTCTTCATTACTGTGTGTGTTGTTATGAGAGTTTTTATTGTTCTGGAAGTAGTGAGAGGCCATGAAACCTGTTTCACATCTTCCTTCCCAACCCCCCTTTTTTTCTTCTGGTTGCCGTAGAGTGAACAAGGGAGGAGAAAGGAAAACAGAGACAGGGATAAAAACATACAGACAGTGGGAAGGGAGTAGATTTGAGTCTATGGGAGGAATGAGGCATTTATGTCACCTTGGTCAGAATGAAAATGACATGCAAAAGTTTGCAGAGAAGAGCCTCAGTGATTTTGGAAGGTGACGGCATAGATTGGAATTAGATTCTAATAGCTGTAATAAACCGGTTCTATAAAATATGCATGGATGTCACCCTTCGCCTTGCAAGCATTTTTCCAGCCAGTAAAGAACTGGTTTCAGAGGACAGTCTAGAGCAGGTCTCACCCACCACCATGCACAGGATACCCCCTGCTAGCACTGGGACTGTAGCCTGTGGAAACTGCCTTTGCTTTCTTGAAAAGGGACAGCATCTCCCCTAGGCCAGTAACTCAGCTGGATGGGAGACTGTCAGCACATCTCCAGCTGGTCCACTTGCTTCCCAGGCCGCCAGTGAGCAGGATGGCAGTCTGTGCCTAGTGGGATTGGGAGGTTAATTTCAGCCCAGCTCACATTAGGCTACTGCACTGGATTAGAATTTTTTTGAAGAAAGGGAAAGGGAAAGAATATACTGTGGAAAATATGATACATTCACTTGATTGCCAAATATCCATTTTAAAAAAAGAAACAAAAATGAAGAGATCTTAAATCATCTTTGACAATAACAAAGCTGATAGGTAAGTGCAAAAAATATATCACATAATGTTTAATCAAAGGCATACATCTATCCTCTGCCCCCACTCAAAAAATGCAAAACCCTGTGTTGAAATCGATGTTACCAGTTTTGTTTTCTTTCTCAAGTAAGTGACCAGAAGCCTTGAGGCAATGGGTCTCTCGGTAAACACAGGTATTCATCTATACACGTTTCTTGAGGGCCTAGTATGTACCTGGTCCCGAGCAAGATGTCATGGTGCTCAGAACCTTATATTAAACAGAAACATGAACTACAGGTGTGCCAGTGTGTCTAAAGTCAACATTTCTTTTTTTTTTTTTGTCTTTTTGCCTTTTTTATGTAGAGCCGCACCCGCGGCATATGGAGGCTCCCAGGCTAGGGGTCTAACAGGAGCTGTAGCCGCCGGCCTCCGCCACAGCCACAGCAACACGGGATCCGAGCCGCGTCTGCGACCCACAACACAGCTCACGGCAACGCCGGATCCTTAACCCATTGAGCAAGGCCAGGGATCGAACCCGCAACCTCATGGTTCTTAGTCGGATTCGTTAACTACTGAGCCACGAAGGGAACTCCTAAAATCAAGATTTCTGATGTTAACATCTTACTTTGAGAACCTAAGTCCAAAAATGAATATAATTAGTTTGGAATATGTGACTTTGATTTGACCTTCAAGAATTTAGTGTGTATTATGTGTAGCTCATGCTGAATATATTTTTTCTTTCTTTTTCTTTTTGGCCTTCCTGAGGCATACGGTGTTCCCTGGGCCAAGGATCAGATCTAAGCCACACTTGCAGCCTAATCCGCAGCTGCAGAGATACCAGATCCTTAACCCACTGTGCCAGACTGGGGATTGAACCCGAGTCCCAGCCCTCCCAAGATGCCACCAATCCTAATGTGCCACAGTAGGAACTCCTCATGTTGCGTGTATTTATATATAAATATATATATACACATATATATACATATATAGAATAAATACTACCATGCTTATGCTATGGACTATTCTGGAAGACCAAGGGCGGAAAAAGCAAAATACGGAGAGCCATTTAGTTTGATGCCCTGGGAGACTGGAGACACTGGGAATGTTCATCATGGCCTTCCGCCACGTTTATCCTGTAGTCCTCAGGCGTGGGTAGATTGATCAGTGGGGAGAACCCCTTGAGGAAGCAAGTTTAAAGTGGAAGATGATGAATTTATCTTGACATTTCTTGATTTTGATGCATGCCAGATATCCAGGTGGAGCTATCTGTGGATGGACAGTTGTATACATGAACACTGGGGTGAGATCAAGACTAAACAGATTCACAGAAACCATGAGAAAAGTGTGAAGAATGAGAAAAGACATAATGAAAGAAACCCGGAGCACACCAAGGTTAAATGAGAAGCCCATGTATGCAGCACAGAAATGCTCAGAAGTCTAAAATGACATTCTTTTGTTTAGATGTTTATTTACTTGTTTGACACTTTTCTCCACCTCGCCCGATATGTAAAGCTCCATTAAGGTAAGGACTTGCTCACAGATATATCTGGAATATAGTGGCACCCCCAATATATGTGGTGTTTACACATAAAAATGAATGAATGGGTAAAAGGAAGACCTGGAGAGTGTAATAGCATAGGAACATGGAAGTACAGCTTTTGCCTTATATTCTTTGAAGGATTTGAAAAAGGTAGTTGAGGATTCGGGACAAAGACATGGGATTTGCCAACTGGTGACTGGCTGAGGACTCTTTAGAGCAGTGAGAGCAGAAACTGGATTGTTAGATGCTGAAAAATGAAAGAAGGCAATAATGTGTAGGCTGCTGAATGTAAAATTTCTTTTCAAAAAATGTTTGAATAAAAAAGGCTTGGCAGCCAGGCATGTGAGTAGATTTGCAACAGATGCTTTTCTCCTTGTACACGTATTTACTGGCTCTGGTTGGAGCTTAGCATCTCAGGCAGACTTGCTATGTTTTTCCCAGGTAAACGGAATGATAACTTATTTATATCTATAGTTAAACACATAAAGGACTAGGATTCCAATACATACTATATTATAAAGTAATGTGTATTAATTATATAAAATGCAGAAGGAACTGGAGAAAATTAAAACTTCACCTTCTTATCTATGTTCACTATTCTATTTTCTAATATTTTTATTCTTTACATATATTTTAAAAAAAGAACTTTGCTTGTAGTTTTATATGTATATGTTATATTTTTTCATGCATCATACTATTAATTGTTTTTAAAATACAACTTTTAGTTGACACTACATTAAGCCCCATCCTATAGAAATACACCTATATTTATCCATCTATCTATATATAATTTATATACTATAATCTATATATGTAATTTATGCAGATAGCCTGTATGTAATTGATTTATACATGTTATATATAAATGTATTTTATATAATATACATATATATGTACCTTATTTAAATATTCTGTTTGGGAATATTTAGGTTTGTGGAGGATATTTATAGTTCTTTGGCTGCCCAGCAACCCTTGAACATTCTTCCTATTGTCTGAGGGATTTCTTCTGCAAGTGTCCTTATGCACCTGTATTAAGAATCCTTAATACATTCTCCCAGCCTCCCTTGTAAAGGATGTGGAGTCATGTGACCCAGGCTCTGCCAATCGGACACCTGCACAGGATCGTTAGGAAGAAAGCAATGAGAAGAAAAAGGGTAGACTGTATTTGTTGATGATAGTAATGCTGGTATCTGCTTTTAGGGAGCCATGACGGCTCAGGTTCAGTCATGTACAACCAGCCTCTGCTGTAATCTGTGTGTTCTATGACAAACAATGAATATTTGGGAGGGTCTTCACTGAAAGGGCCACCTAGTGTGGCCATATAGCTCTTAAGTAAGACTTCAGCGCTTCCTGGAATTCTGTGTGCCTCTTATAATGAATTCCTTTTTTGTTTAAACCATTCAAGGTGGGTTCTGTTTTTGTTTCTTTGATCTAAGAACCCTAAAGATTCAAAGTTGCTTTTCATGTTTCGCTGGGATGACTACCTTTGTACACTAATATTCTAACACATTTCTGATTCTTTGACTTTTTACATTCCTTGAAGAATTCCTAAGTCAAAGGATGTGAACATTTTAAAGATTTTTTATATAATTTATTAAATTCTTAAAAGACTACCAGCTTAGTCCTCAGAGTAGATAATCATCTTAATGAGGCCTCACTAACATTTACTATTAGCTTTAAAAACAATTTTAATTAAATGGACAAAAATAGCCCTTCACTGAAGTTTAATTTGTGCTTGTTTTATTACTGAGTAGGATAATTTCAGTTTATCTGCTTTATTTTTCTTTTATAATTTTAAGCCACTTAATTTTCTATCAGATTATTTATGTATTATTTCCTTTATAAGAAAAATGTGTAAAAACACATGTGCAAAAGTCACAGGGAAAGTCACCTATAAGGAGGGGGTGTTACTGAGTGTCAGATGATCACCCGTTAGGAACTTGGAAATAATTTTATTCCCTTAAATTAATCATATCACCAAAACTGTCAGTTTTCATATTCCTTCATTGAATTCCACTTCAAGATACATTTTCTAAAAACATCATTTTATCATGCCCTGGACTTTCTCAAAAATCTTCAGTCTTTACCAAAGTACATACAGATAAAGAGGACTTTTAAAGCCTAAGCCTATGACAATAATAATAATAATAATAAAATAATCCTGCCAAAATGGCCCCACTCCATCTTCTCAACTTTCCATTCCAACCCACCCCAGCCCTCAGTAACATCATTCAACTACAGGTTGAACCATATGAAACTGATGAAATTTGGCCTCTTTTGACCTACAAAAGCTGGTCATTTTATTCAATTTAGGTTATCTAAGGAAAGCACATCCATCCTTTCACAACATTATTTTCCACCAGTCTCACCACCTGAAATGCTGCCTTTGCTTCTGATACACGAATACAACTTTGACTCAGCTAAGTTCTCATTCCCATAAGCAAACTGCTTACCTGTGCAATTGTTAGTCCTTTATTCACAAATCACCGCTTTAGCATTGGATATCAACTGTTTTGGGACACTACTTTTATAGATGAATCTTATGGTTTGTGAGCCCCTGTAAAGAAAGACTTTAAACTTTGTAATTATCTACATTTATGAAAGACCACCACCATCCACACTCCCACCACCGTCCCCACTCCCCACACAGCCCCACACTGCAGGACCCATCACTGTTGCCAGATGAGTAATTCCCATCTTCCAATAATGTGCCCCTATAAAGTATGGAGCTTAACGAAATGCCTTCTAGTGATGGTCCTCCAGCTGCTATCTTTCTGGGTCTTTTTTGTAAACTAAGGTATACAAAGGGAAGAATCCAGGTCTGTGGTGAGGCGGATATTGAATCTGATGTTCCCCTGAGAGCTCTCAAAGGTGAACGGAATGAAGAAAAAAAAAAAGGGGGGGGGGAAATATTTATGGAGTGAAGTGTGGAAAACTAGTGCAGCTAACATTTCACCAAACAAGCAGGCTTGGTCAAGGCCACAAATTAAGGGCAAGACACACAAAAAAGGGGTCAAGAATGCCTTAAAACTCTAAGAATAATGCATGTTGGAGTTCCCATTGTGGCTCAGTGGGTTAAGGACCCAGCATAGTCTCCATGAGGATACAGGTCCAATCCCTGGCCTTGCTCAGTGGGTTAGGGATCTGGCATTGCCGCAAGCCCCAACATACATTGCAGACACAGTTCAAATCTGGTGTTGTCATGGCTGTGGCACAGGCTTGCAGCTCCCGCTCCCATTTGACCCCTAGCCTGGAAACTTCTATATGTCACAGCTGCAGTCATAAATAGAAAAAAAAAAAAGAATAATGCACATGAGACAGGTTGGATTATAATAGGAGGATTCAGAACTCTAGGCGTGGTGTGTGACACTGATAGTGTGCAGAGCCTGTGCTTTTATGTCTGTGGTGGGGGAGCCCCCATCAAGAGTACCAAATGGGTTAGGGATGCTGAGGGATGAGGAAAGAAGTAAAAAAGATGACAAAAACAACAACAGCAAAAAGGAAGTTCATATCTTAATGAAAACTGTGTATTTAGAAACAAAGAAGTGAAACCAACTATATAAAGAAAAATTTCTCAAGGGAGTGAATACCAAGTGCCCATTTCTAGTAAAAGTTAATATAGTAGTGACATTTTTCTTCCCCTTTCAAAAAGTTTTTCTATATGACCTATTTCTTAAATCTACTTAGAAATCCCATTATGTATAGAATCATTAAATTAACAAGCACCTATACTTGAAACAACTAAAAGAGTGTGATGCTACTGGCTACCAAATATTCACGCTTCATAGTTTTAGTAAATGCTATTTCTCTAACTTGTATAGGATTTTAAGTCCTCTAAGTTAACCTGTGTTTTATCAAGGGATAGATAGAAGGAAACACCTGTACTAGTTTAGAAAGAGGGGAAATTACAGTCATGTTTGGAAACTTCATGAGAACATTGTCATTCTGAGGAAGAGAATTAAGTGGATTTTGAAAGAGGAGCATATATAGAAACCAAGGGGTGAAATGAACCTTATTTAGTTTACCATTTTTCCTTAGGTTGAATCTTCCACAAATAGGGAATATATGGTAAGAGGCCAAGGGAGAATTTCTTCTTTTTTTCTTATTTCTTAAGTTTTCAGCAGAAAGAACTTAATTGCACTTGGAAAGGGGAGGAATAAAAAAGTATTTGGGGATTGAAGTAGGATTCTTTGGCTTACCCAGACAACATAGCCATCTCCTTAGCAGAGAGTCTCAAAGAGAAAGCTGAACCCTCCATGAGGAATCCATGGAAGGAGGTCTCCCATCTGGCTATTACCACTGTTCCTTCTCACATTTGTACTTAACACCATCTTTCTCTCCTCCTATACACTCACTTCATCTGATCAGTGTTTGCTGGAACTCCTGGTACAAATATACAAAACATTCCTGCCTGACATTGTGGAACTTTACCTCCATCAGCTGCCTTGCCCTGTGGCTGTGTTCCACGGGTGAAGTCATAGCTCCAACAAAAGTTAGGAACTCGTGATACCTACTATTGCTTCCGTGAGAAAACACATTCTCAAGGCAAAACCATTGGTACCTTAAGAAGGTACCAGTGCCTTCTTAATTTGGATACCACTTTTTGTCTTGTTTCTGTGAAAGAATGTCTCTCATCTCACAGAATCTAACTATATTGCAAATCACTGAGAACACATTCTTTTAATCTTCTGTTTGTGGACTGTGCCTTTCACAACATTCAGAGACCCAAATACTAGTTTGTGTAGATGAAGTGACTAGCCTAGACCTAAAGTCACAAGCAAATTGTACCTTAGCTTAAACATCATAATCACAGTAATAAGTGTTAGTAGAACTTAAAACTACTTCTTCCTGTCATCTTCCATGCCTTGACTTTCACCAAACTAAAAATAACACACTTCAAAGAATCCATTCTAGACTTCCCATCCTGGCTCAGCAAAAATGACTATGACTAGCATCCATGAGGTTGCAGGTTCAATCCCTGGCCTCGTTCAGTGGGTTCAGGATCCTGAGTTGTTGTGATCTCTGGTGTAGATCACAAACATGGCTCGGATCTGGCATTGCTGTGGCTGTGCCATAGGCCAGCAGCTACAGCTCCGATTTGACCCCTAGCCTGGGAACATTCATATGCTGTGGGTGAAGCCTTAAAAAGACAAAAAAAAAGAAAAGAAAAAAAGAAAAAGAATTCATTCTGCTTTGTAAAGGTCTATTCTCTGAAACAAGGAAAATACGGTCTCTAGCCCCTCTTTCTTTATTTTTTTTGGTCGGTTTTTAGGGCCACACTTGCAGCATATAGAGGTACCCAGACTAGGGTTCAAATGAAGAGCTACAGCTGCCAGCCTACACCACAGCAATGCCTGATCAGAGCCATGTCTGTGACCTATACCACAACTCACAGCAACGCCAGATCCTTAACCTACTGAGTGAGGCCATGGATCTAACTCGCAACCTCATGGTTCCTAGTCGGATTCGTTTCTGCTGCGCCAAGATGGGAATTCCCTTTTTTTCTTTTTTGGGGGGCTGCACCTGGGGCACATGGAAGTTCGAAGTCTAGGGGTCCAACTGCAGCGGCAGCTGCCAGCTAATGCCACAGCCACAGCAACAGGGGATCTGAGCTACATCTGCAAACTACACCACAGCTCACAGTATCCCTGAATCCTTAACCCACTGAGCGGTCTAGCCCCTCATTTTGAAATAGAGGACTCTTCTAGCACAGATGTACTCTGCCAAGAGTGAAATTGTGTTGGTGTATGTCTTCCTGTGATATGTCCTGCCTTTGGCTGGAGAGAGAGTTACAGAAAAGGAGGAGGTTGAGCTCTCCCTGTATCCCTTCAGACTGGGTTCCAAGTGCTGTCTTGGGTGTACAGTAGAGCCCTGACCTCGATAGCTCCATTCTCTGGCTTGGCAGAGGCAGTTCTTGGCAGGAAATCAATCAGTAAGCTTGACTAGATTAGGATGCAAAATATTTAACTTGACTATATTACTGAGAAGAGTTCTCTCCTATTCTGATATATAGAGATGAGTCATTGACATTCACTTCTAAATAAATCCCATTCTCATTATTGGGGAGAACAGGTTATTCTGGTAACTCAAGCAGGATGACCTAATTAAAATGTGATATAAAAATTCAGCATGCCATAGAGTACTTTACCTGTCCAAAGTAAACACAGACAAGCACAATTTATTTTACTGGAGCATCTCTCATGCAAAATTACTACTGAGTATATCACAACCAATTACAGGCCACTGTATATGCAAATTAGCACTCTTTCAATTATTTATGGAGAGCTATGAGTGTACACAGTTCTTTATAGAACATCAGATACAGAAGAAAGTGCCTCTGAATGAGGAAATCTGAATGGCGGGGACATCTCATGGAATGACATGGTTCAGTGGCAGAAAAAAAAAATGAAATTTATTTGCGGAAAGTTAAAATGGGAAAAGGGGGGAATATGGCTTAAGCTCATCAGACAAGCAAAAGAAAATTAGTCACCAAAACAAGGATGGGCCTCATACCAAACCAGGACCATAGATTATGTTTTTATTTTCTTGGCTTCCATCCCCCCACTCCTAACACTACTATGCTATTTTACTATAAGTTAGGTTCTAGCCTTCATTTTTATCTTTACTTTTTCACTCAAACTTATGTACAGTAAAAGACCTCATAAGTAAAGTTAAGAAGCAAGCAGCAAACTGAAATGCATTAATTCAACTTGCCCAGAAGTCAAGGATAAATATCTGGAATATATTAAAATCCTGAGATCAATAAGAAAATTTCAAAGTACCCACCCCCAGTTCATTGACAAATTATATGAAAATGTAATTACCATAAAAAGACACAAACGGTCAATTACACATATGAAGAGATACTCAATATTATCAGTAACTGGGGAAATGCCAATTGAAGAAAGATAGCCCTCTGGCAATAATTTAAAAAATTGAAATGGCAAAAGGAAATAGAAATTCTAAAAAAGCCGGTTGGAATGTATGTTCATGTGTCTACTTAGAAAACTTGCAGTCTTTAGTAACATTTTTTCTAGAAGTGCATATCCAATGCTTCAGTCATTCCACATCTTGCATCTTGTTGACCATAAATTATAAGAAATAAATTTATATTGCCCACAGAAAGTATGTTTAACAATGCTTTAAATGGTTATTTAGAGCTGTGAAACTGTTGTGTACACTATTATAACAGTGGGTACATGATATTATGCATTCACTAAAACCCATAGAACTTTGCAACACAAAGAGTGAGCCTTAATGTAAACTGTGGACTTTATTTAGTAACAGTATACCAATATCAGTTCATCAGTTTTCATAAACATACTCCACAAATGCAAGATATTAGCAATCGGGGACACTTGGGAGTTGGGAGAGAATATATGGGATCTCTCTCTCATTCTTGCTTTGTTTTTCTGTAACCCTAAAATACTGCTCTAAAAATTGTTTATTAACTAAAAAAAAGAAAAAATAGGAAACTTTCAACATTATTTGAGACATGGTGATTGATAATGACAATGCTGACAAAAAGGATGAACTAGAAAGGAGAAAATGCATACAGGTGTGTGGACACCTATGAATTCACACACATAAATGTGTTTAACCTACAAACAATGATGGCAGTGAATCTGTCTTGTTTTTGTCTTTCTCATCTTTTATTTTTACACATAGAAGTGCCTTTTCTCCAAAGAGTAAGCTGCTTGAGAGATGAAAGGCTTTTCTTACATCAAATTTATTTTTAGTCATCCTAAGCAGAGAAATATTGATGTTGTTATTATCTGAATAACTATTATAACTTATCAACAATCAATTTCACTTTTAAATAGATAGAATAAACCAAAAGTGTGCCAGAAAATAACAGCAGGTAATGTTAACTTTAGGATATTTTAACCCTAAAGAGAATTTAAATATTCAAAAAGACAAAAATGAAGAAATAAAGGAAAAAATAGGTCTCCCCATTTTCCCTTCCTACACCCACATTTCACTCAAACTCTTCCATATTCACTTCACATTTGAGGTTTCTAACTACAACAGATGAAATGTCCTATTGTTGTTCGGTTGATTGTTTTTTGGTTTTTATCCCTGGCATCATGCCTCTCTTGTGTTCTCCTCTATTCTGCCTCCTCACTTATAAATCTTAATTGGATTCAATAGCAATGCCAGCTCTCATCTGCCTCTCATCTTTCAAGTTTTTGTGTCTATCCTTCTGTGCAGCTATAAGCCAAAGCTTCCAGACAAATTGGACTGCATATTAGCAAGTTACCAAGTAATCCCTTCATGGATTCAAAGGAGAGTATGTAGAGCCCCAAGATTAAAGTTCAAAAACTGAAAAACCTTCCTGGATTTTAGGTTGAGTTTCTGAGATATTGAAGTTTACGCAAAGAGGTCACCATCATCTGATATTTGAGAAAGACTCTGGAGTGAGACCAAAGGACTGTTGAAAGATCCAAGCCCTTGCAAATTGACTTGGCATGGGAAGATCCTCCTGAGGAGTAAAGAAAACCAGTGCAGTGGCACTTACAGAAGCAAACCATATGCTTGACTCAGCATCTATTACTAGGGAGGTGACAGAGCCAGGAAACTTACAGAACTGACAAGGAGGGTAATGTTTTGCCAATTGAAGCACAATATTTTCTCTTGCTCAGACATGTTTGTGAGGACACATTCTTTGCCATGAAGCTCCACTGCAACCTGACAGTTTATGCCTTTATTATGATCAGTTTTTATTTCAATTTTGAAATTAGGGGCAACAGCTTAAAAAAGAAATGGAAAGATAGGATGGAAGTGATAGCATGTTCAGGTTTCTTGTCAAAAGTTTAAGTATGTCAAGGTAAACTTCTGTCTCTCTTAAAGATGAAATGTAATTGGTAGGGAGGATGATGAGCAGAACTCTTGAATGAAGCTTATTGTTTCAGTATGCCTAGAATTTAGAGAACTGTCAAAGAAACATTAACTATTGACTAATGTATTTTTGAAAAAGGACATTATATTTCAAAAAATTCAAAGAGATAATAAGTACAGTTAATTTTATTGCCAAAACAATAATTTTTGGAAGAAAATTTAAATAAAGCCATGAGTAAGAAAAGACATATGCCAATTTATGTAATCAATACAACTTCTAAGTGAGAGTTGTATTTTAGTAACTCAACACAATTTTATGTCAGAAAATTTTGTTCTCCCGTTAATAGACCTTGAATCAAAGGGTAAATTGAAGTACATAGAATAAAATTAGTAACATCCAAGGGTGGTTATTAAGAAGATAAAGGGATCTCAAAAAAATGTGAAGACTCAAACTTATCCAGAAACATAGCATTTTATTTGTCACTTTTCATTGATAAGATTTGTTAAATTATAAAATAATACCTTTTTGTTGAAGTAAAAGCCATGTATACAGGAGCAAAAATGATGGTGTTCCCCTCCCCTGCTCTAACTCTACCCCTTTGAAATCAGTGAATATCTTGAGACAAGATATTATGTCTTATTAATCTTTGCATTCTAATTAACTAGGACATTGGCATATTGTAGTATATAATACATTTTTTCTTGAGTTGTTGAATAAATACAGAAAAGAAGGATGAATTTAAATTTTAAACTGGTTAAATATAGGAGGAAATGAAGGAGAAAAATATGTAATAAGATAAAGGAATGTTAAGAGATGAAGAAAGTGTGAGAGAATTAGAAAGAAGGGAAGATGGAGGTGGAAAAAAGAGGAACAAAGGAGGACAGGAATGAAAGAGACCCGAAGAGAAAGCCCCATTATGCCACAGGTGCATCCCTAAAAAAATTTTTTTAATTAAAAAAAAAAGTTTGATTACTCTATCATGCTCAATAAGCCCAATTTTTGTAGTCCCAAATTTAAGGTGCTCTATAGGCTTCTATATCTTCTGAATCTTTTTACTTGTCTAGCAAGATAGCTAATTTATCATTTGTCTAACATTGTGTAACTTTTCCCATTTCAACTAAATCCAGATGTTTTTGCCCCAATTAATTCAATGTAACATTATCCATTATTTAGCTATGAGTGTATAAGCAACATATGCAGTTTTAAGTGAGGGCTTCCCTTGAATGCTAAGAATATCAATAGTGTAATTTCTAGAATATAAGGTCAATATGGATACATTCTCTTAAAACTTCATGAAAAAGTTAATGTATGATTGATCCTTTAATTTTCTCAAAAATTAAGTCAAGCACTTATATTATGCTAAGAAATTATGATAGGCAAGAACATAAAAAAAGCTCATAATTTCATGGTACCTAAAGTCTAGTGAAAAAAAAAAAGATTGTAATAATACAGTCTGATTATTACAATAGGTGAAAAATAAATGCCTCAAAAGAGATCAACACACGTCAAAATGTGAAAAACTCAAAACTAAAACAAAAACATTACAGTATCTTAGGAAGACTTCCTATTGGCTATAAACCCAATTGAACTGAACTGGGAAAAATACCAAGTAATGGTTTCATACATTGTTTCATGATCATGGACCTAAAATAAGACAAAGTCTTTTTTTTTTTTTTAATGCCATACTATCTACTTCCTATCTCATAAAACCAGTTTTTTTTTCATGAATATTGAGTAAGTATCACTTTTCTATACAGATGATACTCTTTGAGGATACTAGAATATATTTCCTTTTCAATATTTCTGAATTTCATTCAGAGAATTCCAAAATATAGCAGGAAGGGGAACAGGATTACTGTTGAAATATGAGATCATTGGAATTACAGTATTCATGGAATTCATGTCACTCCTTGCAAAAAACCATAAATTTGATGTAGCATCCTATTCCAAGGAGGTGAAAGAACCGGAAAATATCCTGTCTTCAGCTATCTTCCATTAAATAAATATATCACCCACCAATTATTCCTTTCATAATCACTGTGATTATTGTAAAACTGTCAGTCTTGATAATCTTCATAGTAAAAGTGCACTATTCATTTCCTTGTAATTTTTTTTTTCTCTTTTAGGGCTGCACCTGAAGCATATGGAGACTCCAAGGCTAGGGGTTGAATTGGAGCTGCAGCTGCCAGCCTATACCACAGTCAAAGCAATGTGGGATCCAAGCCACATCTGTGACCTACACAACAGCTCATAGCAAAGCTGGATAACTGATCCACTGAGCAAGGCCAAGGATTAAACCTACATCATCACAGGTACTGGTCAGATTCTTTTGCACTGCACCATAACAGGAACTTCCCATTGTAATTTTTAATTGGCATTTTTTAGATTACTAATAATATACAGATATTTTCATATGATTATTGGACAATTCAGCAGCTTCTCTGATGTGCCTATTTGAGTTCTCTTTCTATATTTCCTATTGTTTGGCTTTTTAAGATTGATTTGTAGTAATTCTAAATATTTTGAGTAAGATTATCTTGTTAGTTATGTGTATTTTAAACTTTCTTTCTTACTTCATCTTTCTTTTCCCTCTCGGTGGTTTCTTTTAAAGAAAATAAATACAATTAAGTTAATATATTAACTTTTCCTTAGCAATTTTTAATTTCTGGTTAAGGTTTTCTGTCTTATATTTAAGAATCCTTTCCCATTACTCCTATACTCATGTTTTTTTTTAAAGTTTTATTGTTTAATCTTTTACATTAAGGTCTATAGTTCACAAGAAGGGTAAAAATGTCCAAAGTATGTCAGAAAATAGGAAAAGTATAAAAAATTTACATAAAGTAAGCAATAATAAATATAAGAGCATAAACTAATAGTATAGAAAGTTGATATACAGTAGAGAAGATTAACAAAGCCAAAAAATAATTCTTAGGAAAGACAACAAAAACAGGGAAGACAAAAATTACAAATATCAGGAATAAAAAATAACATTACTATAGACTGAGACTTTAAAATGATTATACAATGATGTTATGAATCTTTTTGTTAATATTTTTGTACTTACACAAGATGAAATAGACAGTAGGCGTAGTCTTTTAACTACTGAGGGAATTGAATGAACATGCAATTGAAAATATTCCCTGGACTTGTGCCTTTTTGAAATTTCCCCAGCATGTGAGACCTCTAATTATTCTAAATGCCCAATAAGTATTTGACTGACTTTTTAGGACCATTTCAGAGACAGTTATTAGGAATACAAACAATATTTTGGGAGAGAAATATGACAATAAATTAATTTTTAAAAAACAAAAATATATTTTCATAAGGTAATTCCTTTTCAAAGCATTTATTCAGAAGATTATGTACAAAATATTTGTCCTTTTATAAAAATATTATAAATGTAAGCAAACTCAAGGTCTAACAACAGAAGATGGATTAAATCATAAATATGTATATAGATATGTGATATATACAGTGACTATTTTGTAGGTAATAATATCATGTAGAATGCATTAATGTTAGAAAGCACAAGACAATGTTGAATGAACAAAAAGCATTTACAAAAAGGCATATGCACACTGAAGTATATGGAACAATTGGCCAACAGGGACCTGCTGTATAGCACAGAGAACTCTACCCAGTGCTCTGTGATAATCTATGTGGAAAAGAATCTGACAGAGAATGGATATGTGTGTATGCATGACTGGGTCACTTTGGTGTACAGCCAAAATTATCACAGCCTTGTAACTTAACTATATTTCAATAAAAGTTTTAAAAAAGAGAGCAAATACAATATCCTCTGAACTTTGCACTTTTACCTAGAATTAGAATGTCTATATTTATAGGTAGAATATATTCAGTATATAATGTATGCTGTTACCTCAAAATGTCTATCCTTTTAGACTGAGCGAAGTTTTCACTATTCAATCAATACATTCTTTCAGAGCATATTATTACTGAATAGTTTTCTTTTCCCATTTTCTACAGAAATCATAGATTTTTGAAATGAGCCTAAAGTGAGGATTAGGAGATGAGGAGGACAGATATTTGTCTAATTTCCATCCTTTGAACCCAATCTACCTCACATTCTGGATTCTTATAAGGACAAAACCTGTACTGAGTAATGAAAAGCTACATAGCACAAGTAAGGAAGAGGAAGCTATTTCCTAAACTGAGTCAGGGTGTGTCCAGTATGAAACACTAAGGATGAGACTGAATCATTACAAATTTGCTTAGAATAGTCTGAAAATCAGAACCAGCCATTGTGCTCCACATTTATATCTCTCCTTCACAGGTAATTGATGCTTTAAATATACATCAATTAATCCAGACCCTGGAAGGGACATATATCATTTGTTTAGGTTTGTTCTCATGCCTCATTATAGATATTATCACTGCATCAAAGAAGTAGGTAGTATATATGAAGGATGATTAAATATTTTAAAGATAGTGATGTTCAGCAAGAATGAAAGATTGCTGTTGTGAAATAGATGGTAGTGAAAAAAATTCAGCTACAAAACTAAATAAAAAAATGTCTAACTATATATGGAATTGTGTTTCTGTCAGGGCCCTAAATCCTGAGAAATGCAAAAGATCAAAAATTAAAGGTTGGGAAGTTCCAATTGTGGCTCAGTGGTAACCAACCCAAGCATCCAATAAATCCATGAGCAAGTGGGTTCCATCCCTGGCCTTGCTCAGTGGGTAAAGGATGTGGCATTGCCATGATCTGTGGTGTAGGTTGAAGATGGCGGCTCAGATCCCACATTGCTGTGGCTGTGGTGTAGGCTGGCAGCTGAAGCTCAGAATTGACACTTTGACAACTTCTATATGCCACAGGAGTGGCTCTATAAAAAGTTAAAGGGTTGGAAAATACTCCTATTGTGATACTTACATTTACTCTAATTGCCTGCTTATCTGTCTTGTCCACAGTCTATGATTTCTTGAGTGCATTGTCTGTGTCATTTTCATCTTTGTAGCTCTCCACTTAGTTAAATATCTAGCCAGAGGAAAAGAATGTAATAAACAAAAATCTAGAACACACATTTATGAATAAGAACTAAAGAAAGATAAAGAAATAAAACATATCCAGAAAAATGGAAACAACTGAATTATAGGTTTTTTGCATATACTGGAGACTTGAAGCTTTCAGGGTATAAGAGTCCAAGCTCATGGGTAGGCATGGCATTCCCACTTCTGTGGGAAAATGAACTTAGCAGCACTGCCCATCCATGTTTTAATCAAGTGTCACTGAGATCTATAAGAAGAAGCAAGTTTTCATCATTGAAAATGAGTAAGAATCCTCCCTATTTCTTCTGCAAGAACAATTAGATACATTTTATTTTTTAAAAAAAAAGAATCAACAATTACTTTACTAGTTTACACTGTCCAGTTTTTTTGGGCGGTGGGGTCTCCCTCCTTTTTTTTTTTTAGGGCTGCACCAGCAGTACATGGAGGTTCCCAGCTCCTGGCCTACATCACAACCACAGCAATGCAGGATCTGAACCACATCTTTGACCTACACCACAGCTCACGGCAAGGCCAGATCTTTAACCCACTGGGCAAGGCCAGGGATAAGACCTGCCTCCTCATGGATGCTAGTCAGATTCTTTTCCACTGAGTCACGATGGGAACTCCCTGTCCAGTTTTTAAGATCACCAAAGTAGATTCAAATTTCATATGCATGATATGAAGTCCTGTGTGGATATAGAAATAAATATATGAGATAGGATATTAAATTTGTTCACACTAAGCTCTAATATTCTACAATAACAGCATAAATTCCTAATTTAAAGATAGTTGTATAATAGAAGATATGTAATAAAAAACACAATTACAGAGATAAAATCCAGAGATTGCAGATCAAAGTTTAATATATATTTGGAGCCATATTTGCTTACATTAAGTATATATGTGAGTACATGATGGCTCTATTTGGGGTATTGCAAACAAAGACTATTTCGGTGGGGGATATAGTCTCAAAAAATTAATTATATGCACCAATAAACTAATTACTATTTCTTATAAATCTAATATCTTGGAGTAACATTAACTGTATTTGAACCTTTTAGGATATTTTCCAATCTCAACACATTTTTTTATAAGTAATTCAGGAAATGTTGTATTCTTTTAAATTTATTAATAAATTCAATATTGTGGGTCCTTTTCTAACCTATTTTTGTCCTACAAGTTTTGGGGATATAAAAATTAATGGCAATACCAAATCCAACATAAATAACACCATTTTCTCCTTCCAAGTACAATTGGAAGAATATTGTATACCTTTGGCATTTTCTCATCCCAGGACTTCAGGGATTCACAGCCATTTGGTGAAAAGCAGCACATAAGATAAATCCTGTTTGTCATCTCCAATATATGACATAACTCAGAGTCTAGTTGGAGATAGTTCATGATCCATAAGTGCTGATGTGTATAAAGGAAGAATTTTTTTAAGTTTATTTTATTTTATTAAATTTATTTTTGGCCATGTCCGTGGCATGCAGAAGTTCCTGGGCCAGGAAATGAACCTGAGCTGCAGCAGTGACAATGCTGGATCCTTAATCATCAGGCTACCAAGGAACCCCCAAAGCTGAACCTTGATAATTAAAGTGTGTGCTATATTAGTTTGGTGAAGGGAGAGACCACTGCAGGCGGGAGCAGGAAAAGAGGTGAATTCTCTTAAGTGCAACTGGGTCTTGAAATATGGCTTGGAAATTAAAGGCAGAAGATGTTCTAAAAGAACAAAAATGCACGTGGAGGATGAATATATTCTGTTATTATTATGATGCAAGGTAGTATTTTTTTCTTAAATATGTGCTAATGTAATTTCTTAAATTTTAAAGGAAACTCCTAATTCTAGCTTATCTTACCTTGACTGGTAAACACACCTTCCCCACTCCTGCTTTCAACGAATTTTAAACTTAAGACAGGTTTCCCTTCAACTTGTGCCTTTCCAGCTTGAATTTAAATTTTCTAGTATATCACCTTTTATCCCCTTGAGCATTGTATTTGCCATTCTCTGTACAAATCACAAGCACGTGGACACTTTTTGAAAAGAGTAAAGGACTGTGGTGGTGGCAATAACTTCTCATGTGCAGATTTGCATGGGCGTATAAAGAAATGTAAACCATCACTGTCTCAGGAAATCATTTTGGACAAGTTGTTCTTTGACTTTGCCTTTCACTCATCACCCATTAGGAATCTCTTCTGTTACTCAACAAAAATTTATTGGGTGCTGACTACCCAAAAGATTTTTACCCAAGCATTGAGGTTAAAAGATTAATAAGATTACTAAGAAATGACATTTGCCCTCAAAGACTAAATGTCTAATAAAGACAAGAGATGTATAAACAGATAATTTTTCTAAGAGCCAAGTTCAATGATAGTTATATTCACAGAATGTCTAAAGAGCAATAGGAAGTGATCTATAACCCAGTTTGGTGAAGGGATAGATCAATGAAGACCTCAGTGAGGTGATGTTAACCAGACAAACAGAGGGGGTTCTTATTCACCCTCCTGACAAAGTGGGAATACACCACTTATTTCTTTGGACATTGGTTGATGTCATTTGCTATCATGGTAATCCTGACTACAGCACACAACCGATTAAGCTATAGCTTCTATCCCACAGCCTACTCATATTTCAACATTTCATACACCAAGTTTATAGTTTTGTATTTCTAATACAGCATGGAGAGTGTTACAATGATGTCGGGTATGATGGTTAAGTTAATACAGGAGACAGCACTGCCCAGGGCTGAGAAAATAGAGTGATTTACCCCAAATTAGTGCTTCTCCAAGTTTTATTTCTGGGTTTGCAACATTGGCAATACCTAAGAGCTTGCTAAAAATAAAGATTCTCAAGCCCCACCTCAAACCTACTGACTCAGAAATTTTGGGAATGGGTCTAAGAATCTGCACTTTACCAATATCCCAGGTGTATCTGGTACATTTAAAGTTTCAAAATAATTTCCCTAGGTAGGAGCCAGATCACACCATATCAGTCAGCATTGAGTTTCCCCAAATGATCTGGAGTGTTCTTACCGGAAAGAGAGGAATTGATAATGGCCAGCCAACCAGATATGTCAAAAAATAGGAGTGCCAAAAACAAAGTAGAATTACATTTGCATCCAAGCTAAGCAGTTGGTTGTTCAGTTTTAGTCACAAATACTATATTGGAGGGGGGAGAATAAGAGAATGGTAATAGTACATAAAATCTCTACTCTTAATCAGTTTAAATTAGTGAAACAGTTATGAACATTTAAAATAGATCTTTTTGGAGATTGGATTAAGACGGCAGAATAGGAGGACTGGAGCTCAACTTCTCTCCCAAAAAACAACAAAACTAACCAAATGCCGAGCAGCCTTCAACCAAATGGACTGTAAACTTCCAAAAAAGATATTCTACTCCAGAAGACAAAGAGGAGAACACATCAAGAGGTAGGAGGGGCGATTATGCGATAGAAGCAACCCCATACCTCCCGGGTGGGAAGCCCCACAGACTGGAAAGTAACTGCATCACAGAGACTCAGCTACAGGACTGAGAGTTCTGAGCCCCACGTCAAAACCTCACACCTGGGGATCGGGCACAGGGAGAAAGAGCCCCTGGAGCATCTGGTGTTGAAGGCCAGTGGGGCTTGTGTTCAGGAGCTCCACAGGACTGGGGGAAACAGAGACCCCATCCTTGAAAGGCACACACAGACTTTCACATGCACTGGGTCCAAGGGCAAAGCAGTCTCCACAGGAGTCCAGTTAGAACCTGACTGTGATTCTTGGAGGATCTCCTGGGAAAACAGTGGTGACTGTGACTTGTTGTGGGGGAAGGGCATTGGAGGTGAAGCTCTCAGGAATATTCATCAGCCTGCATTTCTCTGGAGGTGGCCATTTCTGGGAAAATCTGGTCCCTCCCCAAGCCAAACAATAATCCAGGTGGGATCTCAGCACCACCCATCAGTAAACAGGCTGCCCAAAGACCCCTCAGGCACACAGACAGCCTCTAATCTCATCCAGAGACAAAGTCCCACCCATCAGAGGGATAGGAATCAACCCCACCTACCAGTGGGCAGGCATCAGTCCCTCCCATTGGGAAGCCTACAGCAAGCCCCCTCCATACCAACTTTAGCCACAGGGGAGGCAAACACCAGAACTAAGAGAGGCTACAACTCTATTGTTGGCAAGAAGGTCATCATACCAAAAACCTATAAAAAAGAAAAGACAGAAAACTTTACCTCAGATAAGGGAGAAAGAGGAAAGCCCAGAAAAACAGCTCAGTGATGAGGAGATTATCAACCTCCCAGAAAGAGACTTTAGACTGTTGATGCTGAAGATGATGCAAGGCATTGGAAATAAACTAGAGGCACAGATTGATAATTTACAGGAAACACTGAGCAAAGTAATACAAGCTATAAAAATTAAACAATAAGAGATGCAAAATACAATAACTGAAATAAAAAATTCATTAGAAGCAGCCAACAGTAGAATACAGGATGCAGAAGAATAAATCAGCGAGGTGGAGGACAGATTAGTGGAAATCACTAAAACAGAAGAGAAAAGAGATAAAACATTGAAAGGAAATGAGCAGAGTCTCAGAGTACTCTGGGATAATGTTAAACACACCAACATCCGTATTATAGGGGTGCCAGAGGGAGAAGAGAGAGAGAAGGGGACAGAAAAACTATTTGAAGAGATAATAGCCGAAAACTTCCCTAATATGAGAAAGGAACCACTCAGTCAAATTCAGGAAGTACAATGAGTACCATATAAAATAAACCCAAGGAGGAACACCCCAAGACACATAGTAATCAAAATGACCAAAATTAAAGACAAAGAGAAAATTTTGAAAGCATCTAGGGAAAAGAAACAAATGACATACAAGGGAACCCTGATAAGGTTATCAGCAGATTTTTCAGCTGAAACTCTACAGGCCAGAAGGGAGTGGCATGATATACTTAATGTGATGAAAGGGAAAAACTTCCAACCAAGATTGCTTTACCCTGCAAGGCTGTCTTTCAGATTTGAAGGAGAAATCAAAACCTTTACAGATAAGCAAAAGCTAAGAGATTTCTGCAACACTAAACCAGCTTTACAACAAATCTTAAAGGAACTTCTCTAGTCAGAAAAGAAAAGGCCACAACCAGAAACAAAAACACCGCAAATGACAAGGCTCACCAGTAAAGGCATATATACAGTAAAGATACTAAATCATCCATGCACAATTATGCTACCAAAATCAGAAATCGTGAGAAGAGAGCACAAAAGCAGGTCACTGGAGATGCACATGCAATTAAGAAACCAACAGCTTAAAACAATCTCATTTGTATATAGACTCCTATATCAAAACTTCAGGGTAAAAAAAATAGAACAACAAAAACCCCAAACAGTTAATACAATGGCAATAAAAACATACATATCAGCAATTACCTTAAATGTTAATGGACTGAATGCCCCAACCAAAAGACATAGACTAGCCAAATGGATACAAAAACAAGACCCATATATATGCTGTCTTCAAGAGACCCACTTCACTTCTAGAGACACATACAAATTGAAAGTGAGAGGATGGAAGAAAATATTCCATGCAAACGGACATCAAAAGAAAGCCGGAGTAGCAATACTCCTATCAGACAAAATAGACTTTAAAATGAAGAACATTTTAAGAGACAAGGAAGGGCACTACATAATGAACAAAGGATAAATCCAAGAAGATGAAATAATTTTAAATATCTATGCACACAACATAGGATCACCACAATATATAAGGCAACTCTTAACAACCTTAAAAGGAGAAATCAATAATAACACCATCATAGTGGGGGACTTTAACACCCCACTTACAGCAATGGACAGGTCATCCAGGCAGAAAATCAATAAGGAAACACAGGCCGTGAATGAAGCATTAGATTAGATGGACTTAATAGATATTTATAGGACATTCCAACCAAAAGCAACAGAATATACATTCTTCTCAAGTGTGCATAGAACATCCTGGGCTACAAATCAAGCCTCAGTACTCTAAGAAAACTGAAATCATATCAAGCATCTTCTCTGATCACAATGCTATACGACTGGAAATCAACAACAAGAAAAAAATGGCAAAAAATACAAACACGTGGAGACTAAACAACATGCTACTAAACAACCAATGGATCACTGAAGAAATCAAAGAGGAAATTAAAAAATACCTAGAAGCGAATGACAACAAAGATACAACACTCCAAATCCTCTGAGTTGCAGCAAAAGCAGTTTTAAGAGGAAAGTATATAGCAATACAAGCTATAAAGTTCACATAAACAAGAAAAAGTTCACATAAACAACCTAACCTTACATCTAAAGCAGCTAGAGAGGGAAGAAGCCAGGTCATGGAAACAACCTAAATGCCCATCGACAGAGGAGTGGATAGGGAAGATATGGTACATACACACAATGGAATTTTACTCAGTCATTAAAAGGAATGAACTAACAACATTTATAGCAACGTGGATGGACCTAGAAATTATCATGTGAAATGAAAGCAGTCAGACAGTTAGACAGCAACACCCAATGCTACTGCTTACATGTGGCAACTAAAGTGACACAACAAACTTCTTTGAAGAACAGACAATGACTCACAGATTTTGGAAAACCTTGGTTTTTCAAATAAGACAATCTGGGGGACGGGAGGATGCACTGTGGGTTTGGGACACAAAATGTATCACATCAACTTGTGATAATCTTTGTACACCTATAATTGAAATAAAACTCATTGTTATGAAAAACATAAAAATAAAAAATAAAATAGATCTTTTTAAAAATCACCTAGCCCTCGTTTTAAATCAAAGACTCCAGCTCAGCTCTTTCTATAATATGCCACATGTATACCACATAAAAATTTCCTTATGCCAAAGAAATATAAAAATCTGTATTTTTCCATTGAACACTTTTAATATTCATTTTAATGATATAATATAAATTTTCACTTAATTAAGAACATCCATAGCAGAAATACCCTATAATAAGACATTTTAATTTCAATTGCAAAAATTCATGCTCTTTTATCACTACGGTATGATGGATAAGGGCATTCAAATTAGGTTTTTAGCACAACCTTTGGACTACATTAGCAAAAATAAGTATTAACATAAGAAATATATGATGGAAAAATCTTTAGCACTATATGAGACATTAATTCAAAATGGTATATTGATCGCTCAGCCACCTAAAATAAAATGTATAAAAAAATTCCAAACATTTCTCTAGAAAAAACCCTATTTCAGACACATTTTGGACAACCTAAGCAGGAAGTACATGCTAAGAACTGAGGTAAAGCCTGATAGCTTGTGTAGGAAAGCTGTGAATATGCTTGCACAAAATTCCATGATTAGGGAAGATATTCCTGTAACTGGCTTTGAAATCAATTTCTTTTAAGATACGTAAATAAGAGGCCTCTAGTGCTTTGATACTTTGATGAAAAGAGAATAAATATTCATATAAATTACTCTAACAACTTCATGCTCCTTTGGGTGAAATAGTTGATTGACAGAAACCTAAAACACTAGGGAAAAAATATCAATTTATATAGAAGAACCAGGAAAAGGGGCGCATGTTATTTGAAGAATATGAAGGAAATACTCATCACTTTTTTTCTTTTTATGGATATTTCTCTCCAAGAGTGACAGCACAGGAGCTGAAATTCTGAGTGAAACACTGGTTTTCTAGCCAGAAAGTTAAGAAAAATAGACTTTTTTAAGCTAGAGAGTGTTGGAAAAATTCTAATGAGAGAGGAAAACTATGTATATGAAATGACAGCAGTCCCTTTTTCTCTACAAGTTGCATGTACACAGAACACATCCAAGATGCATAGAAAACATTTTCAGAGCTGAAATATGATGCAAACTACTGTTCAAGTACTACCTGAAACTTTGATGGTACAGCCAAGGGGACAAAAAGCATAGCAATCTTTTCAAAGCTAAATGGATATCAGAATAGCTGCTCGTAAAAGGTGAAGCAGAATTTGTGATCTGAACCTGACTGAGTTGACTGACTACTAAAGAAAAATTTAAGTCTCCAGAGGATTTTATTGAGCTCAAAGCCTCACAATACAATATTCAGAATTCTCAGGATGCAATCAAAGTTTTTCAGCATACAAATAACCAGGAAAATCTGAACAATTCTCAAAAGAAAAGATAATCAGCAGATGCTAATCTCCAAATGGCATAGATGTTCGAATTGCAAACACTTTAAACGATGCAGTGACTATTCTCCAAAAGGTAAAGGTAAGAAATTAAAAGTAATTGGAAAGGTAGTAATTCTCAGCAAAGAAGACCTATAAAAAATTACCAACTGGAAATATAAGAATTATAAAATGCAATACTTGAAATCTTAATTTAAAATGCTGTAGAGGTTTATAGTAGAGTGGAGATGACAGAGGAAAGAGTTAGCAAACTTGAAGGTGGATCAATAGAAATGATCCAGTCCAAAGACCTGAGAACAACAGTAACAAAATATTTCTTCATTTCTGATATCTTTTAAACTTTTTCTAACATTTCCATTTGCCTTTAAATAGCTTTTGTGTCTCTGCTAAAATACCTTATTTCTTCATTCACATTGTCAACTTTTACACTAGATATTTTAGCATATTATTCATAGTTATTTTAAAGTTGTTGTGATCTCTTGGTCTGTTTCTGTTAACTGCTTTATCTCTTGAAAATAAATTATAATTTTCTCCTTGCTTTAGGTAGTTGTCTCATAATTTTTACCGAATAGCGTACATTATAAGTAAAAAATGTAGAGACTGAAGTAAATAATTAGCCACATTTGTCTAGCTATTAATGTGAGATGTTGAGTCAATATAGAAGCACAATAATCCAAGTTTGCGGGTTTTTTCCTATGTCTATGTTTAAGGCACCACAAATTTCAAAGTCCTGCAATGATGGAATGCTATTACCTCCTGCTTAATAAAGACCTTGTAGTGACAGGGTTTTTTCTCAGGGTTCCATCTACTCCCTAACCGTTTAATAGTTCCTGCACATAATTAATTCCCACAGAGGAGTCTTTCTAAGCTCTGCCTCTCTTCCAGTATTAGACTGTGGTTGCTTGTTATTCAATGCTTAGCTCACTGTGAGGGGAAAAGAGTGTTCTTGATTATCCTGGTCCAGCCTCAGTCTTTCACAGAGACTATATGCCTTTAGAGTGAATCTTTCTCAGCACTCTGGCCTTTCTTCCAATGGCAACCAAATATTACCTTGTATCCATGGAGAGTCTTAAGCAGGAGAGTGTCCTATTCATATCCTAGAATTACCCAATCTCTGATTATTGTTTGTATACGATACTGGGCCCAAGTTAATACCCTGTCCTTCTCTGAAGTGGTTATGTGTTGGCTTCCACTTTTCCTCCATAATCAAATTTTAACCTGGATACAGAATGTTGCAAGGTTTCCTGTCCCCCATTTAGTGACTTAAAACTTTTTAAAGTTCCAATGCTAGAGTATGGCTTAAGAAATGAAAAAGGGATTGGGGGCCATCTACTAGCAGCACTTGGTAACCCTAAATGAACCAATGAATGGATTCCTTCCAGAATCTTATCTCAATCCCATTTTTTTGTGCACACTTAGTGTAGGCAAATGAAAAAGAACCTGTGTGTGAGAGCAGAATTCTCTTGTATCTTTCATATGCAGTTATTCTAAACCATTGCTTTAGTTCACACTTGGTATAATAACCATTACAATTTCAACTACTTTACTTATAGGAGTTCCCTGGTGGTTTGCAGGGTTAAGTATCCAGCATCGTCACTGATATGGCTCTGGCTATTGCTGCAGTATGGTTTCAGTCCCTGGCCCAGGAACTTCCACATGCAGGAGGTACAGCCAAAATTTTTTTTCAACCTCTTTATTTTTATCTTCTTTTATGGAGGCCACTTAGTCTACCTGTGCTCTCAGTCAAGGGTAAAAGAAATTATATATGTTCTATTTCTCTTTGGAACATCGTTTTACTTTTCGGAATTCAATTCACTTGTTTGCCTAATGACATCAGCTCTTTGATGGGGGTCAAGGAAAACTGTGATTTTATAGGTTTTTCAGCTATTTCTTATTGTTAAGATGGGAATAACTTTCTATTTCCTATGTGAAAGAAGAAGTCCATCCCCAAATTACCTTAAAATCTTTTTATCTTCCTTTCTAGAAATGCACATAAAACAAAAACAACAACAAAACTGAAAGCCTTAGCTCCATTCTTGAGTGTGTATAACTACAAATAGAGAAAAGGAGAAATTCAATATACCAAAAACCATAGGAACTTCTATGTCTCATAGTTCATAGCAAATCAAATGAGCAAAAGTAAAACAATTAATGGCATAAAAAATGAAAAGAAAATATACGGGGACTCATGAATTGAAAGAGTATAAAATTACATAAGAAACAAAACTTGATGTGTACATTTTTATCTTAAAATGCCATACAGGGTGGAGTTCCCATGACGACACAGAGAAAATGAAGCTGACTAGGATCTATGAGGATGCAGGGTTGATCCCTGGCCTTGCTCAGTGGGTTAAAGATCCAGTAATGCCATAAGCTGTGTTGTAGTTTGCAGATGTGGCTCGGATATGGCGTTGCTGTGACTGTGATTTAGGTAGGCCGCTACAGCTCTGATTGGACCCCTAGACTGGGAAATTCCATATGCTTCAGGTGTGGACCTAAAAAGAAGTAAAAAAAAAGACGCCATACAGGGTATTTTGAAGACTCAGAAAACCGAATATGATCTATATATTAAATGATATTATTAATGCTGTTACAGTATTGTTACTGTTACGTTTTTGGTTTTTACAAGGCTATTGTACTTATTTCAGGAGAAATTACTTATATGGGGATATTCACTTTGAAGTATTTAGGAATGAACATGTTATGATACCTGTGATTTATTTTCAAACACTTCGGTCTGACCCAATTGTATACAGAAAAAACAAATGTGAAAAATTTGAACAGCTGGTGAATCTATATAAAGGGTATTGAGGTGTTTATTATACATAGCTTTACAATTTATGTAGGTTTAAATTTGTTTGAAAAAGATTTGGTGACAATTTTTTCTAATGTTTTATTTATAGACCCATTGCTAGAACTGGTTATACTTAATATAAGTTATTTCTAAAGAATACAAAAAAGTCATTTATTATGCTTTTTAAAAT
This sequence comes from Catagonus wagneri, assembly GCA_004024745.2. NCBI lineage: Eukaryota > Metazoa > Chordata > Mammalia > Artiodactyla > Tayassuidae > Catagonus > Catagonus wagneri. Next base: position 8,531,641 of record PVHT021183630.1, on the reverse strand, counting down.
TAGTAAAGTTTAAATTAGACATATTAGAACTTCTATGATTTGATCTAGACACAAATATCTATAAAATTATAACTTGGAAGAAAGGTGGTTTAAAGAAACTACAGATGGGAATCAAATACAAGGTTTAGCGCAGGATTTCAATAATTTCCAAATGAGTTAACTCTTTGATTTTTTTTTCTGAAAACCTATAAGCAAAAGACAGGAAAATAAAGTTACTATAATTATTGGTTGCAATTTTTTAAATTAAGATTTATAACAACTGAGGCAGAATAGAAATTTGTGTATCATATAGTCATAGTTTATATCTATACAAACAGAATCTAACAGAGTCTAATAGAGTGTGTGTATGTATATATATATATACATATGCATGTGTATATATATATATCTATATATATATACACACACATACATATACACAGAGTCTAACACTAAACTCTGCAAACGCTTGATAGAAACTTACATTTTGTGTAGGAAATCTGCTCAGCATAACATTGAAGCAAAGGTGCATAAAGGACCTATGATAAAATAATCCTGTCACATGTTACCCTCCTTAAAATCATCAGTTATTCTCTGCCTACAAATAAATAAGAATGCCATTGGTGATTTTATTATGTATCTACATAGCAAAAAAAATGCTATTTAGAATAAAGCAACAGCTTGTAAAATGTATGTGTTAAGCTTCTCTTAAACTCTTAAAAGTATAGAGTAGTCCTCTAAAACCCTACAACTTAACCTGTGGTTTCAAAAGTGCGGTATTAACAGTACTTAGAAGCTGGTTAGAAATGCAAATTTTTGGATTCCACTCAAGACCTACTGATCCGGAAAGTGCATTTAACAAGAACAGTAGGTGATCATACACATATTCAAATGTGAAAAAAAATAAAAACACTGTCATAAAAGATATCTAGGATATCAAGAAGAAAGTCAGAGTTGAACTAAAACTCTCTGTGGAAGAGAAAAATTTTGCATTTATCCTGGTGGTGTTAACTCAGCTGCAATGGCATGTTCCTAATGCACGAGATCGCTGATACCATTTGTATCCATCTTCTGTTCCTGTTATCAGGCACCCACACTTGTTTGCATCTGCTGTTCACAGATAAAGTTAGCATTTTTGAAATGAGTAGCTATATCAATCTACTCCTGCCCAAATAATCACCTAGTGTCTATTTTCTTTCTGTGGAAGAATGTGCATGAGTCCCTACACTCCAACTTGATTTCAGAATTTATTCATTCTTTTTTAAATTTAAAGAAGGAGAACAGAAATTTACATTTTTTGGACTACATTGAATTTAAGAGATTACAGATTAATAGTAAAAAAATGGTTCGTGTAAAACTGGATTCCTTGTTAGTTCTTTTTCGTATCTGCTTTCTGAAAGGAACTTCAGTTCTCTTTTCAGCCGTAATTTGAAATGCAAATAATAAAGTTATTTAAATTCCTACTGATTATGCTGAGATTGAAAAAAAAAGAAGAAGAAAGCATCTTTTGCTAGAAGAAATGCTTGAAATGTAATGACCTATTTAGAAGGGAAAAAGTGTATTGAATAGAGTTATAAAAACTACCTTTTTTTGCGTTTGAAAAACCTATGATTTGACAGTTTTTGTTTATCTTTCAAAATAAGTAACACGTTGGCCAAGAAAGATTTTGGTAGCTTAACTATAAATAAATCCTCTCTCAGGTTAACAGATAAAACCTGTAGCAGATGCACATGGATAGGATTCTTTATTCTCCATCTTTGCTTTCTCAAAGTTTTCATGAATTCACCTAAACATACACCCCAGTATGTTTTATGAGGGCTATGGATCCAGACTGTAACAGAGCAGGGCCCTGTGGGGCTCCTGAGCACAAAAGACTTTCCGTGTCCCCCACTTCTTGTTTTTAGGAAATGGGCCTCATTCGGCCTCCATAGACTGCCCTGAGTTCCTAGGGACAGGTTCTTACAATTGCAGATCAGGGAAGGAAGGGGATGCAAAGACAAGGGAGGAAGAGTCAAGAAACTCTAGTACAGCCTTGGGGCAGGATCCCAGTTCCCTCTCAAGGTGTATACGTGATGATATAGGCATCTTATACGCCTCATAGAAGACATATTCCTTATACTTCTTTTACAAATGAATACTTTAAAATTGAACAGCTTAGAGTCTTTCCTGATCCTTCTCCCTAGCTTACTTGCACCCTAAACACAATCACCCATAAACTAAAGATTAGGCACCCTGAGCACAGTTGCCTGTGGGTTAAAGATTATTAGTACATGATGTTTTTCAGGAGCTTTCCTAGTTTGTTCTAATCTCTGATCAATATGCCTTTTCACAAGTACTGTTATTCTAGGCAATCACCCAGAAGACCACCACCATGGTAATGACAAGATGTCCTGAGGGCAGCTTTGATGACCAAGATTCCCCCAAAGAAAGAAGAATGCATGTCTGCCTCAAACTAGATTCTTATTTGAAAACCTGTTTTTCTCCTGTTTACTATCACGCTCCTGCATTTCTTCCCAAAGGAGGGCACCGTCTTTAAGGCATTAGCCTGTAGTTGCCTCTTTTGCCTGGCAAAGCAATAAAATCTATTTTTTTTTCCTTCACCCAAACTCTATCTCAGCATTTTTTTTTTTTTTTTTGGGGGGGGCCGCAGTTGCAGCATAGGGAGGTTCCCAGGCTAGGGTCAAATCAGAGCTATAGCCGCTGACCTACGCCACAGCCAGATCTGAGCCGTGTCTGTGACCTACACCACAGAAACTCCAGATCTTTAACCCACTGAGAGAGGCCAGCCATTGAAACTGCCTCCTCTTGGATACTAGTCATATTCATTTCCACTGAGCTGTGGCGAGAACACTTGTCTTCACACTTCTAGTTTCCACCAGTAGACAGAGGCCAAGTTTTGGCAGCAAAAGCTCTATGGATTCTGTCTGGAAGGAAGTTTTCATGGATTATACCATTATTTACTTACGTATTTGGAAGAACTGTAAGAAATGGCAAAATAATTACACCTGCAAATATTGATTAAAATGATAAAATTTGGTATGGGGATGAATTATATTTTTAGATATTTTACTAGGCATTATAGTCAACACATTTCTGACAGCACACCTTTACAAATAAAAATTTGACATCTTTAATGAACGGAATAGAGGTCTTGATTTTCTACTGACCTAATTCTTAACATTAGAGAGAAAACATGACTCCTATATGTTACAAATATATCTACTCACTTAAATGAGTTCAGCTGAATCTATATGTTTCAGCTGATTTATGGGTTGAGTTTGAGACTACCATTTGTATTTTTGTTCTTTAAACATCATAGACTATTATATTTAAAGTAGCAGTAAGTCCACAAGATGAAAATGGTGATTTATTCATTTGGGCTTTTATGAAAAACAAAGTCTCTCCCCAAATTTTGAGTCTAAAAAGTCTTTGTTAGTTCCGACCCAAAGTGCTTGCTTAGTCATAATGATTCCTAGGACTTAGCAGCCTGCTTACGCAGTGGGAATGAGAAATGACTCAAGGTAAAAAGAATTTGGGGACTCAAGAATTCAAGTAGTACATAATTTACACACAATATTTTAAAAGAGTGTCCTAGAGATGAACAATTTCCCACCCTGCATATTTGGATTTAGTCAAGTTTAAGGACTGTCCATCTCCTTGCAGAAATGCAGCTCCACTCTAGATTCTTTGAAGATGTAGTTATTTAGAAGATTTATAACCAGTTTCTTATGTAGAACAATCACTAGTAAAATATGAGTTTCGGAATCAAAAGTTAAAATGAACCTTAGCTCTGCCCTTTTCTAGCTTTTTGACTTGGGGTTCATTAATGTAAGTGACTGGCTTTTGAAAAGTAACCTAGTTTGAAAATGTAACAACTTCCTACTTCTACTCACTAGAAATGGGGCCAGTGGGAGATGAATCAGGAAAAGTGTTACTTCACAAACCAGTTGCTACCAAAGACTGGTCTCTGGCAATACAGAGTGTAGTTACTCTAGGATATGTATGGTGTGTCTATATGTAGTTACTCTTAACTGAGATACTGCTTAAATTGTTGGATTATTGTCTTTTTAAAACTAGGAATGATTGAATTGCATATTGAGTTAAATTATTGTTTGAATGATGAAATATGAAATATATTATTTCAATTAATTACTGGTAGTAATGAAGTTGTTCTTAGTTTTAATAACTACGCATTGCCCCATTACCAGGAGCTGGTAAAAATCTTCTCAATATCTTCATCATCTCTTATTTAGGTCTACTTAGTTTCTTTGTTGAATGGTTTGTAGTAACTTTTGTGTTTTCTCTGCATTTAGTAAGTTTTCTGGTCACCATGTGGTACCATAACTGCCAAAGCGTCCCATTTTAAATGGTGCTTTTTTTCAGTTGTCCTGTGGACAATATTCATTTGTTTCATTTTTGTCCATTTTCCCTCTGAGTATCAATGCATTTCATTTTACTGTGCTGTGTTGAATTATATTTTGAATATCATTTCAAAGTTTTATTCTCATTAGCAATCTAGGCCTAAAGACATGTTCTAGGTCACCCAAATTTGAGTTATCTCATCTGGCTCTGCTCACAGGATCAATAATCTGGTTGGTCTCAACGTTTTATTCCTAAAGACACTATTCCTTCAAGATAACATGATTCTTTTAGTCCTGTCCTTTCAAAAAGTATTTCTCAAGGATTTTGTCTAAAGTAAAATTTTAGATACTTGAATGAGAGAGTGGATGAAAAACAAAGTGGAAGTAGACTACGCCTTCCAGGTGCTTGCAGTCTAAAGTGAGACTAAAGTATACCTCAGTATACACTCAGATGTCCTTAGGGAGGTATTCAGTAAATAAACATGTGAATAAAGAAGATATAGGGTATATGTGGGAATAACAGGTAGTCTTTTTTGATTAATTTAGATATCAATGAAGAAGGGAATGATCAAACTTGGAAAAGAAATTTATATTATTTATATTCTTTTAAATTTGTTGTTGAAGTATGTTTGATGACCCTGAATATGATCTAACTTTTGGAATGTTCCATGTGAACTCGAAAAGAATGTGTGTTCCGTTATTGGGTGGCATATTCTATAAATGTCGATTAGATAGATTTGATTGCTAGCACTGTTCAGGTGATCTGTGTCCTTACTGATTATCTGCCTAATTGATCTATCAATTACTGATGGAACAGTATTCAGTTCTCCAGTTATATTAGGGATTTGTCTCTTTCTCCTTCAGTTCTATTAGCTTTTGTCTCATGTATTTGAATGTCCTGTTGTTAGGTGCATACAGGTTAGGATTGTTATGTCTTTTTTCAGTATTGACTCTTTTATCATGTTATACCCCTCTATATCTCTGATAATCTTCCCTGTTATAGTCTGAAATAACCACTCTCGCTTTCTCTTGATTAGTATTAGCATTATATATCTTTATCCTTTAATTTTAACATTTCTGAATATAAGGACCCACTTTAAATATTTAAATATAAATGTTTTAAGTGAGTTTCTTGTAAGCAACATATATAGTGTGATTTTTTTTTTTCTTTTTAGGGCCACACCTACAGCATATGGAAGTTCCCAAGCTGGGGCTTGAATCTGAGCTTCAGCTGCCAGCCTATGCCACAGCCACAGCAATGTGGGATCTGAGGTACATCTACAATCGATGATGAACCTTGTGGCAATCCTGGCTTCTTAACCCACTGAGTGAGGCCAGTAGTCAAACTCACCTCCTAATAGACACTGTTGGGTTCCTAACCTGCTGAACCAAAACAGGAACTCTGAGTTTGATTTTTTTAATCCACTCTGACCAATAAATATGTTTAAAACATTCACATTGAGAGTAAGTACCAATATGGTTGAAATAATATCTAGCATATTTCTACCTGTTTCTTGTTTAATTTTTTTTCCTCCCCACCCCCTCTGCCTTCTCTGGTCTTACGTGAGTATTTTATATTATTCCATTTTTATCATGACATGTATGCTTTTCCTTAAAAATTAGTGATTATCATAGAGTTTACAATATATACTTTGGGATAATTTGTTCACCTGCAAATATCATGTCGCGTACTTCACATGCTGCATATGTACCTTATAACAGAGTATCCCTGGAGATTTAAAATTCTTCAAGTCCTTGTTTTTGCCTTTTCTCTTGACTTTGGGACTTTCTTATGTACTTCTCCTTAGAGAGAGTCTGTGTCTTACAACTCTTTCAGCTCTAATCCATGTATTTTATCCTGAATCCTTATTGGTGTGATGGTAAGGTACAGACGGCAGCAACGTGCTATAATTTTCTGATTAAGTCCCCAGTTGACTCTAACACACCCTTCCCCCACCGTAGGTCAAACAGTAAAGTTGGATGGGGTTTGAGAAGAGAAGAATTCCCTTCTTCCAGCTGGAGTAATTCTTCAGAAATGTTCTCTGGAAAAAACTCTTCTCCTAAAAGAGCAGAACTTTGTTATGGAAAAGGCTCTGGACATGTTTCATAAGGTTACTCTTACATTTCTCCTTCTAGAGCCACTGGTGGTCTTTCTTGGATCTTTGTAGAATTCTTGGAAAGAAAGCCCCATAAAAATGTGGGTGCCCTTTAAGACTGTAACCTCTAAGATTTTTTTCCCTAATCTCTCATACTAATCCACATTCTCACTCCAGCAATTTCTCAACATTATGATCTATTAGCTTCTGGACCCAGAAGATTCTATTCCTGGTAAACAGATCTGCATTAATATACATCTCATGATGTCTCACTGTCTTCAGATTTCAGGAAAGCAATATATTTGTCACATCAGTTCTCTGAGGGGTCTAAGAAAAGCTGTTGATTATCAGCTTATTCAGCTTTTCCTTGTTGGCAGTCTGAAAGTGACCACTTCCAAGCTCTTTTCATGTCAAAAGTAAAAGCAGAATTCCTTAAAAAAAGAAGGTCGGAGCCAAAATATTGAAGGGCTTATTCTAAAGACCTGGATTTGAGAACCACTAAAGGTCTGAAAAAAGAGATCTTAACATCCCAATTATATGATGAAGAAATATTAATTTGAAGTTGTGCTAAAACAAGCCAAAGAAGATGGTGAGAGGGAAGACCAACTGGAGGGTTATTGAGGTCTATGCAGCAAGTGCTGCAACCTTGAATACACATAGCAAGAGTGGAAATAGAAAGAAAAGGTGGGCATAAGAAGAACTGCAGAGATAGAAAAATAACCTTAGTTTGCAATTCATGGCATATGGAGAGAGAAAAAGGAGAGAAAACAGTCAATGATGAGTTAAAGATTTGAAGGCTGTGGTGTTTATTTTCACAGGTATAAGGTACAGAGGAGAAGGCAGAAGCTTAAAAGAGACATGATGATATTGCTAGGCTAGGGAAATACCCATATGAGAAGTCCATCTTGCAGTTAAATTCGAACAACTCATTAAAAATATGGCAGCTGGAAATCTGTATTTAGAAGTGAGCTACATAAAGACTCTAGCTGAAGGTATGTGGTTTAATGCCTTGGTGGAAAATGACACAAAATATTTTATTGAACAATATTTATTAATCATCTACTGAAAATTAGAGTTTATGCAAGTACCGTTTGCTTTCTTTTTTGCTCAATTATAACCAAAAGAGATTTAAAGCAAGATACAATTAGCTGTCAATGAATAAAGCATTATCTAGTGGATGTTTTTTTTAATGTAGGCCACATTTTTAATGGACCTCCAATGGTGTCACATTTATCAGGATCAAATCTGTAGCCAGAGGTATTAAGGATGTGTAAATTTATGGACACAATTCATTGGATGTGAAGTTGACCATAACACATGGCTATTTTCATCCTGACACCACTAGTGATAGAACTGAAATGCACTTGGATCTTACCAGAAATATCCAAGAAATTCCCATATAATAGATATTCACAAACATTTTATTCAGGAAAGAGGATTTCTTTTTAATTAGTATATTTTGATATATTCAAATTCTGTGTGTTTATAAATATATGCATACTCCAAATAACAGTGATTAGGAAACGAGAGTAAGTTTGTAGAGGACCAATTTCCAATGTTATAGTGACATGTTCAGGGAACTTCAACATTAATTATAAAGGGGAAAGTAAAATATTCAACATATTGATGCTTTTGTGTTCAAGTCATAACTTAATTTGAAAAATCAAAGGAAATATTTGGTGGGCCAATGATTGTTAACCAACTCTTTTCAAATAAATTTTCTCTGTGAATAACACTGTATTCTCATGTATTTGAGTAGATCAAATTACCCAGGAATTTAGTTTGATGACAATTTATAAATAGACAAATTACCAAAGAGGCATTGCCCAGCATGGCTCTGTTCTATTTCTGTACATTTCTGGTTTTCCAGGTTTAGACTCTGGATTCCTTCTAAAGTCATTTTGACTTTACACACCCTGGGTCCATTCAGGTTTTGGAGATGAGCAGGTGCTGTCATGTAGAAGAACTACATGACACAACACATTTCTGTCTGAACTGATACAGTCATAAGTCACAGACCCTGATCTGGGTGCTCTTAAAGAAAAGCTAAAATTAAAGTCATTCGAGGTGGGATTCAAAGGCATAGCTCCTTACACATCCTCAGAGGAGGTTATGACGTCTGTGCAATGACAGCCCATATGTAAATATTGTGGATTTATATTTCCAAAGCATATGGCCTTTCTATAAAATTGCATTTACAGTGATAATTTATCTTTAAATAGTTCTTGAGGGAGTTCCGTTCAAGGCTCAGCAGTTAATGAACCCGACTAGGATCCATGATGATGCAGGTTTGAACCCTGGCTGTGCTCAGTAGGTTGGGGATCCAGTGTTGCCATGAGCTGTGGTGTAGGTCACAGACTCGGCTTAGGTCCCACATTGCTGTGGCTGTGGTGTAGCTCAGCCAGCTGTGGTACAGCTGGCAGCTATAGCTCCTATTCAACCCCTAGCCTGGGAACTTCCATATGCACGGGTGTAGTCCTAAAAAGCAAAAATAAATAAATAAATAGTTCTTGAGTTAGTGACATACCCTGTGCATTCAAGGATTTCAGTGAAGCTCCTGACCAATCAGAACTCACTCACTGTTAGACTAGAAAGTGAAAGAAAGAAATCTTAGGCACACCTGGGAAATGATAGAAGGTCATAGAGCGGAGACCAAGGAACTCTCCATTAAAAGATGTCTCATTCTACATGACACAAAGCTGAAGAGTGAGCCTTTCTATTTTAGCATGTATACTTCAAGGAGATTACACAATTTCACATGTACCCAAATTTTTCAGTGTAGTTTTCTAAATTGATCAGCTGGACAAATCACTTGCTTTTCACTTGTAGACAAGGTACAAACATATTTATAAACACTAACTGAAAGCACAAGAGGTAGTTAGGCAAGGGAGGCATGGTTCATATATTTCCTAATACCAACGCAAACCCTTTAAAGAGTGTGAACAGATTACATGCTGGTAGGTGTATAATATTTTAACTTATATGTGTCAGTGATACTTAGTACTCTACTTACAGCTGCTGATTTCATTAGAAAAAAATGTTAAACCATTTCTGAGTGTTTGGTTTACTCTACTGAGGGACCTGATAAATTCTCAAAATAATCTTAATCTTCTTGGCCATGAATAAACTTGATATATTTTCCTAAAATGTGTATGTAGGAAGCAAACTTTTTCAAATACAGTATTTCTTTGCTTCAAAGATATTTAAAAGGAACATGTAAGGATGTTAAGTAGAATGTTGGATTAGAAATTAACACAACAGTGTAAATTAAATATACTTCAATAAAATACATTAAACATATGTATATATAATTGAGAGCTATACAGGTCATACAAAAAATATGTTTTAATATAACAAATACTTTTAAGAAGCACTTACACAGTATTTTCTCTTGGCTATAAAAATATGTACTAATCAAGAATATTTTGAAAATTTAGGAAAAAACTAGAATGCACAAAGAAAAAAATCACTTGAAATTTTCCAATCAAATGAATCACTTTCTACTGTCTTGGTTCATATACTTCCAACCTCTTTTCAAGCACTTCAAGCAGAACATCAATGGTCATTGAGTCTCACTTTTCTCTAAAATATTAAATAATTAACATAGCTACAAATTCTAACTAAATACAAAATAATGAATTAGAAATTTTGACCAAAATGGCACTTCTTGTGTTTAGTTTTCTGATCTCATCAGAGTTACTGTTATCTTCCTTATCTAAAATAACTGGGTACTATTTTCCTTGTCAACTTCACCTTACATATTTGAAATATGTTTGGAACGTAATCTTAATCCCACTTCACTACCACCCATAGTTTGTTGAGAGATGAAATAAGCTATTTGAGAAAAGGATAAATACTCAATGATTAATGCTGACAAAAGGATAGATGTTCCTTTGGTACAGTGTCTAACAGAGAATCCTGCATCCTTACTTGTCTGAGAATATGCAGGGATTTAGAATATTCTCTGTTTTAATTTATATTTTATTGTTTAAATTAGTTTCCATTTTTCCTTCCCTCTCCTCAAAATACTTGTCAACTAAATAAATATTCATATGAGTTAACCTACTTCTTTTTCATCGCAACCTCACTATTTGCTTTTTATATCTCCTACCCCTCCACCCAAGACTGCTGCAAATGTCTACATTCCACTTATTTTACACCTCTTCTTGCTAAATTACCACTAGATTTGAGCTTTAAAAAATATATTCACCTACCACTCAAGTTGGTGCATAAACATGTTTAATTCATTTGTCATTAGGTCTCATGACACCTTGTTCCTTTAACTTTGCAGCCCTTGCAGCAGGCTAGCAAAAGTCCCTCTTTGCGGCGTGGGTTAGTTAAGATGTATCTGGCTGTTTTGCACTATCTTTAGTATGCAGGGAGCACAGAGATGGAGATAAAAGGCGAAATGTCTATCTTTGAGTCCTCTGCAATACCGAATAAGTTATCAACCCACTAACATGCATGTCTGAATAGACTCCTTTGGCAACAGTGAGATGTTATCTTCCATGACATGCGAATTCCTCCCTCATGTCAATCCATGAAAGTACTAAAGATGAACGCTCTAGTAAAATGAATGTGGCAACACCACTGGGACTGTGAGAGCATCATATTTTCCCCCAGCTCCTTTTAAAAAAATTCTCCAGCTGAATCCTCGATATACATATAAATTAGTCAGTCTGAAGAACTGCTTCAGAATCCTCTTTAATCTCTTGGAGTAGGCGTGGGGAATATACCGTTTAATGCTCAGGGGCCTTGTTTTTCCCCTTCAGCGTAGCCATCCTCCTTCACACCCAGCCCACACAGATGTAACTAAGAAACATGGAGTTTAGAAGCTGGGCAGTTGTGCTAGTCAAATAAGCATGCACTTGGCTGTGGCTTGACCCAAGTGGACTGCCCCAGAGCAAAAGCAGACAGACTGATTAATTCATGATTGCAAACAGAAGAATAATAGCTGGCATGGTTGCAGCAAAAGCCACAGTCTGCCAGATGCTGTATAAGCACATTACTTCCATACGCCATTGGTTCCACCCAGAACCCTGCAAATCTGCATTTTATTTCCATTTTACAGATCAGCTAACTGAGACATAGGAAGGCTATAAAATTTGGGAGTGGTGAGTTGGTACTCGAATCAAATATCGTGCCTCCAGAGACAATATTTCTAATCCTCTGCTCTACTGCTTATCTCCCTCCTTCTCTTGTAAGAACACAGTACATTCTTTCTTCATCATAATCCAATACATAGGTTTTGCTGTCCTTATACCTGAATGCAAAAAACTGTGTAGCAGGATTCAAAGGAAAGATGATCCTGAATGAATTAGCCAACTCTTATTTTATTTAATGGGGCAAAAATCATCTTTACAATAACAATGCCATTTTAAGAATTTTAAGAATACAACAGAAATGATGCATCTTCATTTTATTTCTTGAAACTGGTTTGAGGCCTTATTGGACAAGTACAGAGAAGCACATATACAGCTAGGTTAGAAGCAATAGAATTTGAAAATGGCAAAAATGTGAAGTTTGAAGTACTGGTATTAAATTGCTCAAATTAATTTATTAGAAATGTATTACTTTGGGTCTATATGTACTAGGACCTATTCTAGGACCAAGGAGCGCAACAATTAAAACTGAATTTTTATTTCAAGGGATAGTGCCACGATATAATTGAAAATATAAGTAGATAATTATCTGGGGTTCCCATTGTGGCTTAGCGTTAATGAATCCGATCAGTAACCATGAGAACACGGGTTTGATCCCTGGCATTACTCAGTGGGTTGGGATCTGGCATTGCCATGGACTATGGTGTGGGCCTCAGATGCAGCTCTGATCTCGCATTGCTGTGACTGTGGCACAGGCCAATGGCTGCAGCTCTGATTTGACCCTTACCCTGGAAACTTCCAAATGCTGAGGGTGTGGCTCTAAAAAGACAAATATATATATATATATATACACACACACATATATAATATACATATGTCTATAAATACTTATATCCAAATCAATGAATCAATTTCTCTATTTATCTAGGTAAGGGAGAAAGAGAAAACATTTTTACAAAAATAATATTAATAGTTAATGGGAATTTGCAATAGCATTTAATTAATTATAATTTTATTCAAGAAGTAATTATTAAAAATTTTATCCTATATAAAGAAATCTGCAGGCAATATAATGAATACAAAATTAATTTTAAATAAATGCCATCTCTTCAAGAATTTCCGCTCTCAGTAGAAATGTCGAAAAGTTTTCTGCATCCATTCTGCAGAAAACTTAAGGAACACAATATAAAAAGGCAATTCAAAGAAGGTGAGTTTAGTTCAGAATTCTTGGATGAAGAAAGGTGAGCTGAATTTTAAAGAAAATTATAGGCACAAGCTGGAGGAAAGGGAATGATGCCAAGGCTATAGAGAGGTCATGGGTAAAGGGGGAGAAATCCCAAGCAATGATGCCAAAGGTCTCGCAATAAGATCTGGAATAGTGTATTCATAAAATGGCGGTACCAATGAATAACACAAAAATAGGATAATTGATGCTACATGATGGAAAGAGGGCATAAATGCCAAGGGAGGAATTTCACTGGGATCAAACAAATGATAGGAAAAACAATAGATTCTGCCTATATGACATTTTTCAATGAATTGATAGGAAAGTGGTAGAAGTTCTGTAAAGAGACCTCCTTTCTTGGCAGGAAAAGAACTGCTATTAACATCCATATGGTCATGACTCCAGGCCTCAGGTGGAGTGTCAAGGATTTGTCAGGCTAACCATAGCCTGTAAAATAGTAAAGTCTGCAAGGCTTTGCTTATCAACTATGGAAGGCCTAATACATGTAGAGATGACACTAGTTCTTAAAGAGGATAAAAATGCTGTGCAATTTAGTTGTCAGTTATCACAGTTTGAAAAGCCATAATATGATTTTGCATATGTAGCAAAAGGCTCTGAGAAGTTAATGAAGTGAATTAGATCATCAAGCCAGGAAAGTAGTGCAAATTGTACTAGAATGCAGGCATATCTGACTAGATCTAACTCTATACCCATACCCTCAAGGTGGTTATATTCCACGTGAGAAAAGATTCATAATTCTCTCTCTCTCTCTTTCCTTCCCCATATACATGTTAGCTTAATGCTTCTCCATTTAAGAATTACGTGCCAGCATTCATAAATTGGTAGATTATAAAGTGAATTCCCAACCTCCTCATTTCCCTGTACCCTCCTTCCCCTTCTTTATTTGCATTGGTGTGAGAACTTCTATTTCCACTAAGTGAGTCATTTGGGACAAGAAAATTAATTTATTTGAGCAGATGTATATAAACGTTGCTCGGAATAGAATCACAAAACTACCCGGTATTTACATAAGGTCCCTATAATTGATGACCTTTTTATAGTTTTGTGTGAAGAATCCAAGGAGCTGACTAAAAAGCTACATGGGAAATATCAACATGATTAGAAATACAGGCTCTTGAATTCCGAGTCTGTGGTGACAGAGTGAAACTAGAGGAGAGAAACAGCCATGGAATTCCTCCACCCAGCAATGCAATCATCCTGACTGCACTGAAAGGCAGTGCATACCATAGTTGGAACATGTCAAAAGTATGGTGTTCAGCAGTGTTAATTACAAAAGTTTAATTTCAATTTTTTTCCCCCATAGTAGGAAGTATCTAAGTTTTAAAATGAAATGAATCACTTGTCCTGGGTTTGGCTTCAGTGGAACCATTCTGTTTATATTAGAACTAGTCATCTCCACTATGTGACATTTTCAAACTTCTAATCATGGATCTTTTGCACAGAACGAAGAACATTCTGTTTCAAAAAGCTCACTGCTAAGCACAACTCTTCTTTTATGGATCAAAGAATTTCCCTCAAGATTAAGACCTTTCATTTTGCAATATTGCAGATTCTGTACTTTAACAAAATGTGGGGAACAACAAAAAAATTAATGATTTGGATTTAGAATTCCTGACAACAGTGGGTAGAGTTTTCCAGGGGAAAAAAGATACACACCAGGTAGAAGTACCGCAGATTTCTCTAAACCTAGATAAGTACACTGATGGCATAGCAAAATACTTGAAAAAAATAAATAACTTGAAAAAAAAGAAATATTTTGGACAGGAATTAACTATCTGAAATTCACATTATTACAGATGGCACTTTATTTTAAAGAATTTAAAAAAATTACAAAAAAGTGAAAAATACAAAATCTTTCCTTAGAGAATTTAAAAGCTAAAAAAGAAAAAAGGAAGAAAGAAACACAAATAAAAAAATAAAGAACAAAGAGAGAAAGATAGGATTTCCCACTGTGAGTCAGTGGGTTAAGAATCTGACTTAAGCAGTTCAGGTCATTGGGGAAGTTGCAAGTTCAATCCCTGGCCTAACTCAATGGGTTGAAGGATCTGGAGTTGCCATATCTGTGGTGTAGTTCGTAACTGCAGCTCTGATTCAATCCCTGGTTCTAGAACTTCCATATACCATGGGTGTGGTCTTAAAAGAAAAAAAAAAGGGCAATAGAAAGGTAAAGGTGGAACAAACTTTAGAGAGGAACCAAAAAATCAGGCACTTTTCAATGGAAGAAGATAAAAGTCTGGGAAATTTTTATCCATCTATATGTTTTTAGCATTTTATCCACCCAGTCTTGATAAGAATATTATAAAAAGTCAGAGAAATAAATTTATTTATTGGTGGTCACAAAGCAAAGTTCAATGACTACATAATGTCTGCCTGCCTAGGGGTGCACAAATTTAGTATCCTAAAACTATAATGATGAAGCATGTCTAAGAAGACATTGAAGCAGATCTTCATTCATATACTTACAAAGTCTCCAATATAATACTGAGTGCCTCTATAGCAAGGCAAAGATCTACCCTCTGGAGATATACAAGTGTATGAGATGCTTACAAAGACGGGGCCTGGCCCTCAAGAAGCTCACAGTGGAATGAGCAAGACTGAAATGTTACTCCCAAATGAATACAGCTTGCAGGTGTTATGCTAGGGCAGAGGGCATTATGGGACTACAGAAAAGGAGTCCCGCCTACTATAAAGAGCCTCATCCAAGCTCACAGGCTGACCCACCTTTGCTCTTGGAGAAGCATGAACATTATTAACTATTTCTGGGAGAGTAGTGAAAAGAGGATCTTAGAATCTCCACTCTGAAAAAAACTATAGAATGAAATGAAACTGGTAGATGATTCCAGACAGCCACTGAATAGCTTTATTTTTTCAATATTTGTAAAATTTATTTTTAATAAAAAAATTATTCATGTTCATTATTAAATGGGAAATGATTTCAAAACAAAAAATATAACCTGCTTCTAATTCAGCCACCATCTTCACTACTTTATAACATTTATTTATTAATAAAAAGTTATACATGTTCATTATAAATGATTGGGAAATGATTTTGAAATTAAAAAAAACAGCCACCCCCTTAACTACTGATATTGTATATTGTTTCCACTCTGATTTTCTGAACCATACCTAACATTGAATCCCGCATTTCTAAATCTATACTGTTAAATATTCTTAGAAAGATTTTGTGTTTCCTAAGCAACCTCCCAAATATTTTTCTACATTTACCCTGGGAAGAATCATGGGGTTTCTCGAGTCTGTGTGTGGGAAGCCAATGCTTCCAGAATGAAAGATGTGCTGAGTAATGTCAGAGACAACATAGTCAATATATCAGAATGCATTTGTTTTTACCATCCTGCTATGCACAATCTTATCAACATATACTTTATCTCTCCAACTAGACAGTAGTGTTTGTGTGGGCTGGGATTATCTCTTAGTGTTTGCATTTTCTATGATAGGAGCATCGTGCTGGCCATATAGTCATTGTCAAAAATACTTGAAAGATTGATCTATCAGGTCTCAGACTTGGGTAAGAATTTAATCACACACCCTTGGCCTCACATGCCCGGGGCTTGGCACTCAGTTTAACTGGCCATAGATGAATAGGGATTTGAGGCAAAGCCACCTGCACCATCACCCATGAAATCCTGGGACTTGCATGTTGTAAACCTTTTGGAGTCTTTCAATGTTATAACCATAAATTACCTAATTCTTAACACCAATTACCATTATTTGATCCCTGAAACACTTGCATTAGTTGACCCCAGATTTCAGTGAGCTCATGTCTGAAACTGAGTTATTATCCTTCTTTTTTTTTTTTTTTTATTTTTTCAGTGTTCTAAAGGGAAAGTACCCTGAGGGTGGCCTTTGCCTGAGGTGACAGTATGATGTAATGACACTCAGGTCACAATGTCATGAGCCATTGTCCAGAAAGTGATAACCCCCTTGTCTACCAATCCATTCTTGAATGCTAAGGTTGGATTCAATCTGGCCAAATGGAAAGTGGCCAGCAAGGCTGAGATATTTACCCCAAACTGTCCACACAGAGTTATTTTAAGCAACCTGAACAGCATGAAAAATCACAAAGCAGCAGCAAAATTCAATGCAATGCCCTCCTGCGGAATCAGTTCCCGTGACAGAATTTGTTGGCTATATTCCTCAGTTTGCTGCTTCAAAAAAAAAAAGGGGGCTTTTTTTTTCCCCCTCTTCCCCTCCTCCCCTCCCTGAGGGCCTCAGCTTGTGTCTGTGTGTAAGCCCTGGGGTCTTGGGTGTCAAATGTCAGGCCTTGTACTGAGCTGTCAAAGAGAAGAATGGGCTGAGATGATTGATGACTGGGAGGCCTGAAACCCAAACCTCCACTGCAAATGCTTCTTTTACAAAAAAGCTGGGGCTACCCACAGTGCCTATATTCAAGGTCACTTCGCATACCATTACACCCACCGCTTTCGGCTCCCAACAAGCCATGCCATTCACACAGGGGTTGACTTCTCTTCTCAGCCTGCTCACCCCCTCTCCCTTCCATGCCTCCTCTGCTCTCCACACAAATCCTTGCCCAAACGTTGGAATACTTCATCCCAATCAAATAAAAGAAGATTAACAAAAAGATATCGCCTTTTTGTTTTGTTGTCTTGTTTTACTTCAGGCTACATTTGCTCTGAGAAGCCATGGACTGGAGCTTTCTGGAGCACAAGTCAGATGACAAGATTATTAATGGGAGCAGGGCAATGTCATATCTGATTTCATGCATATTCATGAAGGGAGCCACACAGCTGGGACCATGCGCTGTGGAGAGGGAAAATAAAGAGCGCTCAACCCCCCACCCCAGGCATGAAGAATGTCATTGTGAAGATGAGGAGCCTGACTGGAAAAGTTTAAGTGACTGTATCCTTTATTTTGAAAAGGGGTATAGAATTTGCAGAAAAAAACAACAGCCAAATAACAAGGTTTGGCTACTCTGGCCAAACTCTGCAACTCAATTCTGATGTAGAACCTCATATCTAACATCACCTGAAAGCTCTCCTGACGAAAGTATACGTAGAGACAACCTTTGCAAATGGTGTCAACAATAGAAGTAAATGTGATGAGACAAAATAAAAAGGAAGAAAAAAAAAAAAGATGTAGAAGAAAGAAGAAATAAATAAACAAAAATTCATCATGGACATTAAAATATGGCATAGTATCACAACAAAAGAACAGTTATGATTAGTCATGAATTAAATAATGTTAAACTTTAAGAGGAATAAATTTTAATTGGTGTACTAGAACCAGGATCAAATAGCCTTTCAGATGGAAGAAAATAATTGCTGGGAAAGCATTTGCAATCTTAATTCTGTAGCACAGACACATGAGGAAGCTGTTGCCGGTGCCATAGCACCACTTGAGAAGTTCCACGTGATGTAATTGAGCCTGCTGATCACAGCTGAGAGACTGACCAGTGAAGAAAGTTAATTACAAAAGTCTGATGGACATACAACTGGAAAAAAAGAAAATCCTCAAGAGGTTATGCCGGCACTTACGAAACAACTGTAGGGAAGCCATTCCATTGGCCACCCAACTGAGCCCAAAAGCCATGGGGAGCAGTGACCATTTGGAAGAGGCCAAAGAGCAGATGTACCCAAACAATAAAAGTGGTGGTATCAGATATTTTCCCTTTCTGACTTAACAGTCACCTTTAAAGTTCACACTGGGCACTCTATATTGCAAAGAACTCTAATGCAGCTTCATCTCAAGTTATCAACACCATAAGGTCGTTAATAATGGTTTGATTTAATTATACTTTTTTCCTAAAGAGGACCAACCCACGATGGAGTAGAGGAAGACATACTCTAGACTGCTTTCCTTCCCCTCCTCAAACTGAGCACTCTACTGACATGACATGTGTGCCTGTCTTAAAATCTCTCACATCCCCCTTAGGAAGCTCAGGAAATCCAATATATTGGATAGGCTTATCAATTAGACTAAAAAGTTTAATGATATTTGACCAGTGTTTAAATCTACACTGAAAAATGAATTAAAAGTACAAACATTCACTATAATGTTATTACAATTCATGGTAATGTTATTTATATCAGAAAATAAAATAGATAGAATGAAAAAAATGAATTAAATATTAAACCATAGATAGATAATTAACAATGATTCATCAACTGGAAGCAATAAGTTGGTATTTTCATATTCTGATCAATTTTTGACAGGAAACAGGGAAGAATACTATTTTCGGGCTATTTATCTTAGACTTATGTAAATGAAATATTATTTCAGAAATTTTGAGCAAATGTCAGTCATTGGCATAAGGAGGCTCATGGTGTATATTAATGAGGTTGCATACTGAGATAAAATCAAAAATATGCATTTACCCATTTAACATCTCCCATAAAATGATATAATAGATGACAGTAATTTAAGTCAATGAGCCACTCCCTCTCATAGCTCCAGTTTCTTATTCCCAGTTAACTCCCTTTAGGAAATACTGAATGAAAGGAAGGAGATGTCAAGAAAGTGGTAGTCTTTCATTTGTAGCTTTATATAACTAAATGGTCATCTGACCCCCAACTTTCCTTCTCTCCTGAGTAGTCTGAAAACATTGACAGAAAGACATAAGATCTTCAGTTTTTGTAGGTATGAAAAGTGACTTTTTCCCCCTTCTTTTTCTTATTTATGCCATATGTCAACTACCCATGTTTCCTTCAAACAATGATGTGAATTGCAGGTATCCAAATTTCAATCAACACAAGGTCAAAATCTGGAATTTTTTATACCTAATATTTTTTCCTTTAAATTTCATCAAAAAATAGGTATAGTAGTTAGCGAAATTTTATGAAATGGTTTATATTGATATATACCAAATGCTTTTAATAGAATGCTAAAAACATAAGGTTTTATAGAATGTCAAAAATGTATTAGGTTTAACATAAAAATCTATCAACTTTAAATATATAGGTCTAATAATAATAGAGAAATCACAGGGGAAATATGTGCTGGAATTCCCTTCCCTTTCCCATCTCTCTCTCTTCTCTCTCTAATGAAAAAGGAACATCAGAAAAGACTATACACACTCACTATGCATTGCTACAAGCCTTGGGGGAAGTACAAAGAGAAGAAAGAGGAATTCAAGGAAGATCTAGGAGACCAGTTCTGCTGCCCTTATTCTCCTGTTGGCCTGAGAAGCTGGTTCTGTACTGAGGTGCCCCTGACTGGAAGGAATCTCTGGGAAGCATCCCTAAGGAGCTAGGTTTGGGAGGCTTTTGGAGGCTTTAGACCATAGTTGTCAGGAGTGGACTCAGAGGCCGGGCAAGGGCTGGATTCGATTCAGACAAGCCTGTGAGGTGAAGACAAGCAGGCAGTCTGAAACTGGGTAGGTACCAGAGAATGAAGAAAATGAAAATACCAGAGTGCCTGGAACAAGGCATGAGTTTTGAACTAAGGGTCAGGCAGAACAAGCTGGACAGCAACAGTGAAGGTCAAGTGTGTGTTATCAAGTGAGAGATGGGAAAGCTGAGGTAGCCTATGACCCCAGCCAGGGAACCCCTGAGCTTCAGTTCTTAATCTTGGTTGTATATTAAAAACACCTGGGGAACTCCTAAAACATGCAAAACCGAGGCCCCAATCCAGTTAAATCAGAAACTCTGGAGGTCCAAGGCCATGAACTGATATTTCTTAAAGTTTCCAAATTTAAATTTGGGGCTAGCCTGTTGCAGGGTGAGGGTGAGCTGGGGTTGGGATAATTACAGAGAAAGGTCACATACCTTCAGGGAGCTTGTGGTCAGGCTGGAGGTAGTGGGCAACCAGCTGGAGGTGGGGGCAACTGGCCTCAGTTTTTACTTTGCTCCTAGTCTACAACCAATATCATCTAGCCTTGGTAGGGGGTAGGGGTAATTACAGAAACAAATACGCAGCTCATTCACATTTTACCCCATTAGTCCTTTACTCTTCAAAATTACCACATCAGGCAGATAGTTCCTGTAGGTCCTATCGCTACCAAATGTGTGAGGAGGCAAGGGGGGATTAGAATTTGGGATTTGGATGAAAATGTGTTTGAATGTTAACACCCATGGTTGTAGCCACTAAGACACCCAGCACCCAGGACGACTACATCACAGAGGTAAGAGTTGATTAGCTATTGTCAAGAGGGTACCATTGTAATTATATGTTTCCTGAAGACTGATCAACCCATTATTTCTTGCATACCTTGTTCTCCTTCAGTGGCAATGTGCTCCAGTAGTAAATGTCTGCTTTCCATTATGAGCCTGGAATCTGTTCTCTCTTGGCTTTCTCACCTGTGAAGCAGGGATTACCAAACTGAGCTGTCTTAAAATACAGTGATAGCTGCAAATTGTTTTCAAAACACAAGCTGGTAATAATTGCATTTAAAAATGTAATTGTAGTGACTTTCTTGGTGACAAATGTAAGAATGGCTGAAAATTTAGACTCCAACCTCAATATTTTTCTGGAGGTTTGTTGACGTGTTGGTTTCAGGAATGGCTTTGATATAGGTGGCTCACTTTATATGCAAGTGAGACATTATCAGTTACTTACATTGACGCACACCAAATGTGAATTTTAAGAATTTCTATGGCATACCTCAGCTCCTCAGGCCCCCTCAATTCTTCTGTGCTTTAGCTATGAAGATTTAATAAAACATAGATACTGGAAATTAATCATTCCAAGTCGATATAATCTTTGGGGAGAAAAGATACCTTATTACTTTACATATATGTCTATATATGTATACATATATAATTTATATATATATATATATGATATAACATACACATTTTGGTGTAATGCAGAGTTCCTGTTGTGGCTCAGCATGTTAAGTGAGTGTGAGGATGCAAGTTCAATCCCTGGCCTTGCTAAATGGGTTAAGGATCTGGTGTTGCCACAAGCTGTGGTATAGGTCACAGGTGCAGCTCGGATCTGGTGTTGCTATGACTGTGGTGTAGGCTGGCAGCTATAGTTCCAATTCAACCCCTAGCCTGGAAGCTTCTATGTGCCATGGGTGCAGCCCTAAAAAGAAAAAGAATTGGTGTAATATGTATATGATATTTTAGACATATACTTGGTATTATGTATAGGTATGTTTGATATTATATTATACACATTTGGTATATTTGGCATGCATATATACCAAATATACATTATATATATGTGTGTATATATGTATATATATATATACATACCTATATATATCTCCAATAGCTAAGATTATAGCAAAGGAAAAACAAGTTATAAAAAATTATAAATAGCAATATTACAAATAGCAATATAGCAAGTTTTATCTGTACCTGTCACTATTTTTAGTTCCTCCAGTGATTACATAATTAGTTATTTTCTATGGATCACATGATCCTTATCACAAATCACTTTAGATTAATTCTTGTAAGATATAGAAACTTTATTACAATATAGCTTCATTTACTCCACCTTTATGGTTTTTTTTTTTTTTTTGCTGTCATGTGTTTTGTAGTGATACATCTTATAAATTCAACCATGCTGGGTGATAATGATTGTTTTATGCAGTCTTGTGCCCTTGAAAGAAGTGAAGTGAAATTGGGGGGAAAAATAATACAGTATTGTGTACTTATCTACATATTTAGCATTTTAAAAGCTCTTAATTTCTTCCTATGGATTTGAGTCAATATCTGATGTCATTACCTTCAGCCTGAATAACTTCCTTTTGTATTTCCTGTGAAATAAGTCTTTGCTTATCTGGCTTATTTTAGCTTATTAAGGTGGATCTTCTTTGCCAATATTAGAAATAACTAATATGATTTAGGTATACCACACAAATTTTAATATATTGCATTTTTATTAAAAGTACTTTCTATTTTTCCTTTTGATTCTGTCCTTGACCCATGAATTATTTAGATGTGTGTTGTTTAATTTCCAAGTATTTGGATTTTTCGACATATTTTAATTACTGATTTAGAATTTAATCTTTTTGTGATCAGACAATACACTCTGTATGACTGTGATCCTTTTACATTTAATGAAAGTTATTTTATATCCTAATATATGATATGTTTTAATAACTGCACCATGTGTACTTGAAAATAAAATGTATGGTGCAGTTTCTAGACATAATGATCAGAAATGTTCATTAGATCAAGGTGCTTGATAGAGGTTTTTAAGACTCCTATTCTCTTACTGATTTTGTCTGGTTGCTCTACTAATTTGTGAGAAATAACAGTTGCTAAATTGAACTACAATAGTTATGGAATTATCTATATCCCTCCATCAATCTTCACTTTTTGTAATTTGAAACTGTATTGCTGAGTGCATGCATATTGATCATTTTCACTACTTCCTACAGAACTGTCCCTTTTATCATACCGAAAAATTTTTAGTTATTGAAATATTTATTTTTGTCTCTGATATACTCTTTCTCTTTAGCTCTGTTTTATAAACAATAATGTATACTATTTACTTGACAAAATTTTTCCACTCATTTACTTACAATATGTTATTTTTATGTTTAAAATGTTTTTGATAAGCAGCACGTGAGAGTCTTATTTGAAATTATTCTAGCAATTTTTTCAGCCTTGTTTTTAAATTAGTGTTTAAATCATTAATATTTAATATTATCACTGATATGGTTGGAATTGTATCCATGATTTTAATACTTTTTAAATTTCATCTCTTTTTGCAGTTCCTCATTTTCTGTCTTCTTTTGAATTATCTGAAGATTTTTAAATATTTTATTTTGTCTCTATCTTCTTGTATTACTTTTAGTGATTGCTTTAGAGATTTCAGTACATGTATTTAATCTTTTACCCTTAATATTGTGTTACTTTATGAAAGTGAAAATATTTGCATCTATATTAGTTCCTTTCTCCAACATACTCATCTTCATCTTATAATCATCATACATATTACTTTGAAGTACATCAAATACTTCAACAGTATAATAATTTCTGCTTTAATACTCAAGTATACATCTTTTGCTTTAGTGGGTAAAGATAATCTCTTATGGTTACCCTGCTATTTGTTATTTCACTTGCTTTTCCTTTATTCCTAAAAGTTCAGATCTCTGAATTATTTCTCTCCACATTGAAGAAATTCCTTTTAGCATTTCATATAAAGCAGGTCTGCTGAGTTTATATTTTTGAAATTTTCATTTATATTTAAATTTCTTTATTTCACCTTTATTTCTGAAAAATATTTTTACTAGAGATAAAATTCTGAGTTGACAGTTCTTTCAGTGCTTTAAGGATATTAAAGAGAGAAATCCATTAGCATTCATTTCGTTCTTTTACTGTATGTAATGTCACTTTTTTCTAGCAGCTTTCAAGACCTTATCTTTGATTATGAACTGATATCTATGCATTTTATCCAAATTGAAATTTGTCAGTCTTCAATCTGAAATATATGTCTTTTACAGAATTTAAGAAGTTTCCAACTATTATTACTTTAAATATTTTTTTCAGCCCCAATATCCTTCTCTCCTTCTGAACTCCAATTACGCATATGATAGATCTTTCATACTGTTCATTCTGAAACTCTGTCCATTTTTGGAATTCTTTTCTCTCTCTATTCTTAGAAAAATTCCTACTGACATACCCTTAAGATTGTTTACTCTTTCTTCTGTGTTCACTGTTCTATTATTGGGCTCAATTAGTTTTTTGATTTTTTTGTTTTTTTCTTACACAATACTTTTCAGTTCTAAAATTCACATTTAGTTTTTTTGTAGAATTTCTACTTTTATTGACAATTTCTCATTTTTATTTCCCATTTCAGTGTGTTTTTCTTTACATATATATTAATATGATCAGTTTTAAAGTATGCATCTGATATTTCCAGCATTTGGGTTAATCTCAGGCTTGGCATATGTTTATTTTTGACCTTGAGATTTCATCACATTTTATTTTTTTAATTTCTTTTAAGTTTTATTGAAGTATAGTTGATTTACAAGGTTGTGATAATTTCTCTGTTATGTCACATTTTATTCATTTTTGTTATTGTTATTTGCTTTGTTTTTTAATCAATTAATTTTGGATTGTACCCTGGATATTGTAAATGATAAGTTATTAGACACTATGTTTTGTTAAAGTCCTTTGGAGAATATTATGCTTTGCTTTCAGTAAGCAATTAACCCAGTGAGCTTTCAGTCGTACGTTGTGTCTTCTATTCTGTAGAATCTGATTCAATCATTAGACACATGATTAAATTCTCTAAGTCTTTGCTGTGAAGATTTTAGTCTGATCTATGCATGAGCAGCTCAGAAATTAGGCATATACTTGTGCAGATGGTTCAACTGAATTCTATAAATATTCGCCATTTGGGGTTTGTATTTATTTCATATGTATACTCTTCAGGGTCTACACTGAAAGACGTGTATCATTCAATTCTTTTTATTTATCCAGGCCTTAACTAAGCTAATGTGGGTCCATTCCACAAAGATGTAGCTCAAGGCTTAGGCTAACTTTTACATGTTCTTATACACAGAGGTAAATGAATGATCCTCTTCCTTTCAGCATCTATTTTTCAATAATATCTTTCTTTGAGAGTACCTTTTCCTGGTTCCTTCAGACAGAAACACGGGGTTTCCTTCAAAATCTTAGATGAAGGTTTCCTCGTTGTTCCCACACTACCCTGTGACTGGGCATACAAAAGATAATGTATGATACGAAAGGAAAGAAAAGGTGCCAGGAAACTTATCTCTATGCAGTTACTTCTCCAAGCTTTGGCTCCACTGAATCTGCCTTTGTTTACTTTTCAGAGTCCTCAAATAGTCATTTTTGTATTTTGTCCAAAGATTTCAACTGTAATTAGTGAAAGGAATAGGCTACAGTAGATCTTAGCTACCATGTCGATACCTTCCTATTTCCTACCCTAAGGAAGTTGTTTGGTTGCTATGTGAAAAATACACATGAAAACAGAGCTCTTGTTGAATTATTTAATCTAGATTAAAACTCAGGGTGGCAATAGGGATAGAAACAAAAATGGATTAAGAGTAAGAATTGACAGGACAATGGATATGAAGGGTGGGAGAGAGGAGGAGTCAGGGTTGAAGCCCTGGCTCTGATTCAGTTGGGCATACACTTGGCAGTTCCCTTCGTTAAAATGGGAATAAGAGAAAAAATTTGGGGGATGGGTACAAGATGGAAATTTGAATGTAGACATGCGAAGTTTGGGATATTTCCATGGGCCATCCTATTGGAGAGGTTCAGTAAGCAGTTGATAGAGTCACTGGCATAAAAAAGGTGCTCCATACATATAATGAATAAGCCAAATTAAAATTTCCCTTTATCAGGAAGCTGCTATGGGACTATCTTGGACTCTACACATAGGCTGTTAACATATGTTTCAGTTTTCCTCTGCTTTACCTAGCAATGAGACATATGATTAACTGATGGAGCTATTGACATTTCACTTCCCACCAGCACCATCAGTCCTGATTTAGTATTTAAACATTACAAATGGAATCTGCAGACTAGTGAAGGAGTAGCTATTTGTTCCACACTGATGGTTTCTTGTTCTCAACGTTGAGACTTTAGAGATTTCATGGATGACATTAGAGTTACTCTGTACTTGTAGTTATATACTAAATACTAAGTTGATGCCTTTTGATTGATTTAAGTATTACATTTGTGATAATATGATAAAAGGACCTGTTAATTAAAAGGGTATCTGCACATCACAGAAAGTGATGTAGCATCTAATAATTGTCAAAAATATAGAGACAAAAAGTTTGCTAAATCAAATGGGCAGAAAAAGAAGGACTAGTATTTATTGAGTCTTTTGAAATGACAACCTGTTCATGTCTGTTTTCATATTCAAGCTTCATATAATCCCTTGAAATAGATATTATCATATCTACTTTGAAAGTCAAGTGATTGAGAATAAGAAAATGAAACCATTTGACCAAGATCACATAGCTAGCAATCAACAGAATCTAAAGTCAAACTCATGCTGCAAGACCTTCAAAGGAGATATTTGAAGCTATCCTTGTCCTATGTTAGCCTAAAAATTTGAAGATCTTCATAAATTATTTCAGATTCTCAAACCATTTACTATTTCATCTGTCTTCATAAAAATCTAGGACCTTAAGATTACAAAGTATTAAAGCAGTGCCTCTAACCACTATTTAAGATTAGTCAGCCTCATAGCTCTTTGGGCTAGAGGAAAAGTTTTCTTACACTCAGTTTTGTCCAAATATATCAAGGGGTCTTTTGTTTTGTTTATTTATCTGTTTTAGATTTAGATCCTATTAAAAACATCAAACCAGACAACTGTACTTAAAGCCTAATATTAAGGCCTAACATTCTGTGCTGCCTTGACACCTAGGGAAACTGAGAGGGCCTGGAATGACCTAACTTCAGGCTTTCCTCCCCACTGTGCTTTCAGGGATAAAGTCCCTCAGCCAAGCAACTCTCCCTATCAAGAAGACCAGGCACAGTTCCTACTTATCTCTGAGTAGCAGATTTTAGTTCCCTGCCAGCCTGTGGAATTATTCAAACAAGCCAATCACATCCTCCTATGGGGACCATGAGTCACCTCACCCTCTTTAGACTACAAAGACTGCCTCCCACAGACTTACATTTTCACTCTGTTCCTGAGTTCAATTCCTAAGTGGCCCTGTGGGGCATTCAGTGTCTTTATCCCCCAGGCTGTGAGTGTATGTGACTAATACACTGCTGTCATCCTCATCTGCCCAGTGCCAGGTGATTTATGATTGGGCATTCTAATAAGCCTAGGGTGGGAATTCATCCCTCGTTAATGAAGTAAATAGGAGGTAATTGAACCAACAACATCATCAAGGAATACCTTTTATTAAGTAAGTGTGTTTATTGTAATTTCATTGACCCAGGAGCCAGCCAGAGTTTCAGAGAAGCCCTGGAACTTGTTGACACCAAAAATAGTCTCTTTCACTGATTCCTGAGTAAGAAATCAGAGGAAAAGGAATAAGAAAACTTTAAGTCCTACCTTTGGGATTAATGTATACACACTAATATATATAAAATAGATCATCAATATATATATATATATATTCGATCACTTTGTTGTACACCTGAAACTGCCAAAACAGTAAATCAAGTATACTCTAATATAAAACGAAAATTACATTAAAAAATAAAATAAGAGAGAATTATTTTTCCTTCAGAAAGAATGAAGTCCTGCCTTGTTTTGTTGTGCCTGCCTTATGGGTTGAATGGAGAAATATAAGCCTGGAATCTGGAGTTTTACCTTGTGGGTTAGTCTAGCATGGTGGCTAATAGATCCAGGAATGAGACCAAGTGGGTTCAAGTCCTAGTTCCCACATGCACAATCTCAGTGACATTGTCAAGTTAACCTTTCTGTGACTCATTCTCCCCTTCTACATAGTAAAAAAATAATTATACCTATGGTACAATTGTAAATGTGAAGATCATGTTTTTAAGTAAATAAAGTGTTTATTACAGTGCCTCCTTTTTGGTAAGTGTTCCTCATTAGTAATGCTAGTATTACATCAGTAAAACTATTAGAACTAAAATTATTAGAATACTATGATGTTGAACCATATGAAGTTAATGCTTTTTAGATGAAAATAAGGTAAAATACAAGCATTTTCATAAAGTTAACTTCATTCATTTTTATGATCTTGGTGCTCACTACTGAGAAAAGAAATCCTGAAACTCTAAATTATTACTTATTTCTGACTCTGGAGAAGTATTTTATAATAAATATAAAGTGTTGCCTTCTAATCACTGGTATTCCACCTTATGTGATTACAAATCAATGTTCAGCTATGCACAGTGGCAAAGAGGTAAAAACTGCATATTATCTAGAAAGAAAGACAGAGCATTAATAATACAGAAATGCTTTCTATTTTCATGAGAATGAAGTTCCACAGCTACCTCTACAGTCATGTTTTTATATTCTATGTTCATCACGTCTCTCTTTGGGAAATTTTTACTGAGTGGAAACCTGTATTCCTTGCTTTATCACCACTAATGTGACATTGGAATTATTTACTTAGTACTTTCACATTTTAATTAACCTGGTGGATCTGGATTCAATGGACACTTTCTGAACTATTGGCCACAGCAAATTCACCACTTAAAGACACTGAGTAGGAAAAACTTCCTGGTGTATGTCTCCAATTAGGTAGAAAACAATACGACTATGTGCAGCAATCCTAGATTAGCCTGATTTGAATTAGGTGTGGAGAATGTGGACAGGAGGAATTAAGCAGTTGCAGATTCTGCTCATACGCATTCATCCCAATAATTTGTTAAAACAGACTGAGTATTTTTCAAGTCCCCATAGAGGGACACCCACATTAAGGATAAATCACTACTCTCCTAATATCATACTCACCTTTTATATCAATTTAGAGGTTGTGACTTGAAAGTTAAATCTAGTTGGCATATAGTATGTGCACTTATTATCTACCCCCAATAATATACAAAAACAAGTGGGATTCAAACAAACTTTAAAATTTCCATGATTTGTAGTTTATTGAATTTCATGAAATAAGATCCATGTCACTGAACACTTTTGAAATAAATTCCCAAAAGGAAATTCTGATTCATTATTCTGAACTGATTCATTAAAAAAAAAATGAACATAAATGAGAATTTGGACAAAACTTTGTGGAAGGACCAAATGGCTAGGCTCAGTGGCAGCTCACATTTTTGCAGCATGCTCAAATACAGGCTGATGATATTGCTAAATATAAAATCTTATCTTATTTTTTTTTGTATTTTCTATTGCCTCATGTCTACAATCAGTGGAAGAGGGGACAATTTAAAGCATTAAAAAATGCCACTTTTTTCCTAACACCAATAAAATGAAGAAAAATCCACGGATAGAGATTATAACAGTGTAAAGAACATGACTGTGAGATCAGAACAGAGGAAATAGCATGTTAATGACATTCAATATTCTCCCTGTGTCAAGTCATCAGCATTTTTATTGCCACTATTTCTCAGCATACACTATTAGAATTTATTGAGTCAATCTGTCTCCATCACCTGTGATATAATATATTTTATTCAATAAGATATGGAATAATATTTATCTTTCAACTCCAATGACTGGCTCTCAGGACAATAACTGCTTATCAACCAAGCATTACAAGAGGAGAAGAGGTTGTACGTTTTAATATCTGACCTGAGGGTTGTCATTTTAGCATCTCTACACTTGGTATTAAGAAGTGCAGATTTCAATCCAAGAAATCACTCAGATTCAGTAGTTACGGCAAATGATAGTATCAACTCACATTTTAAAGTTCCAGCCTAGGGATGAATATTGCTAGAAGTTGAGGGAAAAAAAAAATAAAAGCCTCGACTCAAAAATTTAACCCGATGAGACATTTGCACTGAGTTCTCTTTACCAGAATGAGAATCAGACTTATACTTCAGTGTATTTATTTAATAAGAAATATAGGAATTAAAATGGATTTTTTAAAAATGCCTCAAATAGCCCTTATTGAAAAATCAAAGTAAAGTGTATCTGTAAGTTATGTCCTCAAGTTGTCAGTCTGACTCTAGGTGCATTCAGGGGTAGACATTGTGCCCTGACTTTCCATGTCATCAAAGTACTTGATATTTCACAGTAGCCATTTGGAAGGAAAATTGCATTGTTGATGGCTGCTTGATTGTGGGAGGCATAGAGATTTGAGAAATCCTGCAACAGAGTTAACAAAACTCTAGGTTTTCTTTGCACAGCTTAGGTTCCTGTTGCTCACCTCAGGTAATTTTGAAAAAGAATTAATTATTGTATTCTCCTAGGTGCTTTGGTAAACATTTATTTCCCACCTACTTCTTTCTCGCTTTCTCCCAGAAATCCCACGTCAATGTGTAGACAAAGGGCTGTCATAACACTGACATGATTGAGTTGGTACTTGGTGGTTTCACCTCAGAAACGAAGGGGTCTAGAACTCCTGCTGGTAAAAAGCACTAATTCATCTGCTGTTAGCTTTGCTCACCAGGAAGTCCCCTCTCCCAGCCAGAGAACACAGAACTGCACAAGAGCACAGAACTGCACACAAACTACTTCTTGTCAGGCACTTTATTGTTTGATTGTGTCAATTGTTGCTGACCTGCATGAGTAGGTCAGGCAGCAGGTAAAATACAAAGATATCAACCTTCCAACCAGCACGTGTCATCTCAACACATTTCATGTTTATACTATGTATGCCTGGTGCAGCCATCTTTATTACTCCCTGCCTTTTTCAAAACTTCAGGCTGAGCTCTCATTATAATAATAACCAATGGCAATCACCTTTCTCTGTCCAAACCACACTCACATCTTTGTTTATTCTTTACTGCATCCTGAAGCATGTAAAAAAAATTGGGCATTGGAATCATCCAATTTGAATCCATTTCTCAGTTGAGATACTTACTAGCTGTTTGATATTAAGTAAACTCATCTCTCTGAGCTGAAGTCCATCTGTCAATCATACCTGCCCTTAAGGACTATGATAAAGATAAATGAAATAATCGGTGTAAATGGACTGATCCTAGGTCTGAGTCACAGTAGATGCACTTTTTTCCTTCGAAAGAAAGAAAGGCAGGAACAACAAAACGTTGGGGTTATATTATGCTCTCAAAAGAAAAAGAAAGAGTAGAGCGTTGTTTTTTGGTTCATTTATTTACTTATTACTGCACAGGAAGGGGGTGATGGGAAGGAGGAAGTGTGGTTAGAAGAGATCATAACTTAACCCCACTGGGAATTGCTCTAAGTGTGTGTTTTGTGTATCCTACTTATATCTTCTTGGAGTCCTCATTTTAAAAGCATGTCCTTTCTTTACTTTGGCACCACACAAGATGGTAACAACAGGATTAAAAGGAGTGTATCTGGTTTAAGATTTGTCTTGAAGCTTTAAGGAAGTCAAAAGGAGGTGTTATATTCCCAGCTTAGCGGGGGAGCTCTTGGCACAGCAATCCTCAGCCTCAAATCCTTGGCTGTCCTCCATAGATTTGAGGTTGCTTTGTTGTGTGTATACTTTTGTGTGTTGGTGTAGGGGGTGGGGGGGAAGCCTAGGAAAGGGGTGTGACTTTAGGGAAAGTAAATGGAGTCAGCATATCTGATAAAGAGGTGTGTGGGTCTGGATCAGATCCTGATTTCTCTGCCCCTGGTGATAGTCTTGTGCACAAATGTCCACTCTGCCAATCCCAAAAGGTCTCTCTTTGGACAAGTTTTTAGCCCTAAGGCAGTTGATTTATCTGTAGAGAGGGGGAGTCCAACATATATCTCAGGGATGACGAATGAGGAGTAGATATAGAGTATATAGAGCAATGACAATTCAATGCATATTAATTCCTTTTTATCACGTGGCTTCTAACCTTACTTACATGCTGAGAGACCTGCACCTGGGGACTCACGGTGTGACTACTACTCCCCATGCAGAAGAGTTGAGTAATTCAAGAGCCACATTAGAGCTTAGGCTTTCCACAGGTAATTCATTTTGAAGCTTCTATCCCATTAAATGGAACTACAATTCATTAGACCATATGTCCTCACTGGATGCTCAAGCTTCACAGTGGTTCTGTGAATGCACAAGTCTTTTCCTTGTGTATGACAATGGGCAATCCCATTCAGCACCGAGGCCAAAATCAACCCTTAGTTGACCACAGGGCCATAATAGAATGGTAGTTTATTGAATATTGATTTAATGATTAATTGAGAACATACTAAGTGCCAGACACTGTTGTAGATGCTGGGTATACAGAAGGAAATAAGATGTAAAAAGTTCCTGAACGTCAGAGTTTGTATTTCAGTAATGGAAGCAAAAAAGATTATTACCAAACACATACATGAAGTAGTATCTGGTGAAGATAAAATTCTCAGAAGCCAGTCAAGGTAGGGTAATGTGATAGAGAGAAAAAGATGAAAGGGCCTAATATAGACAGAAAAGCCCAAAGAAATCTTCTCTGAAGAGGTTATTCTTCTGAGCAGAGATCTTAATGAAATAAAGAAGAAATCTTTACATTTCTTCTACATTTGGAGGAAGAAAAAAGGCAACCTGATATGTTGGAAGAATAATACAGAAGCCACTGTGACTGGGGCTGGAGACAGCCTAGGTCAGGCAGGTGGGATGTGTCAGAGAGGTAGGCAGTAGCCAGGAATGCCTAACCTTGGAACTGGGTTAAGGAAGGTGACATGAAACCATGCATGGGTTTGGAATTAGAGAATGCTGTCACCTACTTCATATTTTGCCAAAATTATCCTGGTTGCTCCATGTAGAATTGAGGTTGAGTGGGTAATTATGGGAAACTTACTATTTTAAGCATCGTGTAATCAAGGCAATGTGATTCCATGGTGAGAACAACAGGGATACAGATTGAATTGCACAGTGTCCCCTCCTTACTAGTGGGCCAGTTATAGGCAAGTTACCAAACTTTGAGCCTCAAAGCTCTCATCGATAGATTGGGAAGAAGACGATCCACCCACAGGTCTGTTCTGAGAAGGTAATAAGATGTATGTGTGAAATGTTATAGTTACAAAATAACAAATACTTAAAAATATGCATTCCTCCTCCCTTGTCACCTCTATCACTTATTCAGTTAGTTAGGCCTGGCTAGCCTTTACCACAGGCAAGGTGCTTCAGTCATCAGAATGTGTGAACTTGGAGTTCGTGTTGTGGCTCAGTGGAAACGAACCCTTCTAGGAGCTATGAGGATGCGGGTTCAGTCCCTGGTCTTGCTTAGAGGGTTAAGGATCCCCTGTTGCCATGAGCTGTGGTGTAGTTTGCAGACGCAGCTCAGATCCTGCATTGCTGTGGCTGTGGTGTAAGCCAGCAGTTACAGCTCCGATTCGACCCCTAGCCTGGGAACCTCCATATGCTGTGGGTGCGGCCCTAAAATAAAACATAAAATAAATAAATAAATGGATGAATGAACTCTCATTCCCACCCTGGGCAAGGAGGCAGGTAACACGGAAAAATTGCAGGACAGAATCACGGTAAGTGTCTAACTGCTGAAGCTGTCTGGAGGGAATTCTGGAGAAACTCAGTGGAGAACTAGTGATGCTTTTATTTGAAGAAACAACGTCTCTGACTCTGACATCTTTTACTTACCCCTGGAGGAGTCTCATACAAGGAGCAGTGTGGCCAGGGAAGGCGAGGGAGAGAAAGAAGAGGGTAGAAGAGCATATAAATGAAGGAGGAGAAGGCACTGCCTGGCCCTGGCACATCTTATTTATTCTAGCACAATGGGAGAAGCACTGTCAAGAGGACACAGTGGTAGATTTCAACAAAGGAAATGGTTACCGTTTATGAAAAGTCTATGGTAAAACAAACAGCAAAAAGATTCCTTGTTTAGTTTTTCAGATGCACATTACCTGTCCCTAGGTCAAAACCATCATCATGGTTTCTCTTAACACAAACTTCAAGAAGCTGTGTGCTCTGGACTGACATCCACCTCCTATTAGGTGTCTGGAAAATCCATTCTCTACTATATTTGTTAATAAATCTTAGTAAAGCATGAATTATAAAGAAATGCAATGTCTTAGCTCAGAGAAATCAATACTGCTTTTAAACACAAACTCATTAGTATTAAAGATTATTCCCATTTTTCATTATATTGAGAAAGAAAATGATAATCATATCAATGCATGTCATCCATTGAACTCACATGATGTCAAAGGCATTGTCTAAAAAATTGAAAGTTTCTCTCAAATCATACATTATTTATTTATTTACTACCCTTTCCCCCAGCAATCCTTTTACTCCCCCCAAAAAAAATTCCTTCCAAAGGATATTTGAGACAGCTTACAAAAAATGCATACGATTCATAAGACAAAAATGGATAAAGAAAACAGAGACATACACTACTATTAAAAGTAGCATGTCATAGAAATGATAAAAGGAACAATTAATATATCATGTTCTTTAACAGTGGTTGCCTTTCATTCTATAATCTAAAAGGACTCTATAGATATCAAGCTGTTAATGGTCCTGTTATATTTGCCCAGGTAATTCATTTTAGAGAAGATTAATATTCAACAAGATATCAAGTAATTTGAGATTACTATAGAAACAATAAGTATTCTGGAAAACTGTTTTCCATCTTTTAGGCCATTTTCACAAGTTCATGTAAGAATTACAATAATAATTCTTAGCAAGAAAACCTCACTGGAAATATTGTCTGTGCATGTCAACCCAGTTTTATTCACACATATTCACATTTATTCACACATATACATATTCTTCTGTTTCAGTGCATGTAGATATATCTATACTTGCTTTGTGGAGAGAGACAAAGATATTCCCAGAAGGCAGCTATGCAAGGAGGCTATCACATTTCTGAGTTCTTGTGGTGTGCAAGCCAGTACTGCCCCAAGACAACTCGACAAATGGCCTTTTGCCAAGAAGGATTTGATCACTGGGAGGCAGATACTTGTCCTCACCTGTGACCACACCTCCAAGGTAATTGTAACAAACACTGGGATTCTTTTTAGGTACAGACGTAAAGGTGAGGTTACTTGTGTCAACTGGGAAGAGGAGCCAGGAGCATGGGGACCTTGCCAATCCTTTTACAAGGGAAATAAATCCACAAAGCATTCTGATGCCAACCAGACAGCTCACTCCTTGTATAAAAGAACACAATTAGCATAAGTCTCCCAAGAAAGAAAAAATACCTTTTTTTTAAAAGCACGCTAAAGTTTTAGTGGTAGTTTTTGCATACTACATAAATTTCACTCAAATATTTATCATAGAGTATTGCTATTTTTTTATTTTCCTGGTTGTTCTTTAAAGGAGGAAATTTCATTGGCAAGCCATGGATATAAAATATGAAATCAAGATTGTCTACTGCCTAGGAGTAGCCAAACATCACTAAAAAGGATTAGTTTCTTTCACTGTCTAGAAATTTTTCATGGAAGACCTTGGCTGGCCTTTTGATATTAAAACTTCCTAACAAGTATTACACAGGAGTTTTAAATTAGAACTTGCTGTCACCGAGACAGTTATAAACTGTTAAATATGTCCTTTCTATGCTAAGCTCCTGTAAAGTATGCACATGGCCATGGCTGGGACACTCTTTCCTGACAAGTAGCAGGGTGAGATCACAGTGAAGTTTGCAAGCTGCCAGCAAGGCTGTGCAGGTGGCCCCATTAACACTGTGTGTGTGTGTGTGTGTGTGTGTGTGTGTGTGTGTGTGTGTGTGTAATGAAAATGTCATACTCCTCTGCTTCTCAAATCATATAGTTCCCTCCAATGAAAATTCAAAGAAATCACGTTGTATCTTTCAGTGATATCTAAAAACCAAAGAGAGATGTTCAGATTAACTTTTCCTGTATTGGACTAACTTCAATTGAGTTTTCTTAAATAGCAAGAACTTTAAAAATCATCCTACCTTATCGTTATCCACAAGGTAAGATCATGATCCATAGGGTCTCATCGTTTTACTGACTATGAGAAAACTGAGTCATCACTTCAAACAATCATCTTCCTATTATTTTTAACAAACCGGGAAAGTAATATATATGAGGTCGATGGCTACATCCTACAAATTGAGGGCGGGGGGGGCAGGGAGAAGGTGTCAAACTTCCACCTTTTCTCATTCCTATGTTTTAATTTGTTTATTTTATAATATTTTCCAACGACAAATCTCTCCTTCAAAGTGTTGTTCCGTAGGTTGTATAATGAACTCTGTTTTCTCTTATCTGACCCGCAGAGCCCATAATTAGTGCTTAATTATAGTTTATGTGGCCATTTTGGACAAGAAGATAAGAGCAGCTTTGTTACAGTCAATGCAGTATTTAAAGCTCTGCCAAGGACAGGGATGGGTTTATTAAACACTTGGATAAGCAATAATAAACTTACATTGATCAGGCAACTCGATAGATCTCTTTTATGTGCTGCTTACAAAAAAAAAACCAGGTAGAACTGAAAATAAGCGGGGGTCCTGTTGAATATGCTAACAGTGATCGCTTCCCTACAAGGCCAGCAGAGCAGGAGAAACATAATCCCTTCCTCCAAGAAAAACTGACTCTCAAAAAACATGAGATATTTGTGCTTCATGCTGCCTTTGACAAAAAGGATGGACGTGTGTCATATTCTACAGTAATAGTCATATGCCTTGAAAGGCAGGCACAGGCTCAGCACTTTCCATGCATATAAAGGTTCAATAAGTTGTCCTGGGTCACAGAACAAGAATTCACATCAAGGGAGTTTTGTTTCACAACGTGATCACTTAAACCCCCCAGTTTTAATTCCCTCAGCTTAAGTGAAGAAGGATGCTCCTTGTTTGGACATTTGCCTTTTATGATTTTTAAATTAAAACTAAATATCCTTGGTTAATCTTCCTTCCAAAATTAAACCTTGCTAGGAGATAGAAACTCTGCCCTCTTACTGTAGAAGCTGGAGAGACTGGCTACCCAATTTTGTCAGGTTCTCTTGTAGCAAGTGGCACAGGCTGACACATGGCTGTGTGTCCCAGGGCAGCTTGTAGTATCCCATTAAGAGCCAGTGATGCTCAGATGGGGAAGTAGGAGGCATTCATTTTGGCTGCAAAAGAAATAGTGGTAACAACATCTAATTTTCCTGAATGGAGGCCAGCAGTGGTGTCCAGGAACAGAGGGCCATTGCCGAGTGGGGTGCGGCAATGTGTGCTGTCACATCCTTACTCTTGAGGGTAAGAGCTATGCAATTAGCTGGATCTTTGTTCTTGCCTGGCTTCTTTTTATCTTATTTATTTTTACTGAGCTGCTTCGTTCTTCTCACTTCTCTAGGGGCTTCAAAAGTGGTTTCTGGAGTTGCCATTGTGGCTCCGTGGCAATGAACCCAACTAGTATCCATGAGGATACAGGTTCAGTCCCTGGCCTCGCTCAGTGGGTTAAGGATCCAGTGTTGCCATGAGTGTGGGGTAGGCTGCAGATGCGGCTGGGATCCTGCATTGCTGTGGCTGTGGTGTAAGCCAGCAGCTACATCTCTGATTCCACCCCTAGCCTGGGAATTTCCACATGCCATGGGTGCGGCCCTAAAAAGACCAAAAAAAAAAAAAAATTAAATGGTTTCCTCTTTAAACTTGCTAGAGTTGGTTTGTTACTTGCAACTGAGATCTCTGCTAAACATTTGATGATAAGCTGGTGTTTTAATGTATTTAAGCTTTCAACAAAACAATGAAGCCTGTATTATTTTGCAGTGCTGGATGAATTTCCAGTTGTGATTTTGGAGAGTGATGTTGAAATTTTTGCCATTTCTAGACAGTACCTCAACTACCCTCAGTCCAGCTCAATGCACAGATAAAGGCCGGGACTCTAAGTCCACCACTTCTGAGCCAGCACATCCTCTGTCAGGAGGGAAGCTTTCATTGTCATACTTGATGATAAATCATGGTTAGCAAGACAGGGACATATACAACCTGGGCGATTGGAATAAAGCATTAAAATAACATTAACTCTATATATTTAAAGCCAAGTTGATTATTGAAGAAACATTATATAAGAATAGTGAAATAAGAATCAGCAGTGTACATTTTTAAAACAACAACAACAAAAGAAGCAAACTTATGCCCTGGTAGGTTATCCTACATCTCAATCTCTCTGTCATTGATTCTCCCAAGAGTTTTAATTATTCAGACTCATCTTTCTTAAAGTAGCTAAGTTCCCTTTTACTGACATGAAAGTTAAAGTCTCTTACATTTGCTTCCTCTTTTATTTTATTTATATATGTCTCCGAAGTAAGAAAAAAAAAAGACGTTTTTCAATCCCAAGGGTTAACTTACCCTTGTCCTCAAGATATAATAAAATTATTTAAATATTTATTACACTTTCTAAGGAAAGTCTGCCATCTTCTACAATATTGCTACAATTTCTAGAGAGATGATATGTTCCTGGCCACCTTTGGCTTCGACTTCCTTTCTCTAGATGAATTAGTTCAGTTTAGTTTAGAGATCATGTCACTTTTTTGCACATATTCCACCAGTCCCTTGGTGCTTATGTGTGTAAAAAAAATTTTGCTGAAGTTTTTGATTCTTAGCTAATTGGTTAATTTTTAGTGAGGAAAGAGGTGATTAGGGTATACAATGTATTTGAAGAACAAAATGACATAATATTGATTTAATACTAACTATGAACTTCTTCCCATAATTCTAGGGAAAACAATTCTTCTACAAATATTCTCAAAGACTCACTCCAGGAATATCTACTTGATCCCAAAAGGAAGGTAGTGGAGCCTTTACAGGAAGCATAAGTTCCCCAAAAGAATCTGCTCTCCTCTCCTCTTTTGCTGTGACTCATTGTATTGTCATCAAAAATCTAATTAAGACCGCTGCTACCATTTCCCACAGTAGATTCTGAGGGCAATGAGCCTGGATAGGTTTACTCTAATCATTGTGATGGGTCTCTTGGTCAATGCCCTAAAGCACATAGGAGAAGTTCTTCCTCATTCTAACTCTCTCCTCCACTGGGTTTTGTAAAATAATGTTCTAGTTTGCTTCAGCCCTCTCATCCTCTTCAACCTAGCTATTACATCTTGAGAGTCCTCAAGGCTCAGTCCCAAGACTCTTCTCTCTGAATATTTTCTTTGTACACACTCTTTTTTATGCCAATGACTCAAATTATACTTCAGCTCAAACCTCTCTCTGAGACTCAGATTCCAATCTTCACTGGGATGTTTACCATATCTTTGAATGAACTTAGGCTCTTTATGAACCTTTGTCCAAATTTGATTTTCTTGATAGTCCTATTTCATCAACCATCCATCCAGCTGGGAAAGTCAAGCGCCTAGGTGTCCTTAATTCCCCTCTCTCACTATGTCTTTCCCTTATCTATTACCAATTCCTGTAGATTTTACCTCCTAAATCTCTCTTGAAATAATTCATTTTCATCTTCGCTGTTATCAACATAGTTCATGCAATTTCTCATCAGGAAGACTAAATGTCTTTGATTTCTTTATATACAACATGCTTATTTCTTCCCAGGACCTTTGCACATGACATTATCATCACTTTGTTAACTCTTATTTCAAATCTCAGCTCTAGAATCATAACTTTATAGAAGATACTGTTGTCTTCCCATCCTAAATTAGTTTCCTTTATTATATGTGTTTGTGAGCCTTTATTTTTGCCTTACAAACTTACTCTGAAATTTTTGATTCATTTAAGAGATAGCTTATTTAATATCTGTCTTCTCCACTAGATGCAATTTGAATGAGGGCAGAGCTCTATTTTGCCCATAAACACAGCTAGCACCTTGCATAGAACTGGACATATAATGATAAATATAAAATGTGTTTATTAAATGAATTAATGAATTTGTGGCCCAGAAAATAATAATAACCTTTATATTTGGTTAAGGGTCAACAAACTTTTTCTGAAAAGTCCAGATAATAAATATTTCAGACTTTGCAAACCTGCAGTCTCTGTGGCAATAATTCACTCTGCTGAAAAGCAGCAAGGACAGTCTGCAACCAAATGAGCACTGCTGTGTCCCAATTAAGTTTTATCAACAAAACCAAGTTGCCAGCTGGTTTTTGCCTAGTACTTACATTGCTGACCCCCTGATCTAGGGTGCTGAGTTT
Source organism: Catagonus wagneri (assembly GCA_004024745.2). Lineage (NCBI taxonomy): Eukaryota > Metazoa > Chordata > Mammalia > Artiodactyla > Tayassuidae > Catagonus > Catagonus wagneri. Next base: position 8,491,409 of record PVHT021183630.1, on the reverse strand, counting down.
AAAAAAACTTCATGACATGAAAGGCATGACATGAAGGGCATGACATCTTTATTTCTGATCTCTTTTCAACCTTTGACAATGATTAAAGATTTCTCTGATTCATATTACTAAACAGTACATTTAACACATCCATACTTACAACAACTGTATGCCAATTTCAGAGCATCTCATAGTTTTCTCCTACATCAAAGGCCAGATAGTTGCCTTTATTCACTCACTAAATGGCTGAACTCTATTTTTTAAAAAAAAAAAAAAAAAAAAAAACAGTCACTGAGGATTTTATATCCAGGAGCATAAACTAGGAGCTACCCCCAAATGACAGATCCTCAATTAGACTAAACTGATTGAAAATACTTTTTCAGTAATAAAATTGTTCATGAATGCACACTTCCTCTCAGTTCAAAGGTCAGAGGTTAAACTTCCCTATCCTGAGACCAAATGACCTGCTTTGGCCAGTGAAATGGGTTTTGAAGTGTTGAGTGCCAAATCCAAGCAGAAATTTTAAGAGTCAGGTTGTGCTTCTTTTTTCTTAGACTTGATGATCCCTAGTGCTCTAGATAGAAGCTGATCTATGAGCCTGGACCCAAAGAGAAGACAGCCCCCAAAACAGTTGCAGCCTACGTGAGTATCATATTAAGTACATGTTTTTGTTGTTATTTTAAGCCACTGTAATTATGAGGTCAGTTGTTATTGTACCTTATTCTAGGTTATCGTGACAAATCAAACAGAACCCTCTCACCCAAATATAAAATATCAGTGTTGAAAAAGTCATTATTAATAAAGAATAGCTTTATTCTACATGGATGCAAAAAAAAAAATTGCCAGCTTTCTAAAATCTCAGAAGATCTGGGGTGATTGCCTAGCACTGCTACATAGCAATGATTGATGGGAGCTGACTTTTAAGTGCCCCCTTTAAATATGGCATCCACTCTCTGGTTTACCACAATCTTTTCCTTCACCAACTTTCCTGGAGCCTGTCCTTCCCATGCACCATTTCAGGCTTTGTACCTGCCCGACATTCCATCTATACTGACTATAACCTTAATCAATGAGATTCTTGAGTCTGGTGGATTCCTTCCTCATCTTTGCATCCTTGGCTTTGAGCACAGTGCTTAGAATACAGCATATGCTCAGTACTTGTTGGCTGAACACACAATTGCAGTTGAAATTCTGTACTAGAAGCTTCCATAGAGTTAAAATTTTAATCAACTAGGCTTCAGATTCACTTTGAAGCGATGAGCATATCAACCCATCTAAATATTCGTTAAATCCAAATAAGTGTTAAAGGCAGTCTGTATGCAAGACAGGAGAAAAGGCATAGAGGCTGGAAAGGTCAAAGGAATATATGATATTGGTAAGTTCTAAAGCCTAAAGGATGCCCCACATTCAGTTGAACTTCTAAGGTTTTTTAAAAAGCAGAGAATTTAAGGACATTTTCATCCCTGATATTTAGTATCACTGAATATGAGACTCTTGCTCCAAGCTAGGTATGGTAAGGTTCTTGAAAATCTTAAGAGGAGAGAATAAAATTTGATATCTATAAGACCAGAACTTTAATATTAATCACAAAGGCTATATCCTTTTCCCAAACCTGCTGTATTTCACTTCTCCGTCCTTCCCTCTCCCCACCTTCCTTCTTGCTCCATTACACTTTATTCTCTTCTTGTGGGGGACGGGGTTGGCAGAAGAGGTAATTCATGCCACATCTTCAGACTGTGTGCTGAACATCGTTCCCCTTCAAGGTGAATGACAGTAAGTCAAACTCTTCATTTAAAAGGTGAGAATGGGATTCACAGTCAGCAAAAGAATTATACACATGGATCAGCAGAATCTCAACCCAAATGGAAAAAGTATGAAGCATCACTTGGCTATAGCATTTGTTTACTTCTTGATATACTTAAGAATAGACTTTAAGACATGCACAGGATTCTGGACTTGAAGGCTCTAGTGATGTTTTCTCATTTATAATTTTATGTTTTTGCAACAGTAAAAAAGTGATAAAGTTGCGCTGATTTATTTTAATGAAAAAGAAATAAATATATAAGCTGTAACGCTAATTATATTTTACTTTCATGACATAATTTAATTAATTTAACACTATAAATGCTTACAGAATAATATTTTATAAAGAACTGCTCTTAAGCAAAACTCTGCACTTAACTTCACTCTCTCTAGTGGTCTTATCATTTACCTGTATTATGCATGGTTTTGCAACAGGAGAATCACAATATTTGGAAAAAAATAAGACACTCAGTAAAAGGAACTTCCTCAGAGTGCCTGTACTTTATTCATAGGTGAATTTCTATTGTCTATTATCATTTATATCTAATATGAACCATTCTACAGTGCTTGCTGCTAATCCCCACGCTTGTTAAGAAGCTTAAGAGGAGAATCACTTGATTTCAGGGCCTTTTGGAGTTCAAGGGCAAAGCGATTATTTCCTTAAAGGAAAAAAAAAAGATCACAGACTCATCACAATTTCCAAAGTTCAGCTCTTTTTTGCTTCACTAATTAGAAGCCAGACCAAATGCATATCTGGAGGCTTTTATACAAGCGATCAGCCCTTTGCCCTGGGACCAATTACAGAAATGTGTCTTTTATACATTACTCTCTGCAAATATCTAGTGTTCATACAAGCTGTCATGTTTCTCCATGAATCATGCTAAGACCATATAATCACATAGTTGAAGAGCTAATGATATGTTTGCTCTTCTCAGTTTAACTTACAAACATAACTGTACTTAAATGCCTATGCCTTATCTATAGTTTAAATATAAATGCATACATATACATGCATAAGCACACCATAAAAAAAGGGTCCTATTTAATCAGTAAATAAGATCATACTCTTTCATCTGAAAACTAATTTTCAGTGTCTAAAATATGTTTCAGTGTCTAATTAATAACAATATTTTTTTCTTGCAGAGCAATAGCAACAGTTGAGTACATTTATTGAGAGCTCAGTTTAGATACCAGCCTTAGATGTGTTATCTTTTTTGAAGTATTTCAGAGAACTGGTTAGGTAGATCTATTTTTTAAAAAGGCATCACTATTCTAACTGTATTACTCTGAGAGAGAGGGAGAGAGAGAGAGAGAAAGAGAGATTGACTTACTTGCCATAAATAATGGGCTCATGTACTTAGGGACGGAGGTTAACAAGTCCAAGATCCACAGTTGGCAAGCTGGAGACCCAGGAGAACCGATGATGTAGTTATAGTCCAAAGGCCAACAGGCTCAAAACCTAGGAAAAGCCAATGTTTCAGTCCAAGTCTACTGGGAGGAAAAAAAAAAAAAATGTCTCAACTTGAAAGCCATTAGACCAGGAAATATTCCTTCTTACTTGAAGGAGGGTCAGATTTTTACTCCATGTAGGCCTTCAACTGATTAAATGAGGAACACTAACACTGGGGAGCATAACCTACTTTGCCCAGTTTGTTAAGTTAACTATTAATCTCATCCCAAAACAATCTCACAAATCACCAAGAATAATGTTTGACCAATTCTGAGCACCCCACAGCCCAATCAAGTTAACACAGAAAACTATTCATCATACCAAAGAACCCTATTTCTGATCAAAGTCTTCATATGCATGATCCTGGTGGCCCGTTAATGTCTAATTTAAGGAGGTCATAATCTAAAAGTGTTTAGCTCTGGTCAGAGCATTGAAAATTTGAAACAAGAAAACAAGAAACTTTATCCCTAAGAAAAAGACTATGGTAATATCTTCTCACAGTGTAAAGTCTATAGAAAGAACACAAGAGGGCTTTTAGAAAGATAATAGTTAGAAACTTCTAAAGGCTTTGTATCATATTTCATGTGTGTTTATGGACAATTCCAATTTTTAGAAAGACCCACCTAATCGTGACATTATTAGTGAGTGTTGTCATTGGGTGTTATTAATGGTTAAATGGTGAGGAAAAATACAAAATAATTTTCTGTATTTTCCACTGGAGAGACTACATGACTCTAAAAAATTTTCCTCTTCTATTAATTGCAAAGGCTGGAAATCTAAGTTAATATTTATGTTGCTAAACATTGAAGTCAGGTCCACAAAGTATACTGATTTCCTATTTTTTGCTATGGGAGAGAGAGATTACTAAAGAGAGGATTTAAGGAGAGAAGGAGGGATCATCTTGTCAATAATTATATAGCAATGTTGGCATGGTTAGCTAGGGCTTAAAATAGTATATTCTGAGAACAAGTATTTAGAAATATTTGTAAACTGCTTGGTTCTGTGTAAATGTTATATAAGTAAAGGCCCCCTATGTTCAGGATTAAACTGACCCCCAGGATTGATGGTGGATTTTGTTTACAGAGCTGATAAATATGGTACTCTTTCTCTTCTTCACATCTTACTCTATACGTTGTATTTAAGTTGGCTGCCTTTCCCAAAGACAGAAAAAAATAATTCCTTAGTCAATGACATGCAAATAAAAACAATCCCTTCCTAGAAGTGCCAAACAAGCTTTTCAGTTTACCCACCTTGTTAACTGGATATTTGTAGTCCTTGTATCTATCCACATAATTTCTAAGGCAATCCACCCTAGAAGAGATTGGGCAGGGTTACTAAAATTTTCTTATGACTATATATACTCTGTCCACTGTTTAACATTAAATATTCTGGCTTTGATTTTATCATTTTAATTTTTTTTTTGCTTTTTCTTTTAGAGCCACACCCACGGCGTATGGAGGTTCCCAGGCTAGGGGTTGATTCAAATCACAGCTATAGCCACCGGCCTACCCACCAAAGCCACAGTAACACCAGATTCAAGCTGCATCTGCGACCTACACCACAGCTCATGGCAACACCAGATCCTTAACTCACTGAATGAGGCCAGAGATCAAACCTGTAACCTCATCGTTCCTAGTCAGATTCGTTTCCGCTGAGTTGCGAAGGTAACTCCCTGGGTTTGATTTTATATAGACAGATCCAAACTTGGGTTCTGCTATTATTTCAAATAATATATTTCCTAATTTGGTAAATCATAGTTTAAGGTACTAACCACTAAGGAATGGGAGATTAAATGAAAGACTATCCTTTCCTTTGAGATTTGAATAAAACAGGATTTAGCTAAGAAGTGCTACCCTGGGGGGAGTCCGTGCCTTTTCAGATTCTTACCCATGAAGATATTTACTTGGCCCTCTTCTCTCTCCTTTCCAGTAATACATTTTCCATTCACTTTGTGTTTATATCAGTTTAGCATCTCTTCAGTTTCTCTGCCCCTTCATACCATGCACTCTGGGCTTCACACAGGATACACAGGCATGAAAAACCAAAAACAAAAAACCTGCTTTACTGGGTATTGTCATTAAGCTGTTCCAACAAATTTCCAAATCTAAGTTTTCAAGTTTTGAAAATAGAGAGAATATTATATTTGAAAGTCCAGAGGTGTCTCTAGTGTGAGAAGACAGAATAAGATCAGCTAATGCAGTCAGCTCAAGAATTACAAATTTGGCCAACATGGAAAAGTGTAATTTTTCACTCCACAACTTCCTTCAAGTGATCCAGAAACTCAGCATTCAAAGAAACTAAATATATAAAGTAGATTATCGAATCTGGTAAGAAATATCAAAGCTGGAAGTTTTAAAATCACCATTAAAAATCAAAGAAACTCATGGACTTGGAGAACAGATTTGTGGTTGCCAAGCGGGAGGCAGAGGGAGTGGGATAGACTGGGAATCTGGGGTTAATAGATGCAAACTATTGCCTTTGAAATGGATAAGCAATGAGATCCAGCTGTATAGTACTGGGAACTATATCTACTCACTTATGATGAAGCATGATAGAGAATAATGTGAGAAAAAGAATGTATATATGTATGTGTGACTGGGTCACTTTGCTGTACAGTAGAAAACTGACAGAACACTATAAGCCAGCTATGATGGAAAATAAAATCATTTTAAAAGTAAAAATAAAAAACTTCATTGTCTTAATGCAGAGAGAAACCAAAAAAATAAATAAATAAAAATAAATAAAATCATGACAGTCTCTGGGTTAGAAACAATAAGAAATAGATTCAGAAGTCAGTAAAGAGGATGTTGATAAATATCTGGGATGTTTGGTCAAGGAGAGAAAACAATACCAAAAATAATGATAATACAAACCATCAACCAACATTGTCTAAAATCTTATTTTGTTAAGAATGACAAACAATAATGAAAATGAAAGAACCAACAGAAGAGGCTAATAAGACTTCCTAAATTAATATATGCATATTATAACTAAATATAATATTTCTTAACTTATTCATTTGCTGCCTGAATGTAAATTAGCTTAGGAATAGGTTTTTAAGCCAAAATAAAGGCACAGATTGCTTTAATATGTACAAAGCAGATGCTTTGAATATCCCTATATGCAGATTCCATGTACACATGGCAGCGCCTGAGATATGAATCCCCACTTAAAAATACTTATTCGTAATTTAGGGATAAATCCCACTTGGACCGTAACTCTGCCTCTGTGAAATATATGAGAAGGTGGTCAACATTAGACATCCTTAGGGAAGAGCCAAGATTTAATCAGTGTTAACTCATCATAATGCCATTTTCACAAAGTTTCCAGCAAGGAATACTCCTGGGAGAAATTTGTGGAGAAGCCATATCTAAGCTGATAAACTGGTTTTGTCCTTTTTCTCCCAACATAGACCTCGATGAAACACAGTGATGTTTTCATGGAGTGATCAGGTCCCTTAGCAATAACCACCACTAAAACCTAAAAAGACCTGCTGTGATCACCCTTTTCTGCCCAATATATTCCTTGAACTACTTCTTAGATTCCCTAGAGTTTTTCATAAAATAATTAATGAAGATTAGTGAAAAAGACAAGTCCTCATTTCAGATGAGTCCTCAGCATGGTCAAATTGTTTTGCAGTCTCTCTCTTGTTTACCCAGTTGTGGATCATTCATCACTGGAGAATCCATCTTTAGCAATTTTGAGCACATGGATGAACTAACTAGAGGAAAGAGGTATGTGGGACAAAAATGCTCTTTAAGAGAATCTGTAAAGACACAGTGAAATATAGTTGGGCACTGGAGTGGCCTTGAAACGAATGTGGCTTATATTAAGTCCACTAAAAAGAATGGAAATGGTGGCAGTTTTGAGTAGAGCATCCAGTAGAGGATGCATTATTAAAAGAGGAAAATATAGTCAAATACAGACCAATGGCTGCCTCAGGCACACACTAAAAAAAGAAGAATCATGGAATAAATAGATAAAAATCTAGTCTTATGGACAATTTTAGGACAAAGTTGATTTCTTTACAAATGCTATTACTATTATTTAAAACTTTTTGCAGAATTGGCAATAGTGACATGGAAAACTAACATATGATTTCAGGTTTCACACCTTATTTTCTGAGCTTCATTTTTTCCCAAGGTCAGGTTCATAGGTAGATCATCATCTCAACACTGGCCTTAGGCCATTAAGGTATGGATGACCAGCCGGCTGAACCTAATGCAATAAGATTTTTCTCTTAGAAATAATACAGTGAAATGCTAGGAATCTTCCATTAATTGATTGTACCAGGAAGTGAGGTAATACAGAGAGGTGGTGGTTGTAATGATTAACTTTTGCCTAAACTGAGAGAATTATTCCACAAGAGAGAAAGAGAAAAATGAAGCAATGATGAAATTTCATGAGGCCCACAGAAACAGTAAGTTTATCCTGGGTCTTGACTATTTATACTTGCTCCAGCATAGAAATAAAACAAGGTTTCATCTCTAACCTTTGATTCTATAAGCTCTTCTACTACCTATTTCCTTTGTATCAATGTCTGAATGGTTTCTCTTCCTTATAACCAAACAATTATCAAAATATAAAAATCTAAGAGGGTCTTTATAATTTCGGTATACAGAAGCTCCTGATATGGTGCAGTGGACTAAGAATCCGATGGCAGTGGCTCCGGTTGCTGTGGAGGCATGGGTGAGACCCCTGCCCAGCACAGCGGGTTAAGGGATCTGGCATTGCCATAACTGCGGTGCAGGTCACAGCTACAGTTCGGATTCAGTCCCTGGCCTGAGGACTTCCATGTGCCGTGGGTGTGGTCATTAAAAAAGTTTCACTATACATTTATTCTTTACAGTATTTCAGTATGCAATATGTATTCAGTATACAACATTTCAAATTTGTTTGGGGCTTAGGTAGGTTTCTCTGAAATGTGCTCACCTCCAGCTCATGCTATAATAGAGGAGTGGGGGCCAAACCATGAAGAATGTTGAAAGCTGTTTAGACTACTTTAAAACGCTTTCTAAGATTTTACTTCCAAATATTGCTGAAAACAATCATCCTATCACCAAGTTTTTCTTACTTATCTGACTGTTTAAAAGCAAAATCAGCTTGCTGGATCATGGAGGGCTTCACCTTGATTCTCTTCCTACGTGTGGGAGTCATGTGCCAGCTTCCTTCACCCATGATGTGAAACATTGGTCCCCGCTTTGACTCTGAAGTCACGATCTTCATTCTTTCTATATGTAACTTAGGAAAACAAATGCTCGTGATTTTTTCTTAAGTTTCTGCTACTTATCTCCATAATCTTGATAATCATGGTTTTTGGTGTATGCATGATCCTTGAATCCTATTTTCTTCTATCCATGATCACTTTGAGTTATCTCTCTAGAAGTGGGGAATCTTACCTAGATTCTTGTGCCATTATACAAAAAACTAAAATTAAAAAAAATGAAAAAGGATTAAACAAAAATTCTCTGTTTTTCTTTGGCATAAACATTTTCCTGGCAACTAATTAATAAGTCCAACTTTTCCAAATAAATTTCAGGAAAGGGATAATTCCAAGTGCACCCAATTTCTAATCATATATTTGCTGGGATTTTTTAAAATCACTGACTTCCCCATAGGGTAACTCAGATCCATGGTGAAACGCAAGACTTTTTTAAATTAACATCCACAGAATTGAAAGTAATTCATGTTTGACTGAACAGAGACATAAAAAAAAATTGTTAAAGCAGTTAATTAAAGTCCACCACAATACAGAGGGTTTAGGTAAGGTAAGTATAAATTCCTAACTGGAGTACAAAATGTAAATTTCTTCTTTTCAAAGGAAAAGACTAAGGGCAATAGAGATACCCCATAGTCATTAGGTATTAGTGTGGGAGAAATATTGTCGCCTAGGCTTATGGTTACAGTACACTAGATATATTTGGTCACTTTGCTGCATAGCAGAAATTGGCACAATATTGTAAATCAGCTCTACTTTAATAAAAAAATTTCCTGCTAAGGACTAGAAAAGCTAGGTAAAATGTAAAAATCTATCTACTTGAAAATTCTTCAAATCAACCTCGTCATCTTAATATTAGGATTATTACTATGATTATATCAGAGTGCAATAAAGTGACAGTAACTGTCAAAGAAAAATGTAAATTGTTTTGGAGGAAGATAAAATCATGACACCTCCAAATGTTTCTACAAATAAACTCCAACAACAATAAGGCCAGGCCCATGAGGTATTCAAGACTATATGGAGAAATAGATTAACCGGTGTTCCAGAATTCAGAATCATCAGTAATCAGTTTTGAAGTAACAGTTATGTTTACTTTGTTTACTTTGTTTCACAAAACAAAAATTTTAAATTCTGAGGGGTTCCCTCATGGCTCAGCAGGTTAAGGATCTGGCATTGTCTGCTGTTGATCTGATTATAGCTGTGGCATAGGTTTTATCCCTTGCCTGGGATCTTCCATATGCTGTGGGTGCAGGCAAAAAATAAAAATTAAAAATTAAAAAAATAAAACATAACATAAAAATACGTGAATAGTTTGGAAGATATTTAAAATGTGGAGATGGAAACATAGAATAAAAAGAAAAATGGGAAGGGGAAGAAGATTACGAAGCAAAGGGACAAAGAGGAAGAGAAGGAGAAGAGAAGGAAAAGAGAGAAATTGAAAGTATAGAGCTGGATGATTGATAAACAAAATTAGACACTTATTGAATGACACATTTAACAGCAGGAAAAAGACAAACTGGAAGAGATAATCAGTGAATTGAAAAACGGGTTAGACAAAATCTTTCCAGACAAATTATTCCAGACAAATAGAACAACTGAAATAGAACAGAGCAGCAAAAGTTAATGCATGTAAAATTAGATTTTAAGAAGAAACGAGGAAGGAAGGAAAATGTTAAGGAGGAAGAGAAAAACTGGGGAGAATGGAGAAGAAAGAATGAGAAGATAATGGTTAAAAACTTCAACACTACAGAAAGATTTCAAACAAATTTAAGAAACTGTAATTATAATTATAAGAAATACAATAAATCTGCATCAAGATATATCATATTACAACTGGTGAAACAAGAATAAAGAAAAAAGTCTTTTAAAAAGTAATCCAAAGAAAGGGTAGATTTCCTTCAAAGGAATAACTGTAAGGCATATTTTTAATTTCTTAGTAGAAACAATAGGAAGCAGAAGGTAATGAAATATTTTCATTAAAAGTATTATATGTAAAAATGAAAGAACAGCCCCCTGAGAACTTTATATCGAGTAAAAAAAATGCTCTTTCAAATTAAAGGAGGATTATAGCAATTTTTAGACAAAGTTTAAGAGATTTATCACCAACGTTGTTGTACAAAAGGAGTGCTAAAAGAGGTTTTCAGAGAGAAGGAAACTAACACCAGATGGAAGATCAGCAATCCAGGAAGAAATGAAAGGCATAAATACATGAAATTTAGTATCAACTGTAAAAAAAAAGTCTTCTGTTTATATATTTAGAATTAAATTTTAGAATTAAATTTCAGCAATAGCATATGAACGAGAGGAAACGGTTTTGAAGTTCCCTAAATGTCTTACAGTGTCTGAAAAGACAATAAGAGCACCAATCAATATGTCCTAGATAAGCTGAGAAATGCATGCACTAATCTCTAGGCTGGTCACTAACAAAATCGCAAAAGAATACATGACTTCCAAGGTAAAAGAGGAGAATAATAATAATAAGATTTAAAAATATGTATCTCAAAACTTTACATGTCTATAGTAAGAAAAAAGAAAATTTAATCATCAGAAAAAATAGAAAGCATTTAATAAAATGATATATTGAACTCAAATATATCAGCTACCATATAAAATATAAATATTATAAGTACTTTAAATAAAAGACAAATCTGATTGTATTAAAAAATAGCTATATTCCATAATAAGTGATATCTAAATAAAATATAATAAATTTGGAAACATTGAGAATAAAGGTTGAAAAATGATAAATGTAAATACTGATCAAAAGGAGAAAAAATGTGTTTATATATATTAATAGAAGACTCAGTGAATTTTAAAGCAAGAAAAGTTCATGTCATAAGAGTTTCAATTTACCAAGAAACTAAATTAGAGTGAACCTAAGAGTATAGCCTCAAAATATGTAGAAATACGACAAGATTAAATAGCACAAAAGACAAATCCATAGTCCTACTGGGTTATTGTGAAATGTAACTCCCAGTGTTTAAACAGAAATCAAAAAACAAAAAAACAAGGAAAATTAAAAGTTAGTAAAGATGAGAAAGTTTTCAGTAACAAGATCCAGAAAATTGACCTTGTAGGACTACCCATCATGGTGCAGCAGAAACAAACCTGACTAGTATCCTTGAGAATGTGGGTTTAATCCCTGGCCTTGCTCAATGAGTCAGGGGTCCGGCATTGCATTGAGCTGTGGTGTAAGTCACAGACTTGGCTCAGATCCCATGTTTATGTGGCTGTGGCAGCAATAGCTCTGATTTGACCCCTTGCCTGGGAACCTGTATATGCCATGGGTGCAGCCCTAAAAAGAAAAAAAAAAGAAAAAAGAAAAAGAAATTGACCTTGTAGAAATATATGGAGTACTAAATCCAATAGCTGCAGAATACATATTTTTGGAAGCACACAAGGAAAAATTTTAAAAAATGAACTTTATAACAAGCCATAAAGTTGATCATTACAAGTTCCAAAGGATCTCTGTATAATCAGATAATATGTTCTGACTGCAATACAATTATTTTTTTTAAATCAATAACAAAAAACTAGAAGACATTCTTATACATGAACATTTAAAAATCATCTCTTGTAGCCAAACTTTAGGTTAAATAAAAAATAGTAAAAGGAATTTTAAAGTATTTTCAACCAAATGAAAATGAAATACTGCATATCTAAACATGGAAGTAAAGCTTTTGCCAAATGGGATATTTATAAACTTGGTCACATATATTAGAAAAGAAAGAAGCTAGAAGTCAAAATGCTGGACATCCATCTAAAAACATTAGTAGACAATATTGGCAAATTAAGCCCAAAGAAAAGAATGGAAATAATATTCAAAATTATCCAATAATGTAAAACTAATATAAAACGACCAACAAAGTTAGAGTCTGACATGTGGATACACTAAAAAATAAATAAATAAATAAATAGCCTATAATAAGACTAATTAAAATGAGAAAGAGAGAGAATAAAAAAATAATTAATGTTAGAAAAAGACCAACATCACTTCAGAGGCTGTACATATGAAGCAGAACACCACAAATATTACAAACAGCTTTCTTTAATATTTTTCAAAATTTAAATAAAGCGAATAGATTCCTTAAAGTAGCAAAACTGACACAAGAAGAAATAGAAAGAAGTAAATCCATAATTGAATGCCATTGCACCAAAAAATGTAAGGAAGGGGAAGGGAAAGAAAAAAGGTAAGAAGTGAGGGCAGAGGAAAGGAAGAAAGAAAAGCAAGCCAGTGTCAAATGGCTTCACTATTGAATTCCATCAAACTTTCAGGGAAAAAATTATGCCAATTCTATCACTGAGGAGTAAAAGGGAATCTTAGTCTACAAATCTTTTCTTGAGGAGAGTGTAACCTCATTATAAAAACCTGATTATAACAGACTAAAATTACATTTAATTACTGAAATGCTAAAATTATAGAAAATGAAATACAGTTAAGATATAAACATGATAATCCATGATAACTAATTTGTGCTAGTTCAATGTGAGTTTAAAATGTAAAGTAATCCTTGAGTTAAGTTTAATCGAATGTAAGAGAAAAACTTTATGAACATTACAATGGACGCATATAGAGCATCAGGAAACCACTTAAATATGTATTTATGGTGTATTAATACAATGAAATACTATTTGGCAATAAAAATGAACAAACGAGCTATATACACCCAAGAATGAGTTGGACAGAGATAATGACGATCAAAAGAAACCAGATACAGAAGGGTAAATGTTGTTTTATTCCATTCATATAGAGTGAAAAAAATGAACCAGTGTTTTGATGCAAGCTTAGGAGGCATAAAGAAAGGAGAAGGTAGTTATATAGGTGAGAGAATGATAATTATTTTGGGGACGAGCTATAAGAAGTAGCAATTGCAGTGCTGATCATGTTCTATTTTGTGACATGGTGGGGATTATATGGCTATTTATTTCAAGATAAATCATTGAGCTGCATATCTTTGTTTTGTACAGTTTTGCACAATTTCTAGCTATATTTCATAAGAAGTCTTTACCAACAATACCCCACAAACAAGCAAGAAATACAGGTTGTAGTATCAAAGGTCTATATCACAAATGTGAAAAACTGATACTTGAATCAGTATCCTAGTGAGTCAAGGTAACAAATGCAAAACATCCCTTTTTTGGCCTTCCTTCTTAATTACTTATACTTCAAGTAATGACTACTTCAGTGTAAGAACATACAAAGAGTAAAAGCTATACCCCATTTAAGGTCATTTTGAAATTCTGAACAATTCATAATTGAGAAACCATTAGCCACTGAAAATATACTGAAAGATTTTGCTCATGCTATAATTTTGAGAAATGTGCTTAAAACATGAAACCTCAACATAAAACCCACAACAGATAATTCATAGTTGAATTACTATACTGAATTCTTTGACTTATCCATGTCATTTTAAAAACATGACAATTGCACAGAATGAGTACTTTTAATCTACTTTGATGTGCAAATACTTTATTGAGCACTCCATTCCTTAGTTAAGATTGTCACTTTAGATCTATTGAAAACTAAACACTCCTCAAGGTCATAATCTGGGCATCATTTTTCTTTTATTACTTCTGAAAGCACCTATCAGTAGGTGCTTGTTAGTGGTTTCAGTTAATTTTGAACAAACCAAATCTAAGGCAAAATCAAAGATAAGAAAGACTACTTAGACAAGGATGATAGTTTAGGAAAGTCACACTTGAAAAGGATAGTATAGAAGGAAGGGTCCAACCTAAGAAAATTCTAAATGTGAAGGGAAAAAAAAAAAATGGTGGGTCTAGAGAGACACTGAACAAACAGGCTCTGCTAGTAGACGGGACCAGCTGAGAATCCGCTAGAGACCAAACATCTCAGACACACCTAAGCCGGCTCAGTGGAACGAAATCATCCTAGTATCCAGGAACACACTGGTTCAATCCCTGGCCTCCCTCAGTGGGTTAAGGATCTGGCGTTGCTGTGACTGTGGAGTAGGCCAGCAGCCCCAGCTCTGATTCAACCCCTAGCCTGGGAACTTCAATTTGCTGCAGGTGTGGCCCTAAAAAGACCAAAAAAAAAGTAGAAACACCTAAACTAAGTTTTAGTGTCTAGAGTTAACTTGAAAAAGGTTGGAGTGGGTATGGTTTGAAAGAAGAGAAAGTAAGACAGACAGGAAAAGAGAGTAGGGGAGGAGAAGACCGAGGAGGCTCTGGAAAGGGATCTGTTTTCCTGAGATCCACTGCAAAGGGCGGGTACAGAGAAGAATAGTTATGGAGACAGCGAATCTTGTGCCTGCAGCCAAACATAACTTACCACACACACAAACACACCGATTTTAATGTTTGGCGTTTTTAAAAGTTGTCTCCACTTCGTTCACATATCACTGCATGGATATGATACTCATCAACAAATATAACCTTCTTTTTTCATTTTTGTACCATTTGAACCATTTTTTGTGGAATTGTACAGATGCAGATCTAACTTGTATCAGCCCATAGAACTCCTTTCTGCATTAGTTAATGGAATGTAGTTTAAAATGGCTCCTGACAAGGCTATATAAAATTGTTAAAAATATGATGGGGCAGGAACCATGTAGCAGGTCAGGTCAAACCATGTAAAGGGCCAGCCCTCCTCCGAGCAGTCTGTTCCTTCAGCAGAGAGATTAGGGAAGCTCTTGGTTAAAGGGCAGCAGAGGGCACTCCAGGCCACATCAGGTTAAGTTGTGGTCACTTTATCTCTTGTTGTTGACGCAAAGTCCTGAGGCCATGGCCTAGGGCTTTCCTGCAGAAATGTGTTTACAAGCAGGTCAAGGACTTGTAGACAGATAACCATTAGCAAAACAACTTTTCTATTGACAACAGAGCAAAGAAAGGTGTATTTGCAGATGAATTATCACTTGCTTCTTAAAGGAAAAAAAAAATCAGATCCACTAAATCCCAGCTTTCTTACCCCATGACTGAATTTTCTGAGGAGAGTAAAGAGAACCGCTTTCTGCTTTTCTCACCATTCCATTCACACCTTAGGAATTGCAGAGCAATATGTAATGGCACTTTTTTAGCTTTCAGTAATGCCTACGAATTATCCACTTGCATTTTATTGAGACAAAGAAATGATTTTATGCCAGAGTTAGAGTTAGGAAAAATATTGGATAAATGCTGAAACAGCAAGAAAGTATTTAAATCTCTTGGACAAGTCTTAGGAGTGTCTTATTGCTGGGGAGAGAGAATTCTCAAACTGATGAAATTCCCTGGTTTGAAACTGTGTTGTGACCTTTGGGTTGAAGATATTTTGGGTGAAATTCTAAATTTAAAAGGATTAAAACAGAGGAAAGGTATGATCCAAAGACATAGAGGCAAGTGTAGGAAAAGCAAAAGGAAACCAATCAACAAACAAGCTAGAAGACTTACAATCCAGTTATCAGAACACAAGTGAATGAAAAGCTTTGCTAATGAATATGTTCAAAGCTTTGAAAACTGTAGCCTATTTTAGCTTGGGGTGTGATGTAACTGGTGCATAGAAGCTGGAGCGAAATCTGCTTCTCCTGACATGGCTACTCTTATGCTAAAGAAGGGAACTCACATTTTCACTAAAGGAGAAAAAATCTGAACTTGGGAATCTGCACATGGGTAAATATGAGCTGTCTCATTAGAAAGATACTTCTCAATTAGTTTTCTTTTCATCCCTCTTGCTTTTGGCTCTCAGCTCTCTTATGCACACCCCCACACACAGAGTCCTGCACTAGCCAAGGGTCAGAAAGGTTCCTGCCGATTTCTCTCCATAGAAGTCCTGACAATGTGGCATGTGCAGTGTCGACAATGACATGCCACTCAAAATCCCTCCCTTCAGATTGTCCCTCCCTTTAAAGGAGACAGCCAATGTGAATGAAACACTTTTTCCCCCCCGGGGACATCTGACTTGCTTTTATTAACCCAGATACAAAGTGCCACTCGGAGGCCTTGGACAGTCGAATTCTTTATTCCCTTAACTAGCAATTCATTTGACCCTCAAGAACAGTATTAAAGCTCCATCGTTTTTTTTTTTTATATTTCTTATTTATTTTATGCTCCCACTGCTCCATGAAGCGTGCTTATAAAAACATTGTCATGTACCGTAAAGTCTTCATATTAAAAGGACGTTTTAAATGTTTTCATCTTAACATGCTTCTGTCACTCAAATTGGGAAACTTTATGCTAGTTCCTTTCCAAGCTGTTAAAGATTAGCTTGATGTAGATAAGGCTATTCCCCAAACTCATTATCTGTCTTCCAAATGCACCTTAAGGACTCCTTAATAAAGTCAAGGTTACGTGAAGAGTATTTTACTAAAAATCGGTGAATGACTATTAACAAATCTGCATTACAGAGGAGTTATTTTGCCTCTGCCTCTCATCTTTACCATGAATGATCCTTCTTTTATTAAGTTTTTAAACACTGAGGCTATTTCTTAGCTTTACATCACCGACAAATGAGTAACAACTGATCAGAGGCAGCTAGAAAATATCTCCACCAGTTTATAACAGATGTAAGCCATATATTCTATTACATAGGTTATACAAATATCTGTGACCTCAACATCACCCCAAAATTAAAACTCCTCCCCACTCTCACTTCTTCCTTACTAGCGTTAGCATATAAAATACACACACACACACACACACACACACACGCGCGCGCCCACACACCCCTTTCTTAAATAAAAGCATGAATAGTTACCATCTGACCATTATGTTCATTGTTCTTAGTGCTGGTAGAAGAAAAATTCCAGGCCATATAATTAATGTAACAGGTGTCTCTCTGGCTCATGCAGATCTAAAAGTGCAATGGGGTTGCAAATTCAATAATTTTCTGGTCATCCCTTCCCTCTGAGTAATGGGAACTCTGCCTAGTGTTGGTTTCTAGAATTTCATCTTCACTAAATCTGAACCTTTCCTACCCACACACGGCCAAGATCACATGTTGCTGATGTACAAATAACTTCTTTATTTTGGAGTCAAGGTTTCTATCTCCCCTATATTCGCCTGCTTCCCTCACAAGACTCAGGGTCCCACTGCTATTTGAAATATGGCTTTAGAACTTCTCAGAAGCCATCAGGAAGCTCTTCATCAGGTAAGATCCTTTTTCCTAGAGGCATTTTTACAAACTGGCTCTTACCATATACAAAAACTGTGAGCAAATCTTTTAAAGCTTGCTGAATAACAGAGAAGTGTTTTTGTCAGTTGCTCCTTTCTGACAAACCTGAGCTATGATCACATCTTTTCGTGGAAAAATTTTTACCAGGGATTTTCCAAGAACCAGCTTTTCAGGTTCTCACCTTTCTGATCTAAGATTAAAATACAGTGTATGTGAATCATCTCTATTTATTGATAACGTTGGTTCGTACCAAAATCACCATCTGCAGACATATAATCATAGTAATCACGGTGCAGGAGGCCAATGAGATAATAGAACATTTAGAGGCCACTCCATCTTATCCCTTAGAAATTGTATTGGACCCATCATAATGTTGCTAAAACTGCACTTTCGCATACTTGAATATGAGTAAATGGAATTTGTGTTCCCTGGGCCACACCTCCTCAACAGAGAGACTCATCCATTGTTTAGTGCTTTCCTTGTTGCTTGTGCTCCGTTCCCAAATTTAGAGGCCACAATCAGCAGCTTTCCTAATGGGAGAAGATGAATCTGGCTGCATATTACAAGAAAAAAGGACAAATTAAAAATTTCTTAAAGTTATTCCATTCCTTTCCCCACAACACATTCTGGGATGTTTTGGTTCTATAGTTTTCCCAAAGGAGGTCAGCCCTGCCTGCTGTCTGCCTTCTCTCCTCTTTTCCATCCTGTGTGATTCATGGCTGATCAAGTGCGGGAGGAGGGGCGGAGGCCAAGGAGGCCTACGGTGTGAGCAGCACGGCAGTGGTGTCACCAGCTTTCGTCAATGGCAGCCCCTGCAGCAGGGGTCTTCCAGGGGTGTGGATCAGTACTGCTACTCCAGATGGTCACCACACAACTAATCCTAGTACCTGTGGAGGATCTGTCCTAATGGAGAAATTAATAACTCATGGGGAAAAAAGAAATAGATTTAAGGGACAGAGGTTGCAAATGAACCTATAACTGAAAGCCTTTAAAATATTTTTATGTCCTGTGAAAGAGAATCATAAAAGCAGCACATGAAATAAAGAAAATATCAATGACATTTTATACACTTTAAAATTAGTGATAATGAGTACTGTATATTTTAACTTCCATTTGCCAACTTTTACTTGCTATAAATTTTTGATATCTTCCTCTGGTTCCTGCATCACCAAGAACCTGGAGATTAAAAAGAAAAATATATACCAAAATGTACTTAGAAACAAAAGCAACTCAAATAGCACTTGTATGCTCAATGCTTTTCTGAATTTATGACTCAGGTGTGTTGACTTCTAACTTGAGTCCCAGTAGGATCCTGAGACCAACTCCTAAACATAAGTGTTTCTTCTTCTGGGCTTCAATTCTGGGCCCATGATCCATTTTTGAACCATCCAACAAGAGGAAGGAAGGTACAGAGGTCAAGCTAACACACATTTTACATTTAGAACTGAATTAAACCACAGATACATCATTTGCTAGCCTTTTTTATTTCTATAAAAGTGAATAATGAAAGTAATAAATAAAGGAAAAATGACATATTTCACACAGCTATTTAACCACATATGACTCTGTTTTTTGATTTGTAAAATTGGACAATATTACTAACTTCAAAAATCTTGAAACTGGAGTTCCCATCGTGGCTCAGTGGTTAACGAATTTGACTAGGAACCATGAGATTGTGGGTTCAATCCCTGGCTTCGCTCAGTGGGTTAAGGATCCAGCATATATCCCGCGTTGCTGTGGCTGTAGTGTAGGCAGATAGCTACAGCTCTGATTTGACCCCCAGCCTAGGAACCTCCACATGCCATGACTGTGGCCCTAGAAAAAGGCAAAAAGCCAAAAAAAAAATAGAAAAATATTTAACAAGTATCTGTCCCCTCTTTCCCATCATAGCCTACAACTAAAGACTTATCTTGCCTAGATATACATATTTGCAAATACATGCACATACGTAGAATATATATGTATGCAGCTATAAACACACATAGGCACCATTGTATATAATAGTTGCATGTGTCTATCTATCTATGTATCTATCTATATATCTATTTGTGTGTTATTTACAGTTAGACCAAAATCCTTGATGTTGCACAAATACATCACTGATTAGTGTCACACTTGCTAGATTTTAAGACAGATGGTTTTGGGACTCCTGTGGCTTCAAGTACGTCCCAGGTACTTGGCATTGGAAAGCTTAAATTACTCTATCAGTCCAAACTGTACAAAGCACAATTCACAGTAGTTTCCTAATAAGCTATTTGGTATCTCCCTTTACGATTCAGACATGGTCATTTGTCACCATATATAAATTCGAAACTCTTATTTTTTTACTTTAGCCACTCTAATGAGTATAAAATATCTCATTGTATTTAAATTTATGTATGCCTGATAATTAAATATATTGAGTACTTTATCATGTGTTTAATAGTCATTTCCATATCCTCTTTGGTAAAGTGTCCCTGAAAATCCCCTCTCCATTTTCAACTGGGTTCTTTGTCTTTTTATAGTTGACTTGCAGGAGTTCTATAAAAGTTCTTAAGATAAATTCTTGTCAGGTATGCAGTGTATCATATATTTCCAGTCCACAATGGTGCCATTTGAGGAGCCAAAAGTAATTAATTTTGAAAAATTCTATGCTTATTAATTTCATGGTTGATACTTTGTGTGTCTAAGAAATCTTTGTTTTTATCCCAAGGTTGTAAAATTATCTTCTGTTTTCTTTTAGTAGCTTTATGGTTTTAAGTTCACATTCTGGCCTTAGCTCAAGTTGGTTTTTGTGTACGGAAAAAAGGATTAAAATTAACATTTTTTTCCTACAGGTATCAAGGTGCTCTAGGAATATTGGTTTCAAAGATTTTCCCTTCCCTCTTTGAAATTGTTCAAAAATTTCCTGTATGTATATATTTAAATCTAATAATATATAGCTCATTCAGTTTCAGTTATCTACATGTCCATTTTTAAGACAAAACTACAAAAGTTCTATTAATATAGATTTATAAATGTTTGAATCAGGTAGTATAAGTCCTCCAGCTTTATCTTTTTTTTAATTGTTTTTATTTTTAGCACCACAATTGCAGCATAAGGAAGTTCCTAGGTTAAGAGTCATATTGGAGCCACAGGAATGCCAGATCCACCCCGCATCTGTGACCTATGCCACACCTCATGGGAGATTCTGGATCCTTAACCCACTGAGCAAGGCCAGGGATTGAACCTACATCCTCACGGATACTAGTCTAGTTCTTAACCCACTGAGCCACAGTACGAACTCCCAGTTTTATTGCTTTAACGAAATTGTTTTGGCTACCTGGGTCCTTTGAATTACATACAAATTTGTGGTTTATCTTATTAATGTAAACAAATCAACTTTCCGAGACAAAGTCTTGAGATCATGTTTAATTTATAGATCAGTATGTGGTTAATTGATACCAATTTTATTAATCTTCTTAAAAAACAAATATTCAACCTGGTTAATTTTCTGTATAATTTGTCTTCTATATCACCGATTCCTGATCTTATTTTGATTAATTTTCTTTTACTTACTTTGAGGTTAATTTCCTTTTACTTTTTTAAGTTTCTTAATAGGGAAGTTGAAATTATTATTTTTATTACACACTGTCTTTAATTTGTAATACAAACACTTAAAGTTATAAATCTTTCTGTAAGCTGTACTTTCACTGCATCCCATGAATTTAATACATTGTGTTTTCTTATTATTCAATTCAAAATATTTTCTAATTTTCACTTGCAATTTATTTTTGGATTCATGGTTTGTGTAGAGGTGTGCTAATAAATTTCCAAATACATAGGAATTCTAAACAAGTCCCTGATAATGATGTGTTGCTACTGTTACTTTCTAATTAAAACCACTGTGGTCAGATATATAAATTGAATGGTTTCAAGTTTTTAATATTTTTGAACATGTTTTAGTATATCTACAATCAATTTAAGAAATGTTCCATGTGTATTTATTTGACAGTATTTAATAATTAGATAATATTAGACAATGATGCTTTTCAAAACTTTAATTTTACTGTTCATTTATTTTTTTAAGTCTGTCTGTTAAATCCGATACTGAAAGTTGCTAAAATCTCAAACTATCCTCTGAATTTTTTTCTCCTTATTTTTGCCAAATTTTTCCCTCACATATATAACAGTTTTAAGGGTGCATACACACTTAATATTGTTACAGTTCTTGATGAACCTGAGCCTTTGAAAATTATGAAAAAAAAATTAGTACTATTTTTCAAAGTCTACTTAATGTAATATTATTATAGGTTCACCTAAGTGTACTTCTAATTTCAAATTATATGCTTGTTTATATTTAAAAAAATTGATTTCTTTAATTTAGTCTGAAAATTATGCCTTTTAATTGACTTTCTAATCAATTTTCGATTAATTATCAATATGATTTAATTTAGCTCTTTCATCTTGAATTTTTGTTCATGTCTATCCCAGCCCTTTCCTGCTTCTTGCTGTATTTTTTGTTTTCTTTTTATCTTTGGTATTAAGCATTTAGCTATATTTTTGATGAATGATCTAGTGATTACACCATTTACCTTTAAGTAATCATGACTTACTGTCAAATATTATTATACTATTTTTAAAATTATGCAAGAATCTTAAAATTATATCTTTCAACTTACCATACACAATGCTTTGTTCTCTTGTTCTCTTATATTTTATTCTTATTTATGTTTTATAGCGTACAATGTATTATTATTACTTTGTTTTAAACAGACAGTATCTTAAAGCTATATGTATACATAACATGAAATCTCTATAAAAATAGGCCTTTTATGTTTATCAAGATACTTAACCTTTCTGGTATTCTTTAATCTTTCCTGAGATCCTGAGTTTCATCTGCTATTATAGTTTTCCTGTGGCTAAAATAAACTTATTCTAGCATACATTATAGTGCTGAATTTTGTGTTTCAATTGCTTGATATTTAATTCCAGCTGAAAAATATTAAAAATAAATTAGGGAAAACTTTTGAGTTTGGAATACAAAAAGATAATGTGTGTTGCTGTTTTTCCTCTACTCTCCCATATGAACACTCAGAAATAAATGCTCCATTTCACCATCACTTAGAACAATGCATATTAATCAATGATATTTCAGACACATGGAAAATACCCCCCTTCCAGGTGTGTAAGAATCCCTCTGTCATCTGAGATGGTACCTCACTTTTGAGTAGCAAATACCTAAGTGCTGAGATCTCAATTGGATAGAAGAGACATCAAATGTGTCAAAGTATGTCTAGCCAACTATTGGTCTGTGCCCAGTAGAGACATATCTGCCTAGGAAATTAGAGGTTTTCTGGAAAATAATTTACCTGGAATGGAGAAGAAATTAGGTACAAACATCATTAGCCAAGAAGGGAAGTCTTTCCTTCAATCTTTACAAGAGAAAGGGTGATGATTTTGACTCATGAATTTTTCATGAGTATATGCATGAAAATCTCTGAAGAAACCATAAGAGATTTAGAGATAGGAGTTCTATTCTGGCGCAGCATTTTAAGGATCAGGTGTTTTCATTGCAGCAGCTTGAGTTGTTACTGTGGCACAGGTTCCATCCCTGGCCCTGGAACATTTGTACCCGATGGGCACAGCTAAAAAACATTAGAGATATGTACCCATAAGAATATTACCCTGAATGTGATATTTTTATTTATATGCTCATAAGGTGAGAGTTATTTGGAATATTTAAAGACAGAAATTCTAAAGAAAATATTGTTGGATTTGCCTGATTTTTTTTTTTTTTTTGGTTGCCCGGCAGCATATGGAGTTCCTGGGCCAGGGATCAGATTTGAGCTGCAGCTGTGACCTAAGCTGCAGCTGCAGTAATGCTGGATCCCTAGCCCATTGTTCTGGGCCAGGGGTTGAACCCTTGTCCCAGCACTCCCAAGATGCCCCCAATCTCATTGTGTCACAGCAGAAACTTCAAATGTAAACTTGTAAGTTCTAATTAGAACTTGGAAATTAATTAAAGGGAAAATAATTAAAGGGAAAATGATCAACTCAAGAAAAATCAAAACAAAAATAACCACTATATTTTAAAAAGCTCTTAGGAAAGAATACCTCCTTAAAAAATTTGAAAGCACTAGAAAAAAAAAAGATCCTTTACAAAAGAAAATCACATAGAAAGTAAACATCTCGAGTGTTTAAAAATGACTTGTAGTCAAAAATTCAAAGTAATGTAATGATAAGATAAATTATTTTATTTATAAAAATGGTAAAACATTTTAATGATGTAACCAGTATTGTGAAAGTCCATTCATAAAGAATTAAGAAGTTGCAATGAGGTCCTGCTGTACGCAATCACTTGTGACAGAACGTGAAAGAAGATAATATTGGAAAAAAATGTATATATATGTATGACTGGGTCACTTTGCTGTGTAGCAGAAATTGACAGAACATTATAAATCAACTATACATTAATAAAAATAAAAAAGTATTGAGAAACTTTTAGAAGTTACGTTTTTATTTATTCATGGGAATCAATGCAGTTCAAAATTACTTAAAAGAAAATATAACAGCATAGAAGACAAAGCTACATCCTGACATTAAAGAAAAAGCAAGTTATAAAATACAATGATCCCTTTTAAGAAGTATAACTATATGAATCCCAAAGACTGTAAGTATATATGCATGCAGCTTTTATCAATATGGATGTTAAATTTCCAGGAGTTAATGAATGAGAAAACTGCAATTATATTAAGAATTAATGGGAAATAAAGGGTTTTACTGGAAAACAATAAAATACATTACATTTAAAGCATAGAAAGTAACCTATTACAAAATGAGAGTGATACATACAGTTAAAAAGTATCCGCTTTGATAATTAATCATACTGATTTGCCTTCTTCAATCTTCCCATGAAATGTTATTTTTAATAACCTTTATCTGCTAAATGTAATATGTTTTAATAACTGTATTTCATCTACAAGCTACTCTGTTTTGAGTATTTTAAACCTTTATTAATGCTTTGTTGTTCACCCTGTGTTTCCCTTTTGTATTGTTTTAAGAGCTATCAACAATTTAAATACCCCCTAGTTTTTATACATGGTCACATTTTCATATGCATGTCTTTTCCGTTATTTTTATATACCTAAGGGGTGGGGATTAAAGAGCTCTCATCATTTTACCCTCATTCAAGGAAATTGAACTCAGGGCTGGAATGCTGTATATGTAAATAGATTGTGGATTTTAAATTTTGGCATAATAACACAAAACTGTATCATCTCTAAACTAGTTGGCAAAGCTAGGATTGGCAAAGGTTTATAATATCTCAAAATATAAATTATGATTTTCTGGGTGGAACTCTAAAGATTTTTTCCCATTGTAATTTTATGTAACTTTTAAAATTTCTACAGTAACCTGTCATAATCGGAAGAAATAATGAATTCTATGTGAGAACATACATATAGACTTATGGCTGTTTGGGGGGGTAGGTCTAGAAATCATTTGGGGGGTGCGCTAGCTAACAGTAATTGTGTTTTGTTTTTTGTTTTTTTTTGTACAAACCAGATGACACAGCATCTTATAATGTCATTTGAGGGCAATAGAACAGATAAATATGTGTCTTCTAGCCCTGAAAATATCATTTTGTCCTGTTTCAAGAAGAAAAGTGTAATATAATAATTTGAGAAGTCAATAGCAATCATTCGCATAGGTATGCCCAATTCCATGGTGCACTTAAAGCTTAGAAAAATTATTTAACCTGATGTTGGCACAAATGAAGTTTGATGTATGAGTATGCCAATTCCCATCGAGATTGCCATTTTAAGAAATAGGAATAAAAACCCTAGAGAGAGAGAGAGAGAGGAAAAAAAGCAAAAAGGAAAAAGAAAACATCCCTGCCTCTGAAACAAAATTGGATTTTCGGCATTTTGCAGTTTTGAATTTCACATGAAGATGACCTTAAAAACAGTGACCATTAAAACAGTTGTTAGAAAGGTGTATTATTTCCCCGGCATGCACTTTTGAAATAGAGGTTACAGGAAGACATAATCATATCGTACAGTGTAACCTACTTTGAAAGGTTTAGGCAGCATAGCAAAAAAATATCCTTACATCATACTTGTCAAGAAACAGAAGTTTTATTACCAAGGAATTTCACTTTTGCTGCTTATTTTTAACACTAGCCCAGGGACTGAGAGGATTTGTTGATCTAATATAGATAGTGATGTCCTGGGTTTGTTCAGATTTATATGGACAGCATCCGAGGATCAGGAATTACATTTAAAATGTAATAAAATGTTCCTGCACGCTTTAACTTACAAATACTATACTTAAAAAAAGTAAACCTCAAATAATCTCAGGTATCTTTCAAGAAAATGTTGACATAGCTCAAGGAGCTTGCATAGATATCTTTGAATCATTTCTAAGTAAATTTAATAAACTCATTTTCTTATTCTGTAGCTGTACAAGGAACTATCATACCTGGGAGAAAAAGAGATGCCAAAGCTATGGTCTCATTTGCTCTAAAAATGTCTGCTTTCTAGTTTTAAAAAAAAAAGATGTCTTTCTAACACCTTCAGGAAGGTCTATTCTAACTAAAAATAAGTATACCTAAAGGACAATCTGTTACCAAGAGACTACAATAAAAATATCAGTAACCACACATTAAAAAAAAAAAAAAAAAGCAAGAACACTCACAGTATTCCCCTGAAGCACTTCTATTATGGTCAGAGCTACTGTTAGACTCTGATGTTCTAGAACAAGGACTCTTTCATTTAATTTAAAAAAAAAAATCTTCAGACACAAAGACTTCCTCCTTAAAATTCCTTTAATAGCAAAACTAGGAAATCCACTCAAGTGGGATTAAAATACAATTCACCTTAAAAAAAAAGAGGACTCTATTTTTAAATTGCAACTTTTACTTTTTTTATATATATATATATCTGAGAGACTATTAACAAGAACCTTCCCAATCCCCTAAAATTCCAATCCATTCATATTTCTGGTGAATTTAGATTTACAGCCACACCACTGAGAATGTACCCTCCAGGTAGGAAGGTGGTAAATGAACTGGGAAGAAAGCTATAACTTTCTAAGTTCGAGCTGAAAAAGGAATTTTCTATTAGAACAGTTAAATGCAAACAACTTTAACACCATACTTTGAGAAATGATATTTTCAGCCAGGATTTTTAACCTATGGAACCTCATAGCAAAGCACAGTGAATAAGTGCAAAAAAAATATTTTGTGATATCTGGAGATTTTGTTTCAATTTTTTTATTCTAAGTAACATTCCCAATAAACTCTTTGTGTCATAGAAAGTTATTTTTTAACACCAAGCCATGGAACAGTACCTTCATATTTCAATTCATTCCATTGAACAGAATTTTTAAAAATAAAACAAGCCTGGATGTAAAGAATACAGTGTACTGCACGCAATAAAACTTAAAAGATTACTGATTTTTATAATTTCCATCTTAGGCCCTCAATATAAAAGAGTTTGATAAAGTTTATATCTTTAGTTTTATTTTCTTTTAGTGCAAGATAAAAAAGCTTTTTGGTGTTGTTTTGTGTCAATATTCTTTCTAAAAAGACATTGAATGGTGTGAATCTTTATGTGTGTTGGTTTGTGAGGAAGAGACAGAAAGAAAAAGAGAGAGGTAGAGAGAGGAAGTTTCCTTAGGTTTTCTTTAATGCAAAGCCTTTTGCAAAGCATTCCAAAAAATGATTTTTAATTTTGTTACATGGAATTGGGAAGCGACACTACATAGTATATGGCTGAACTTTGTGTGGCTTAGAACAAAAAAAATTAAAGTAGTGTATTTTTCAAGTACGCACGATCACCTACGAACTAGGGATTTTTTTTTCTTTTTTCTTTTCTTTCTCTTTTTTTTTTTTTGCCATGCCTTGGCCATGTGAAAATTCCTGGGTCAGGGATCCAACCCACACCACGGTTACTGGAGTCTCTGCCATAACAATGTGAGGTCCCAACCCTGCACTATACAGGAACTCGTGATGACATTTCTTTTAATGTTTGGAACCAATTATGAAGAATTTGGCAGCTAAACTATTTCTCTTCAGAATTCAACAAGTGAGATAGCTATAATTGCTAAATGGTAAGCTGCAGGTCTCCATCTGGTATGGGTACAGATTGCACTGTGTATCTGAGGGTTAGGCATCCTTAGATTCAACCAAATATTAGTTCAATGGGTATAACAATTTCATCCGCAGTTGGTTGCTTCTGTGGATGTGGAATTCATGGATACTGAGGCCTACCACACTGTACCATTTTAAAAAAAATTTTGTTGTAAAATTCTATTCTATCAATAATTTTTTTCTTCTATCAATAAATGCATGTCTTTAAAAATATTTTATTGGAGTATAGTTGGCTTACAATGCTGTATTAGTTTCAGGTATAGAGCAAAGTGAATCAGTTATATATATGGACCTAGAGATTCTCATACTAAGTGAGAAAAGTCAAAGACAAATATCATACGATATCACATATATAAAAGCTAATGATATAAAAGAACTTAGTTATAAAAATGAAGCAAATTCATAGATTTCAAAACCAGTCTTACAGTTACCATTGGTGAAATTGTTGGGAGGGAATTGGGAAGATCAGAATAACATATGCACATCACCATATAAAATTATGATTAATGAGAACCTACTGTACATCACAGAGAAATCTACTATGTTATTTTATATAAGGAATTTGAGCATCTACGGATTTGAATAATCAGAGGGATCCTGAGACCATTCTCGGTGGATTCCCAGGGAAGACTCTACCCTGATGACACTAAGAAACATTTTTATTTTAGAGCACCTTTTGAAAACTTAAATGAACATAAATGACTTTAATGTGGTTAAGTATTTATTTGGAAAACAGTGTCTTCCAAATGCTCCTTAGGCAAGTTGCCCTCTAGGAGTGAAAGGAACAATGATGGCAACAGCCACTTTCCTAGGGCAAAGCAAGCTGTAGGAGGGCAGCCTGTCTGTTGCTATTACCAAAACTGTGATCACATTTTTTGGTGTTTGCTGCTATTGAAATTGACAAATGCTAACAATGTCAATCACATTATCATGTCCAAATCAGTTTGACATTTCAACCTGTTACTGGAAGACCGACAACCGCAAGTCTCTTCAATGGTAATAACAATGACCTCAGCATTCAAATCATTGAGAAGTTGAGCCACTTGTATTGCTCATTATATGAGAAAAAAATTCCCTAAATTGTAAGCCACTGTAAACATAGGTTTGTTTTTTTTTGTTTCTCATAATCAAGAACTTTTTCATTGGTGCAAGTGTCTTAACACCATTTGACTCTCTCCCAGAACATTTTTACAAAATTCCCAAACAAGTAGTTCAGTTTGTCCAATAACTTGAGATTACTTGATTTGATGATTACTTGACTTGTCTAAAAACTTGACTGATTCTGAGGCATCTGGTGTTTCCACGGTCCCTGTATCTGATCATACTACTGCAATTATTGCTGAGTGTGAATCTCCACCAATTTCTGTCTCTAGATTGGAGAGTATCACTTGCCGCTTATAATCCAATTTTCTCAAATTAGAGAATATACATATTCTCCATAACTGTTTGATCTTCATTTTCTAGAGATCCTGGAAGACCATAGCTTTCTTTAAGCAATCGATTGATAGAACTGTATTTCAGTACATTTTATTAACCTGGCCTTTCCAAAGTGGAGTAGTTACTAAATCAGAAGTTTCATGATGATGTTATCCTAAATTCAGACTTGTAAATGCTACATTCCATGACCTTAAGGTCTTCAAAATCAATCCTCCAGTAATGCATACATGTACACACACACACACACACACAAACTCTCCTGGAATATGGTGGAAAGGGGGAGGATATTTAAAATTATTACTTATGTAGCTCTTCTGGATTTCTACATCATTGTTTACTAGAGTGGAAAATCACTTTTGCTATGTTCAAGACTTCAGGCAATTTTCTTAATTTATATATGACAGTTATCTTGTTGATAAAAACAGTGGGTTGATATTGTTAATTCAGATAGGGTCATAAAAATGATATTTGAGCTTATAATAAATATCAGAAGTAGTTCTCTGGTGGCTCAGTGGGTTAAGGATCCAGCATTATCCCTGCTGTGTCTCAGTCACTGCTGTGGCACAGGTTTGATCCCTGGCTCAAGTACTTCTGGAGGTATGGCCAAAAAAAAAAAAAAGGTTAAGATATAAAACTATTCTACAGATCCAAGACAGAAAATAAAAAAAACTTGATACTAATGCTTTTGGAAATATCAAGAAGAATTTTGAGCTAT
Source organism: Catagonus wagneri (assembly GCA_004024745.2). Lineage (NCBI taxonomy): Eukaryota > Metazoa > Chordata > Mammalia > Artiodactyla > Tayassuidae > Catagonus > Catagonus wagneri. The sequence continues at coordinate 8,461,587 of PVHT021183630.1, read as the reverse complement.
GAACTAAATATTTTATGAAAATATAGGTGATTAAAATTATCTAAATCTATCAATACGTTATACACATCTATTGATTATCACTTATCTGTTAATAGGAGCATAAGTGAAGCAAACCTGATAAGCTACAATAAAATTCCATTTTAGCCTCAAAATTCTATGGAATTTTATTGTCATGATTAATGATGAATTTACAATATTATCATTTTTTTGTGTGTGGACCAAGGCAAGATTCCACATTTGAGGAAAACATGTACTCGTAGGAAACATGGTCTCTACCAACAGAGAAATTATAAAGTCCCAACACTCTCATTTAATGAGATTCTATTACTCTTGGGTCATGTGCAGAATTTAATTGAGGGTGACTTATAAATATCTAGAGGTGCCTTGTAACAGAACATATCTGAATTCCGTGTTTCTCAATTGATACATTACCATAAAAAATCCAGTCTAACTCTGGTCATTAATTCATCATCTGTGAAAAGAGGATATTAGACTAGACCTAAAATTCTGACCCTACTTTTTCTTTTTGTAATCTGCTTTTTAATTTTTTTCTTTTCAATTTTTTATTGTTGCTCTAGTTTGAGGAATAGGGCAAGAAATTCCAGAATAAAAATTATATAAAATTATGTCATTTTTCATCCTCCACTTATTATAAGTGTAAATAGCAAAAGTTGATGATCCCTATAAGACATACTAAACACATTAAAATTGTACCAATCTTAACAGTTTTTTTTCTATCCTTAAGTATTATTGCATTATTCTGTGTCCTAAGCTCTTCTTTCTTATTCTCCAGATAGTTCTTCTAAAACTGTGTTTTAATTATTGCACACCCAGCTTTGCTAAAATCAGGAAAATTAAAATGAAAAAAATGCAGAAAGTTATGCTACTCTAAGAAAAAGTTTCCCCTTATATATTCTTTTTCTGTGCTTGTCCATTTGTATGCAAGCATACATTTGCATTTGTAATCATTTTATAGATATAATTTTTATGTTCATTTTTTATTTAATTTCCATAATAGCCATTTTCTTGCATTGTTCTGCATTTTCTCATTTCTCTTTAGGGCAATTTCTATTACTTAGAACTACTTTCTGGAACTGAAAATATCCGTCTATGATAGCAGTTAAATTTTTCTATTTTTTCCCTTTCCCTTACCAACATTTTTGATATGTTGCCTTATACGAATAGAGATTTACTCCAATAATAGATCAACAGGTATTTTAGACCTATTCCAACTTTGGTAATACTGCATTTAATTTGCAGATACATGTTTTCAAAGGGATAGGGAAAAATAAAGTAGGTACAGATGGAAATAATAACAGTGATTAAAGGATGGAAAATGGGGGCACTGAGGAAGGATAAAAGGAGAGGACATTATTTGTTCTTCAGAAAAGAAAACCAAAAACCGAGGGGTAGTTTTATAATGTCCTTAAAGAATGTGCATAATTATCATAAGAATGAATTCTTCCAGTTTTTTCTTCTGTTTTGTAGTGGGACATGGTTAAATGGGTTTAAATTGTAATTAGGTTGGGCATAAAATCCTATGATGATATAACCCTCGAATGGAGCTCCACAAAATAGTCAGCCAGGAAATATTTGAAGGAATACTTGAGTGTTTCCCACCTTGCCTTACCATCTGTTGGCTTTAAGTAGTTCTATTCTGCCTTTCTTCAGAACACTGTTTATTTTCCAAAGGGTCTAATATCGATTCTCAGTAATTATAGCCTATGATTACTGTACCAATGTTGCAGACACCCAGTGTTACAATGAAGTATTCTCACAATGGATACCCAGCTAATTTCCCCCACAAAGATCTGATCTTCAATAGTAGTCCTTTTACCTGGATAGTTGGGTGCCTTTGAATGCCAAGATTCCAAGAACAAAGAATTATACCTACTATTATTCTATTTCTCCTTCATTTCTTTTCTGCCTTATCCGGTATAATCAGCATATTCAGCCAGCTCCTCAGATGTAGATTTCACCAATGAAAATTTTTGGAGACCTTATGATAGGAAAAAAAAAAATATGCCAGCTAGATAATTTCCTCATATGATATAATTTTAAAAGTAATTATAAAATGTACTTTCATGAAAATTACTCTCTTGGAATCATTGCTTATTTGCCTTGTTTTTAATCCTTAGAATTATCTAAGGTCTCTAATGTTAGCCACACCTCCTTTGCCACAAGACAAAACACTCTTTTTGACAAAAACCTATGACTTCTCTTTCGTGAGTCAAATACTGTTTTATTTTTCACGACAATTTTTTTTTTTAATTCTAAAAAACAATACTTATCCCACCATCTTGGATAGGCTCCATTTTATAGCTATTTACCATACAGATTTTGGACTCAGATTCAATGAATTAAAATCCTGACTGGAACACTGACTGGTTTCATGGCCTTAAGAAATTTCTGTTCGTAGGTTAGTTTCATTAATTGTCAAATTCAATTTATAGTAGAACTCATTTCACATCATCATGGCTCTGGGATGTTAACCCAGCATCCTGAGTTCCTGTAACCTTTCTAGGCAACGTTCTCTATCTTACCACCTCTACCCCATTATAAAATCTTCTTCCCAATGCCCACTGCTGAAAGCAAGCAAACAAACGAATAAGCAAAACGCATATTCTTGAGTTTACTAGACTCTGGTGATTTAGGATCAGGAAGTCCACCACCTATTGTAAAATTTTCAGGTGTACCTCATTTATTCTCTCTTTTTCCTTTCATCATTATCAACTACTTCATCTGCCCTCTGACATCAAGAAATCCTATTTGATCAAGACTTTAGCCATGATTGTGACTACATTTCTCTCCCTGGGGGGATTTCAGTGCCAGATATTAAAAGAATATCTATGCTGTCTCTGCCTCACTACTCTAGGTTTCACTCCTTCTGGTATCGTCACCTCCCTTCTCTAGACGTTAGTCTCTTGCCCTGGAAAGCAAGAATTACAATACACAAGGTTTTAAGTGGGTTAATGCATGTAAGTGTCCAGGAGAATAGCTGGCAATGACACAGCCGTAATAAAGTTTTACCCCATCCTATCCCTGAATTCACTGAGTAAATAGAATGATCAAATTAAATTAAGTATATGAAAGAATTTTATCAACTGCAAAGCACTGATTGTTACTGATAGTACCTCAACCATTGTTGGAATTCACCCTCTTTCCTGTTGCATCTCTGTGCTTCTGTAAATTTGATGTAAGGATTATTGTGAACTTTATGTCAATCTTCATGCTTCAAGTAGATTTGCCAAAGAGAATTTGGGACGCTTCTGTTTTGCAGAGTCTCTGGCCAGTCCTTGGAAAAGGAGCCTTGACATATCTGCTGTTGCGTTCTCTGGCTAGATGTAATAAAGTTCTGGATAAAGGATCAGCTAGGAAATTCAAATAGACTGGAAGACCAACTCACAAAACAGTGCAAAACACACGTTTTTCTTTTCCTTGTAAGTTAATTAATAACTCAGTAAATGTTGTGACTAATCTAATTTGAACTTGTGAAAACTTCTGTCCCTAAATTGGTATCCTTACTCTCTTTGAGATGATTGCAAATTAGCGGAGTGATTTTAGTAAGACACAGGGAGCAGTGAAGGGGGATTACTATGTCCTGTGACCTTCCAAAATTAAAGATTAAATATTTAGGAGAGGGTGAGTTATGTCCACAGGACTTAGAGGTGAATTTTAATGGTGTAGGCTGAGCCTACAAGGCATGTAGCTAAACTTTTTTGAGAAACAAGGGGAAGTAAAATGTTGCTTGATATAAAGTCCTCTAAATAGGCTTGATTTGGCTGTGATCAAGAAAAGAAAATGCACTAGCAAGTGAAAAATAAACTGTAGGAGCTGTATTTTAAAGGAAAACTTCCTCTTTAAAGATATATTTATAGTGTCAGATTCAATTAGCATATATTAAAAGCCTATCATGAGCTAAAAGATTTTGTTAGTGATTTCTGGTATAAACTGAAAAAGCAACCCGTGGAATAAGCATGATGATTCTCAGGTTAGAAATGACAGACTGAAGCTCTCATAGGGAAAACTATCAAACAAAACAAATAACAACAAAGTCCCATTATTTTGATATATGGTCCAAAACGATTTTAGCCAGCCCCCCTTCTCATTTACTTCGTTTGGCTGCAGTTACACCTGTGCCCTTGACTGTGATTATCAGCAGTCTCAAGAAATGCATGCTGCTGTTTTGCTCCCCTATAGTATGGAGCAAAACATTTTACTCTACGTTACTGAGTTCTTTGTAGATACAGGCTGCATTTCCTAAATTCTTTGTAGGTATCTCATTTAAATTGATCTATACGTTTTAGTGCCCAAATTATACAGTAATGTGCCTGAAGTACAGTAGATGAATAGCAAGTTTTATTGAATTATGGGGTATATACTTTTCTTAAAAATATGGATTATAAATATGCATAAAAATTTTGATAAACTTAAAAAGACTTAAATTGGAAGAAATTATGTAATTCTGACTCCAAAAAATACTCTTTTAGTCTTCTTTTATACACTTTAATTGTATTTTTAAACACAGAACTCCTTTTTTCTATAGCTATTTTTACTTAATATATCCTAAACACTTCTACATGTCACTAAATGATTTTCTATGGGGTGATTGTTAAAATAAGAAAGTTATTCTATGCTTTCTCCATGAAAGGTAATACTAAAGTCTTCCTCTTTTTTCATTAATTGTATTCAAATTATCAAGTATTACCTTTTTAGTATATTTTTTAACTCATTTCTTAATTATCAAAGATTTCAAACATCCACAAACATAACCAAGTTTACAACAGGGTTAATATCCTGTGTGTGTGTGTGTGCATGTGTGTGTGTTGAATTTGGCATCATCAGGATTATGTATATTCTGAAGTCAGTTGAGAATGTTTCCATCTTTTTATCTAATTCTTTTAGTTTCTTGATCATGACTTCTATATTTCCCTTGATAAATCTGAAGGAACTAGACTTCAAACTATCTTGACTAAGTGCATTTTTAGTCATTGTTTGTTACACTGTTCTAAAGTTATTGACATATTTATGCATATAATTGCAAGCTTGCTAATTTTTGCTTATAAAATTGTTATACTGAGGTTTTCAAATTCATTAATATTGATCAATAAAATTTAAAATACCTATTGTTTTCCTTTTAAAAATTTCCTCACTATACGGTTATAGTCCCTTCTCTCTATATTTTTTTCACCTTTCACATTTTATTTTTTCACCACACATATTTTATTTTTTTTTGTCTTTTTTTTTTTTTAGGGCCTCACCCATGGCATATGCAGGTTCCAGGCTAGGGGTCTAATTGGAGCTGTAGCTGCCAGCCTTTACACCACGGCCACAGCAAGGCCGGATCCGAGGTGTGTCTGTAACCTACACCACAGCTCACGACAACACCAGATCCTTAACCCACTGAGCGAGGTCAAGGATCGAAAGCGCAGCCTCATGGCTCCTAGTCGGATTTGTTTCCACTGCGCCATGACGGGTACCCTTCATCTTTTAAATTAAAATTTCTAGAGAGTCTTTTATAGCAAAAACTTCAAAAGTGATGACCTCTGAAATTTCTCCATTTTGGACTCTTTAAGGATTTTTCCACTAATGGTATATACATTTTGGTAAATTTCCAAGGCACCTGAAAAGAAAAGGTACTCTCTAGTTTTGAAAAACAATTCTCAATATGTTTACAAAAAGTTGACAGTAGTTTATTAAATTCTTCCACTAGTGTTGTATTACATATTAATCAGAAATATTCCCTACATTTTCATACTTCATGATACGACTCTGTAATTTTCAGTACTATGAAATTATCTGTTTAAAAGTGTGTCCTGAGTTTTCCACTCTACTTGTGGTATTTTGTTTATATCTCATCTTGGTTGGTGTGATATATTTTTAGACTTCCCTTATTTTTATTCTTTTTAAATTTTAACAATATCCCTAATAACAGCATAAAATTAAATATTGTTCCATGAATTGAAATTTAAAATATTTGTTGGGGTTCCTGTCGTGGCTCAGTGGTTAACGAATCTGACTAGGAACCATGAAGTTGCGGGTTCGATCCCTAGCCTTGCTCAGTGGGTTGAGGATCAGGCGTTGCCATGAGCTGGGGTGTAGGTTGCAGACGCAGCTCGGATCCCGCGTTGCTGTGGCTGTGGTGTAGGCCAGCAGCTACAGCTCCTGTTAGACCCCTAGCCTGGGAACCTCCATATGTCACGGGTGCGGCCCTAGAAAAGGCAAAAATTAATCAATCAATCAATAAAATATTTGTCAACTAATGAGAAATTTTAAGGTAGCCTTATTTGTCAAATTACATTTGTTTTTATCATAGTCCATTAAACTTTCCAATTCTTCTGTTCGTTTTTTCTCTTTTTGATGTCTCCACAATTAGTTGATTTAGAGTAATGTAGTTAAATTTTTAGTAGTTGCAATTATGATTATCCAACACCTACTGGAACCCATTTTTCTGAAATTATGCATGCCAAAACTGATGGAGAATGTATTCAGAAATTTAGCATGCTTTTGCATTTTTTGCATTTTTTCCCATTCCGCTCCCCAGTTATCAGCTTTTATTTGCATAATCTGGAATTTTTCCAACATTACAATTAATAAATCGTTACTTTTTTGTGATTTAGGCTTAATTTTATTCAAATGATTAATGATATAGATGCTTATTCAATGCAAATTGTTTAATGTCTCAAACTTTCCATTGTAGCAGTCTTTATTTTGAGTCACCACTGAATCGACTGAACTACATCTCAAGTTAACCTTCTTCTCCCCTAAATTTACTGCCTGCCGAATTAATCAAGTCAGTACCTTTCTTCCACTTGCATTATCTTTTTATCAATAGAGGAATTTTTTGGAGTTCCTGTCATGGCTCAGTGGTTAACAGACCCAACTAGCATTCATGCGGATGTGGGTTCGATCCCTGTCCTTGCTCAGTGGATTAAGAATCCTGCATTGCTGTGAGCTGTGGTGTAGGTCACAGATGTATCTCGGATCCAGTGTTGCTGTGGCTCTGGCATAGGCCAGTGGCTACAGCTCTGATTGGACCACTAGCCTGGGAACCTCCATATGCCGCAGGTGCAGCCCTAAAAAGGCAAAAGAAATAGATAGATAGATAGATAGATAGATAGATAGATAGATGATAGATAGGAATTTTTCTTTAGTTACTCATGCTTCCTCCAGGCTCAGCTGCCTGCTTCTTATTGACCTCTGCCTCAGTAACTCTACTCACCTGTTAGGGTCAAGAAATCATGATTGTGTCCTTATTTTTCACTGGGGACTGTCGCACTTCCTTTTTAGGTATCTTGCTTTCTCATGGGAAAGAAATTGTGACTCAGAGCTCTTTGACTCTTCTAAGCCCTTTATTCTTGTATCATTTGCCCTTCATTTACATACATTCTTCAAAAATCCTGTTATGGAGATAATCAGATCCCTAACTTTGAGTACTGCAAGCTGCTTTCTCTGTATCATTGATCATTTCCATGTAGGGCTGCCAAGTGAAATACAGGACACCCAGTTAATTTGCACTTCAGATAAACATGAACATGTTTTTAGAGTGTCCACGCCGCATGCTTGTGTGCTGTTATTGCTGTTGTTTTGCTCAATCTAGCAATTTTATTCCCAGTGGAAATTTCAGTGAGAGATGAGGAGTTATAAACTGTGCCATCTACCTAGCAGTCTATCATTTTTCCTCTTTTTCCCTCTTTGATTTCTCTCCCAATTTATGTACTCCAGCTAGTATTTAATATTTAACTTGTCAGGAATAACAAAATAATGTGCTTGCACAGGGTACTAATGAGTCCATTGGCCCATTTTTAAGTCAAGTGTCAAACTCCACTTATCCCAATTGAAAACAGTACTGTGCTACATATGATAGGAAAACAGTAAACTTGATTTCTTCCAAAGAGGGTCCATAATTGCCCATTGATCACATAGTTCCTTCTTTTCATTACAACAAGCACTGAAAAGCTAGCTTTGCAAAGGTCTGACATCACTGAAGAGAACATAGCGTGCGCAAAAGTATGAGTTTCCACAAGCTAAGAGAGCACCCACTTCTCCAGAGATCTCATTGCAATTTTCTCCACATTTTCAAATAGGCTGCAGAGCACTTATGATTTGTTTGTGGGGCACCGACAAACCTTGTTCACAGTTTGGGAATCTCACTCCTAACTCATCTTTAACATGATCAGACATGAATTTTACCAAACCAGTGGATGTCAAATGATATAGCATTGTTTTTTTAATGTATGTCTACCAATTTATTAAGTAAATTTAATATCTTTTCAAGTGTTTATTGGCCAACCTGATTTCCCAACCTGTTGAATTACCCATTAATTTTATTTTTGTACATTTTTTGGAAGGTTATCTTATTTTTGTTATGAGTTGTTTATTCTACAAACTAATCCTTGTACATTGTATAGGAACAAACGATATTCCCTCAGTCAAGAGTTTCTCTTTAACTTAGTTTATTGGAGATTGGTTTACTAATACTCTCTGAATGGAACTCAGACTAAAGGAGAATGTAGAACTTGAAAATTCAATAGATTTATCTATTTTAAATTTCTCATTTTATGGAAGAGGAAACTAAGGATGATAAAATATGTATCTAATATTACCCTATTAATTACTGGTACCCCCAAAAAGTAGACATTAAGTCTCTTGATTTCTGGGTTAATATATTGAAATCATATCAACATATTCTTCACTGGGCTGTGGTTAAATTTGTATTCTAAGAGGAAAATAAAAGATACACACACCTACACCCACACCCACATCCACTACTAATTCACTGTCTTGAATTATTCATATACTGATTTTTTTCAATAAAGGTTATACGCAAGTGTAAAGTACCTTTTGAATTCTTCTTTCTTCCTCAGTCTTTCTTCTCTGCTAGGCTTCATTTGACAGCCATGAACTGTGGATAAAGAATAAATATGGCTTTTCTGTACCCTAGACTATCCTCTGCCTTATTTATGTCTGACCCGGTACAGCACTGCTGACCTTGGAAAGTTTAATTGAGGCTGGAATTATATGGCACAGCTTGAGGCCACCTGAATTTAGAGGGTGTGACATACACAAAGACACACACACACACACACACAGGTTGACAGTGGAACAGCCTGATGAGCTGATGTGTGTTATGTGTATCTTTAGCTCTGCTGAAATGACAGCCATGAAACATCATACTGTAATTTTTACTGGGCCAAATTCTTATGAAACAATAAAATATACCTACATTCTTCTATAATTAAAACAGTTTATTGGTTAAAGAAATGCACAATGACTTAAATATGGAAGCTATTAAGGTGAAAAAAAGCATAGTCTGTTGTATCTAATTCAAGGCGTAGCTATTCTATGAATATTTCTTAAAAATTTTATAATAACTGAAGTGGTTGATAAATGCTGACCTTTCTACTACATCATTAAGATAATTTAATAACATAAAAGCAAACAAAAAAATTGCTAATTGATTTATTTTAGATAAGCTTTTAATTTTTAAAGCCATCTTAAATGGTCATTACCAAAATAATGGTCTATTATGTTTAATAAGATTATGACCAAGATTTTACATCTGATTTTTACATGAAACCAAAGACGTTGCTATTGAGCAGAAAAAAATTAAGTTAATTTTTTGTTTATTAATTGGCTAGATTTGTAATTAACTGTACTCCTAAACAGATATTATTTAATTATCATTTTACTACATAGTAGGTTTTAAACTATTTTACTATGGATGCCATTATAGGAAAATCTGAAAATTAAAGCAGGCAATGTTATTCTTGGTAACTTTATCTAATTGATTAAATAATTTCACCATTATTTTTAAGAAAATTATTACATATTCTGGATGAGTTAAAAGCATTCTAAAGCCAAACAGTTATTTGACAAAATATTTTCACTTTAAAAAAGGACTAAACCAAATTTTGTTTTATTCAGCACAGCTAAAATGAGTTCCAAAAATTATACTGAAATAACAGAGTAATAAGACTAAATAGCTTCATATGTGATTTTATTTATTCAGGTTATATATTATACACAGCATAACACACATTTATATAAAAAGACCTTTAGAGATAATGATTTTCAATAACTAAAAATCTAAGAAAAATATTCTCTCTCTCAAAAAATGTTTATGTAAAAATGTATATGCTTACATGTATATAATTTCTTATGTATATTTTTCCCTACAGAAAATCTCATAGATATATGAGAAGTGCTCAGAATCTGTCAAATGTAAAAAAACTCAAGTTTAGCCATGGGGCATTCTAGATTCATGCACACAGAAGCTGGACAGATAATTATGCCCATATGCACCCATATAAACTCATCCACAAACGAGGTTTATAGCTGTAAGTGAAACTCGAGATGTTACCAAATCATAGCCTAGCTTCATTAATCAAAACAGTAAATGAACTTATTTTAAAATTAGTTCTCAAAGAGACAGGATTTCTTTAGGTTAACGATTATTTCCCATATAAAATTACTTCTGAATATTTAAAAGTCAATAACCAAACAAATTTAAGTAAGAAAAGCTCAAGAACTTAGATCCACATTCTGCCACAAGTTCTAGGACTGGTAGATTTTGTTTTACTGAGAGGCCCAGGAAAATTAGATTGCTCTAATGATTCTGCTCTAATTTAGAAATCTTAGTTGATAAATACAAATAATGGTAAGTATGATTATCAGCACTTACGTAGTATTATATGCTAGATGCTCTTCTAAACACTTTGCACATAGTAATTCATTGACTCTAGTTACTCATTAATCAAATGTTCTTGCATGTGTTAGGAAGGAATTTTACCTGACTATTCAAAGATAATGTTGAAGTAGATTTTTCACCTAAATAGTTGGAAACATGGAGAATAAGGTGTTCAGCCTGTATCCAACCTCACATTAATTTCTTATTCTGGGTCATAGAACAGAAGTCACAAAGATTTATGACAATTCTGTTTTAAAATGAAAGGAAATATTTTTTGATACCAAATCTTAAATTGTTTTCAGTAATAAAACTAGATAGTTTAAAGAGTGCCCCCCCCCAAAAAGGACAAGAAATAAGTGGTTATGGCCAGTGTTAAATATTCTAGCTCTAATGATTCTCTCAGCATTTTAACTAATTGGGGGAGATTTGATCTTCATTTTCCATGTTCCATATAAGCCTGGATTCCTCAGTATCTTCTGAAAACCAACAACATTCTAGTCTCATTAAATGTTTATACTTGATAATGTAAAATAACAGGATATTCAAAACTTGAACTTTGCTTTAAAAATAGGTAGTGCCTGCTGTATAGCACTGGTAACTATATCTAGTCACTTATGATGGAACATGATAATGTGAGAAAAAATAATGTATACATGTATGTGTAACTGGGTCCCCTTTCTGTACAGTAGAAAATTGACATAACACTGTAAATGAGCTATAACTGGAAAAGATCATTATAAAATAAAAAAGTTTAAAAAAAAGTTACTGGATTATGATACTGTAACTGTGGTAATTACCCACACCATCTACCCCTGATGGATTCTTGTTTTGCTTGTGATGGTCATATTAACTCATGATTTGATACCCAGAGTTACATATGTAGTATGTAATATGTGACCCACTTATTGCACTGAATTTATATGCCTATGAAGGATTGTTGCCACATTCAATAGAAATTATTACTGAAATTTGATAATATTGGTTCTTCCTCCCAAAGCGGCAGAATCCCCCATTATAAAGAATTATGTAAGGCTTGGTTTATTCCTCAGTATTGAGATATATACCTATTGTGGTCTGAAGTTATATATAAATAAATTCTTTAAAACATACCTAGATTTTATATATATGTGTGTGTGTGTATATATATATATATATATATATATATATATATATATATATATGCCTATCACATAGGAACAAAATATGAAATCAAAATAAAATGGCGTAAATATCGGCTATCCAAATAGGGTGAGCTTTTTCTTCCCTGAACCATCCCTAGACAGATATAAACTGAGTGTATGGGATGCTAAGGCTGACAGATGTGCCACATTATGCAGGAAACATTTTATGACTTAGGGCTATTGCCCTCTAGAGATGGAGCAGACACCATGGACCACTTCACCTGAGACCACAGATCACACTCGAGTTGCAGGCCCCAAAGGGCTTATGATCCCAGGGAACCACTAAAGTCCATTTTTGTCCAAATCTCAATCCCTTTCCTTTCCCTGGGGTCAGTAAGGCCAAAGGGGCTGAGGTGGTCTTTATATGTCTATGCAAATTCACTTTTAGGGTGATTCACTTTAGTAAAACCTATCTGCTTTAGGTCAACTTAAATTCCATAGTGGAACATGAAATATCACGAAGTATCCATTACTCAGAGAACCTTTGAATCCTTAGAGAATTATATACATTTAAAATAATAATAAAATGATGAGATAAAAAACAGTGTGAATTTTCCCTAAAGAGGATCATAGGCAAAGATCCTGCTACTTTTTTTTTTCTCTTTTTAAATCTGTGCTTTGATTCCTGGTGATTTCTACTGAGTTACTCCTGCTTTTATCACTAAGCTTCCGTGCAGGTTATGGGATTACTTCCTTAAGTGTGTAAATAAGGTCTATTTATTCAAATGACAAACTTTACTGAAAGATTCACAAGGCATCAATCTAAAGCTGTCACATCTTTAACATGACTCCAGTAAAGTTTATTTTTGCAACTGTGAATTGAATCCCAGCCCTGATGAAGATTCTATACATTTATGATGAGTAATATAGGAACAAAGGTACTGGGCCTGGATAGAAATATTTTTGGATTTCTTATTTATTACATTTTTAATAGAAACTCAGGGAAAGCCTTATCTGCTGTCATTTGGTTTAAATTCCACAGTATTTTTTGTATTTGACCAAATTCCCTTATCTCTTATTTCCTTGTATTCTGCTGTGCCAGCCTCCTAGCAGTTGATATACTTATCTGTGGTTTTATAATAAAGTTTTAGCTTATACTGAGGGAAAAGAGAAAAAAAAAATAGAAAGAAAAGGAAAGGCTGCTCCTTAGATACTAAATATACCAGCAGCCTGCGTCCATTATATGACTTTGAAACAGTTGCCTGTTCTTGGCTTATTTGGAAGGCTTTGGGGGTTAGTTCCATGCATCCAGTTTGGAGGCATAGACTGCACCTAGTGTCATAGCCTCTGATTTATTTATAGATCAGGAGATGGTTACGGTGTACAAAATGTAAAAGGGAGGAAAAGAAAATAAGTAGACACACACACACAACCAAATGGTGAAACAGAAATAAAAAGAGGATCAGTCTAAAGCAAGCCATTATTTTTTTCCAACTTGGAAAAAATCAGGGCAATTTTTGACATGCCATCTTGATTTGATATTAAGTACTTTACTTATTTTAATCTCCACTCAAAAAGTAAAAAAGGAGTTGCCGTCGTGGCGCAGTGGTTAACGAATCCGATTAGGAACCATGAGGTTGCGGGTTCGATCCCTGCCCTTGCTCAGTGGGTTAAGGATCCCGCGTTGCTATGAGCTGTGGTGTAGGTTGCAGACGCGGCTTGGATCCCGCGTTGCTGTGGCTGTGGCTGTGGCGTAGGCCAGTGGCTACAGCTCTGATTAGACCCCTAGCCTGGGAACCTCCATATGCTGCGGGTGCGGCCCTAAAATGACAAAAGGCAAAAAAAAAAAAAAAAGTAAAAAAAAACACATCCCAACCAAATTACAAATGTGAAAAAGTTACTTCGGAATCTATACTGCCTAAAGTTGTGATAGGGTGTGGATTACAAATGTTTCATAGTCCTAATGCAAGGAGATGAGATATAAATTCATAAGCAAATGAATATACTACTCGACAAATTTATGGACAGTACTCTTTTTCAAAGTGTTTGGAAAGGTGAGTTTCTCATGCTGATGACTGGTGTAGAAAGATACAAATCACCAAGCAGTTTGCTAAGTATCTACTATATGCTGGACCCTTTCCTGGGTATTGGCTCTTACTTAGATCGTTAAAGTATAATCCTGATCTACAATTTGCAATCATTATACCGTATAAAATATATACATTTATTATGTGTGTGTGTGTGTGTGCGTGTATGAACTCATATGACCTAGGCACCTCACCTACTTCATCTGTAAGATAGAGACCGTACTACCTTTTACTGCTTGAAGTAAAGAAATAGAACTCATGATGTTTTGGAATTTTTGCTGAAACATACATGACTTGAAATGTTTCTCTGTTTATCTGGACCATATGATCTATGAAAAATGGACTCCCATCAAATCTCCTTGAGGAAACAGCTCTGCTTTCCAGGAAGCATAGTTGGAATCCAAGATTTTTCTGAATGATGGGAAATCAAAATACTCTAAGTCCCCTCCAAAATGTCCCTTCTGTGTCCACTTTGCCCAATTTGACATGAAGCTGCAGTTACATAGTGCAGGAAGCACACACTTTGTTTGCTCTGAGACAGGAACCATTTGGTGCTGCCTCAAAGCTGATATCTTGGACGATGACAAGCTGCCACTTTTCACTGGCAGTAAATTCACCAGAACTTCTCTGTAAATGTGCATAAGAAAGACGGAGGGTCTCCTCTTTCCTGTCTTCGCCAACAGATGTTTTGCCTCCATGACCGAGTACAACAAACCTGCAAAATAACGAAGGCAGAGCTCACACTGAAACACTGGGTGCTTTTTGAAGGGAACAAACTGACTGGATTATTTCCACGATATTTGACTGTGACAGAATGCGACAACTCTACCTTTTCATTTCCTAACCAGCCTCCAGGAGATGGAAGATTTAGTATCCTTTTGCACACTTCAAATCTGAGAAACTTCTCCTTATGGCTTCTGATGAGTACTGGAGGCCGGGAAAGAAATCAAGTCGCTTGAGATTTGCAGCAAGGATTCATATTAAGTTGCTTCCATTTGCAGTAGAGATGCTGGTGGCACTTTGCAAATATTGTCACCATTGACCCTCAGAGGTTGTACATCTCAACCTCTGAGCACTACTTTCATGTCAGCAAATGAGCTGTTTTCAATCCCTTTTCCACATCTTTTTTTTTGCTATTTTGCCAGGTTCCAAGCTGAGACTGTCAACATTACTATAACTTGTGATCTTGCACAGCCATCAGTTTAAAACAATTTCCATACACATTTATTCAGGCCAAGGCAGAAGCAGGAGGTCCCAAGGTGGCAGATTCTTGCATTACTCTAATCCAGTTACCACTGAGTTAAAATGCTTTCATTACAGTTTCAAACCCCTGGGAGAAAGTAGGTATGACAAGCTGGGGTCTGCTTATTATGTTTTAAACCGAGATTGACTCCAAGAAATAGTAGCAAGCCTGAACTAGTCCATTTTTACATACTGCTCCTCTGTCTTTCTTGGTTCACGTTTTGAATGCTTCTTAATTTGAACCCTCTTCAAGGTTTTTTCGGCCCACCTAGCTGGAGATTTGGAGAGCAACAACACAAGCCATAATTTTAAATACATTACTTTTTTCTGCAAAGACTTTTGGAAACCATAGATTTCTGGTGCAGGCTTTAACCTGCCCCTCACCCCCTCCACGCAACTATTTTGAAACTGTCTAAACCTGCATCTAAGCATTGGTGAATTATTAAAAATTAACTACTTCCTTAACTACTTCCTTAATCATTACAGATGAACACTCTAAATCAAATATTTAAGGTACAATTTGATATAAAGCAACTTATTTATTCAATTAATATTTATGAACAGCTACTTAAATGCAAGTACTGTGCTAAGCCTGATATCTCAAAGGAGGAAACGTGGCTGTAATACCAACCTTTTCTGGGTTTACAATCCTTGTGGAAAAACTGGACAAGTAAGTGTTTAATACCAATGATTTAAGGTATGCTGTAACAGGAGAAGGGAAGAAGCTGTGAACTGAAATCTCAGGATCCCTTGCAGAGACCCATATCATAGAAAAGATATGAAGTCTGCGGTAAGAAATGACGTCTATGTTCTTGCTAAAGGGATACAATATGTTTTAGAGGAAGAATGGACCACTCTCATGCAGCAGGGTCAACTACTCTTAACAGAGAAAGACTAAGAAAAATTTTGAAAAATATTTTGGAAGGGAAGCTAGAGTAAGGGGTGCTATATTCCAGCACAACTTCATTTTTCGGTGCCACTGAGGACGTCAATTTTCTGAGCATCTGAAGCTTACATTGTTTGTGTCCAAACTTTATTACTTTATTTTTGTTTCAGCCCTAGAGATATCTCTCTAAAAAACACCAGCTCATTTCTTGCTTTCCAAAACAGGACACCCCCTGTAATTTTTCTATGCTTGTCTAGTGAAAGAAATAAGAAATAATTATGAAAGTGACTTATCTTCCTATCTAGTTTAAGATCTTTGAAATTCTGGATCTTACTTTTTACATTTTCTATACTCTTAGCCCGTATTATGTGTGGAAATTATATTTGTGGAATAAATAAGGCTTGAAGGAAAGCACAAGTGAATATATGAATTTAAAAATAACCAAAAAAATAGGGAAAAATGATCTGAAAACAGCTTAACTCTAAGAAACATGAATATAAGATTTACATTTTGCATTTCTTTAGGATTTGGCTTATTTTATTAATCATTTTAAAAGATAATTTTAAATTAACTCTATTTTATACTTTTTAAAATGCATATTTTTGAATTTAATAGAGGAGTTCCCCAGAGGCCTAGCAGGTTAGTGATCTGGCATTGTCACTGCTATGGCTCTGGTTACTGCTGTGGTGTGGTTTCAATCCCTGGCCTAGGAACCCTTGCATGCCACAGGTGCAGCCCCTACCCCCTCAAAAAAAAAAAAAACCCTAAAACAGAAATTTAACAAAAAGTCGCATGTTTGAAGAATTTTGTATGAAATTCACAGGAAGGTAAAAAATATGTACTTTTTTGTTATTTTCTTTTCAAAACATTTGCATCCTGATACTGGTAGAAATTCATGGAAAACTGATGTCAGTCTTCTCCTTAATGTGCACTTTATATTTGCAATAGTAAAATTGAGTTTGTTCAACACTACGTGTGCCTATCTCCAATTATGTGAAAGCCGTAATTGGAGTTTAAGGCTAGACAGAGTTTGATTCAGCTCAAATCTATGGCTTGGAAGTTTGAAAAGCAACTGGTGAACAGGTAGAAACTTAAAACCTTATAAGCGGGTTACATGAAAATTCAAGTTACTCAGCACCAGCAAATGATAAGCCAATCAACCATAGGAAGTTATCCCTATTATTCTGCATACTTAAAATTATAATTAAAAACCCAAGGCATTAAAAAATTTCGTCTTCATCTAGTGTGAAGGATGTCAGTAGAAAACTACTGAAGTGGTGGTTTATAAGGTTTGTGGATTCCACAGATAGTTAATAAATGCCTTCCAGATGCAAAGCAATGCTATTAGTCCTAGAGATAATGCTGTGAATGAAACAGATACAAATTCCCACCTTCCGGGAGCTCACATTTTACTGGGTGGAAACAGATGTCTAACAAATATATAATTAAAATCTATAGTAGGAATCCCCACTGTGACCCAATGCAATGGGTTAAGAACCCAACATAGTGTCCATGAGGATGAGGGTTCAATCCCTGGCCTTGTTCAGTGGGTTAAGGATGTGGCATTCCTGCAAGCAGTGGTGTAGTTCTCAGATGTGGTTCTGATCCTCAGTTGCTGTGGCTATCGGCCAGCAGCCACAGCTCTGATGCGACCCCTTAGCTTGGGAACTTCCATATGCCACAAGTGCAGCTATAAAATAAATAAATAAATAAAATTTTAAAAAATTAAAAATTAAGGAAAAATCTACAGTACATTAGATGGTGATAAGTGTTATGGAGTAAAATAAAGATGTGTGTAGTATTTTAAATACCACAGTTAGAAGAATCCTCACTGAAAAATTGGGAAATGTAATCAAAGTCCTGATGAAAATGAAGGAGAAAGCCATATGGCTGTTTTGAGGAAGAGTATTCTAGTCAGAAGAAATGTTAAGTGCAAAGATCCCGGGGCAGAAACACATCATGAGTGAGTAGGAGGGACAAAAAGGAGATGGCATGGCTGAGGTCGAGTTAGTGCAGGGCGGGGTAGTAGAGAATGACATCAAACAGAGAACTGAGAGTAGACAGGAGTGGTCAATTACTTAGAGCTGTTGGAGAGTCTTGGAGTGAGATGGGAAGTCACTGGAATTCAGTGCACTGAGTGACATAATCTGACTTGCTTTTTTTTGAAAAAAGCCTGAGTACGGTTTTGTGAGCTGTCTGTTGGCATAAAAGAACGGTAGGTGGAGTAGGGGGAGTGATACAGAGGAGTGGTAATTGCAACAACCCAGTGGGAGTTGCTGGTGGGAGAAACAGAGTGGTAACAGTCAAAATGATGAGAGGTGATGAGATTCTGGACAGACTTTGAAAGTGGAGATGACAGAATTTGCTGATGGACTAGAATTTGAACATCAACAGAAGAAAAAACACAAAGAAAGCACTGGGATTTTTAGCTCTAAAACCTCTCAAAAGACAATTTTTCTTGGTGAAAAAAATGAGGCATAAGAAACCAAATACCAAAATAAAACAAGACCTTTTGTTTTCTCATCTTAGAGGGTAAGGGAGAAAATAGACTTCTTCATGGAAGTATGATGAAATGGAACCTCTGGGTTTCAGAGTTCAGGATCTGGTTCTGAATCAGGATTTTTCCACTGACTCATGGCCTGCGTAATCAAGGAAGAGCTATTCAACTGTGCTCAGTGTTCTTATGTTTAAAGAAGCGATAATAATAGCACTTACTTCATGGAAGAATTGTGAGTACTAATTGAGAAAATCTGCGTAAAGTGACCATCAGAGTGACTGACTCATAGTCATCACTCAACACTTATCAGAAAAACAAACTGAGTTTTGGTGAAACTAGAGAAAACTAACCATTTCAAAGGTGGTGATATTTCCCGTAAACCCATGAAGAAATTGCCCTAATATTAGCACGTAAATATATTTTTTTTGCAACATGGATTTTTAGTAATACTAGGTGAGCATCTGAAAGAGAGAGGCATTAATAGAATAAAAAAATAAACAGCATGACCCCCATTTTCAAAGAACATACAGTTTGGTGGAGGAGACAGATGTGGGCATAATACAAAGTGAGAGTAAATGAAACCTGAACAAGAGTAGTGATTTCTTTCCCACTGAAAATGGAATTAGTTTGAATGGGAATAAAAGTTAGTTAAATGGGAATGAAAGCTTTAGATTATAGTTAAGGTGCTCTCTGAACCAAAAATCAATACATGTGACCCAAGAAACATAGTTGGGAAAAATGGAGTCAAATCTTTAAAGTTTCGGCTATCTCAGAGATGCCACTGTGGTTCAGCAGGTCAAGGACCCAACGTTGCCTCTGTGAGGATGCAGATCTGATCCCTGGCCTTGCTCATGGATAAAGGATCCGGTGTTGCCACAAGCTGTGTCATAGGTCACAGATGCAGCTCGGAATATGTGTTGTGTAGACGGTAGTGTAGGCCTCAGCTGCATCTTCAATTCGACCCTTGGTCCAGGAACTGCAGGTGCAGCTGTAAAAGAAAAAAATAAATAAATAAAATCTGGGCTATCTACAAAGTTCAACATTGAGAGTAATTTTAAAGTGTATCACATCGTAATAATCTTACATTGACTATTGTACATTGACATGCTGTGAAAAATGCCTTCCAACATTAAAACATCTGAACAGCCCTATAGGAACAGGCTGCATTTTCCGTAAGAGAAACCCAGCAATACATTTAGCCACACCCTGAATTTGGAGTGCTTATCTCAACTAAAATCAAAACCTTCATGTTTGTCACCCTGCCATTATTAATGGATGCTTAACACCCTGCTAAGCTGGTCTACCACCCAGCTGTTTTCTTAAAGTTGGCTGAATAACTGGTATTCTTCGTGCTCACAAAGTCTTTGTTAACGTGCATATTGCAAAATCATCCTGAGTAAACAGTCTGTGTCATCTGTATTGAAGGGAAGTAATGTATGGATTAGTGTATAATAGCATGGGTTAGGGAGAAAAATGAGTCACCAAAGTAGCTGGTTCAAAGGAATAAATAACTAAATCATTATCTTGACGCCTGACTTAGAAAGCTTTAGCTCTCAAAGGCATAATGTCTAAAATATAAAGACCATTGTGCAAAGCTCCATTATGGACTGCAGTTTGGTGGTTTATGATGGAAATCTATGGACTATGCATATACTTAACAAAACACAGGTCTGAGAAGAAAAAAAATGGAAACTATTACAGTATTCAGCTAAATTTCTTGTTCTCTGGTAGTGAAAATTAGAAGCCATTGCAATGAAAGAGAGATGGTAGGTAGGAATAAATTGCTTTATATATATCAGGTATTGGTCTGTCTGGAAACACCTTCTAGAAGATGTTTTTATGCATTTCTGGTGCATGAGGCACACAGATAATTAAGATACACCTGTCATCAGGGACATCACGGTTAGAAGTCAGATAAGACAAGATTTTATGGATGTACCAATGCCAGTTAGTCAGAAAAAGCTACGTCTGGCACTGTTTGAGAGGAGTGTTGACTCAGCAGGAGACAGTATTATGATCAATTGGTCAGGTCTGGCCAGGATGCTGTAATGGAAGTGAAGACTCAAGTATCAGATGTTTGACAATAGTGATCCAATGGAAGGTATAGACATGCCCAAAAAGATGTTCAGTACAATGCTAAAGGAAACATGTGGGAGCACAGTAGAGGTGAGGTGGGTCAGGGAAGTTCTTAAAGGGGCAGTCAGACTTGGTTTGAGTCTTAAAACATGATCAGGTATGCATCAATACCATGGACTGAATGTTTGTGTCCCCCCAAAAATCCATATGTTGAAACCCCAGTACCGCAATGGTATTAGGAGATTGGGTTTTGGGGAAGTAATTAGGTTTATATGAGGTCAACAGAGTGGAACATCCCCACCCCCATGATAAGTTTGGAACCCTGTAAGAGGAGGCCTGAGAGCTAAACTCCCCACCTCAACCATGTGAGGATACAGCAAGAAACTAGCTATCTGCCACCAGGAAGAGGGTCCCCACTGCACCCGGGATATGCTAGCTCCTTGCTCTTGGACTTCCCAGCCTCTAGAACTGGAAGGAATAAATGCCAGCTGTTTAAGTCATCCTCCAGTGTACAGTGATTTCACATTGAAGTACAATCTAGGTAAGTAGGTAGATGATGTTGCAAAAGACACTCCTGAGGAATCTGGGATTATTAAACACCCAGAGAAAGGTGTGAAGGGGCATGGATTGTTCGGGTGTTTACAAACAGTTTGACCTTTCTGTAAGACAGAGTATAAGCCAACTTGCCATTTTCAGTCTCCTTCAAGTTCGTCGATTATAAGTCCTAACTGTCTCTCAAACCTATTTCACTTTCCTTATGTAGGCCACCATGCTAGTCTCAATCACAGTCACCTTCTGCCTGAGCTATCCCAGTGACAATAGGTTTTGTATATCCACAATTCATCTATTTATTCATTCATTCAAAAACTTTATTAAAGGATAGTTTACATATCACAAAACTCAATTCTTTAGCAAATTCAAAATATGGAATCATTTGGTTCTGAAACTACCATCACAATACAATTTTAGAGCATTTTCATTCACCCAGAGATCTTGTGTGTCTATTTGCAATCACTTCCTATTCCTCTCCCAATAATCTGTCGACTGCTAATCTACCTTCTGTCTCCAGAGGTTTGTTTTTCTGGGACAATTTATGTAAATGACATGATGCAATAAGTGATATTTTGTGTCTGGTTTCTTTGACCTAGCATAATGTTTTTGAGGTCCATCCTTGTTGGGGCATGTATAAGTACTTTGTTTTTCTTTTAATTGTGAAGTAGTATTCCATTGTATGTGTATATCATATTTTTTTATCCATTCACTAGCTGATGGACATTTGGACTCTTTCTACTTTTGGTTATTATGAATAATGGTACTATGGAATTACACATACAATTTTTTGTATGTAGATATATGTTTTCATTTCTCCTGTTTAGATAACTAGGAGTGGAATTTCTGGGTCATATGGTAAATTTAAGAAACTTCCAAACTCTTCAACAGTGACTGTATTATTTTATATTCCCAACAGGAATGTGAACAATATTCCCTTCTACAGTTTTTACTCCATACTATTGCCAGAAGTTTCTTTACATATGTAGCCTATAGATTATCACACAATGAGAGAGAGTATGGGTGAATTGACTATAGAGCCCTGGTTCATCTTTGCACTTTATTGTACACCTGAAACTAACACAATCTTGTAAATCAATTATACTTAAAAAAAAGACAAGATAATGAATGTTGACAAGGATGTGGAGAAAAGGGAACACTTGTGCAATATTGGCAAGAATGTAAATTGGTACAACCACTGTGAAAAACAGTTTGGAGTTTCCCGAAGAAATTAAAAAGAGAATTACCATTTGATACAACAATCTCACTTTTGGTTCTATATCCACAGGAAATGAAATCACAATCTCCAAGAGACATCTGCACCCCTATGTTCACTGAAGCATAATTTATAATAGTAAAGATGTGGAAACAACATGTATCCATCAAGAAATGAATGAATAAAATGTGTATGTTATAAGAATAAGGAAATCCTGCCATTTGTGGCAACAAGGATAGACCCAAGGGAGTTATGCTAAGGGAAACAAGACAGGTGGAGAAAGACAGATACTGTGTGATCGCACAAACAAAATCTAAAACAACAAAACTCATGGAAACACATCAAATTTGTGGTTTCAAAAGGCAGAGAGTAGGGGGAATTGGACGAAGGTTGTTAAACTTCCAGTTATAAGATAAATATGCTCTGAGCATGTAATGTATAGCATGAGGAGCAGATAACAATGCTGTTCTGTATATTTGGAAGTTACTAAGAGAGTAGATCTTAAAAGTTCTCAGCTTAAGGGAAAAAATGTAATTATGTGGGGTGCTGGATGCCAACTAAATCTATTGTGATAATTATGTTGCAATTATACATACATCAAATCATTGTTATAAATCTGAAACTTG
The DNA here is from genome assembly GCA_004024745.2 of Catagonus wagneri. NCBI lineage: Eukaryota > Metazoa > Chordata > Mammalia > Artiodactyla > Tayassuidae > Catagonus > Catagonus wagneri. Next base: position 8,438,597 of record PVHT021183630.1, on the reverse strand, counting down.
AGCAATGATATATGTCAATTATAACTTAATAAAACTGGGGGAAAAGAAAACAAAGTCTAAGATAAACCAGGAGAGAATAATATGCTGAGAATCATAGCAAGAGAGCTTCAGTAAGGAGAGAGAAAGAGGTAACCATTGCCATACACAAATAGTTGTCTATCAAATAAGGACCACAAAGAGCCATGGTTTTAACTGAGGAGAAAAAAAAAAATGGATCAATCGGATTTTATCTACCAAATAATTATATCTAGTGGTGCAGAATACTTTCTGATTATTTTTCTGTGGTTTAGTAAATGCTTTATTTTGGGTTCACTTAAGAGTTTGTTTAGGAGATGATTTAGAATTAAAAAAGAAACTTGAAATGGAAAAGCAAGACTTCTTAACTCTGCCCAAGTTTCTGTTTTGCTTTCTTCCTTCCCAATCTGTTTTGACATCAAGACTACCTTGTTTTGTCAACTGTGCTGGAGACAGATAAGGATGGCAGGTATTCAGCTTAGTAATCATTAAGTCTCAGGTTGTCTTGACATCTGCCAATAGCTAACACACTTTGTTTTTAAGTCTGAATTATCTGCTCATTCATTTTTCTTGCTATTCAAGTTCAGTAACACAGCCAAAAACCACCACCATCACCCATAAGAAAACTATCCTGTAAGAAATAGCAAATGTACCTTTAGAAACCCCAGTTACTTTCTACGTATATTTTACTTTTATTTTTAAAATTAAAAACAAATTTTTTTGGCTGCACTCACAGCATGTGGAAGTTCCCAGGCCAGGGACTGAGCCTGCCCCACATCAGGGACTGGAACTACTGCAATAACAACACAGAATCTTTAACCTACTGCACCACAAGGAAACTACTATTTATTAATTTTTATTTTTATTTGTTTTGAAATTAATACATCCTAAGTCAATTATATACCAATAAGTTAAAAAAACAGAAAATAAAAAAATATATTTTGCTAAAAAAGCTTATTAGTCTAAGTCAATTAAGTTCAGATTTAAAGCTACTGTCTTATGAACTCTCAAAAATTAAAAAACATGTTCAAAAAGAGTGATAACGGAGTTCCCTTTGTGGCTCAGTGGTTAACGAATCCGACTAAGAACCATGAGGTTGCGGGTTCGATCCCTGGCCTTGCTCAGTGGGTTAAGGATCCGGCGTTGCCATGAGCTGTGGTGTAGGTTGCAGACGCGGCTCGGATTCCACGTTGCTGTGGCTGTGGCGAAGGCCAGCAGCTACAGCTCCTGTTAGACCCCTAGCCTGGGAACCTCCATATGCCGCCGTGCGGCTCCACATAAAGGCAAAACGACAAAAAAAAAAAAAAGAGTGATAACAAATTTAGAGTGGAACTTTGTAGGTATTTTAATAACTCAATTTGGTTTATCAATAATTCATGTAGTAAACTTACGTACTACTTAATTATTGCTACTGCAGTTTCTGAATATACTACCTCATTTATCATATCCCATTTATTCAAAATTCTAGAAATAAAAAATTTTTTATATAAAAACAAAATTTTATTTTGAAATACTCAATGAAAATACGTATATAAGTGGTGTTCAGAGTGCGGTGTTCCCGTCATGGTGCAGCACTTAATGAAGCCAACTAGGAACCATGAGGTTGCAGGTTCAATCCCTGGCATCGCTCAGTGGGTTACCGATCTGGCACTGCCGTGAGTTGTGTAGTAGGTTGCAGATGCGGCTCAGATATGGAGTTGCTATGGCTCTGGCATAGGCTGGCAGCTACAGCTCCGATTAGACCCATCACCTGGGAACCTCCTTATGCCACAGGTACGGCCCTAAAAGGACAAAAGACAAAAAAAAAAATAATCCAGAGTATGCTTCTGGATAAGGGAATTAGTTTGTAACAGACTAACTTTCTTGATGAGAACAATCCAAAAATCTTGAAGATATGGGTGTGTACATAGACATGGCATCTTTAATAAATATATATATATATATAAAACAATTTTATGAAACACACACACCAAGATCCAATCCAGTATCCAAGGGCTACTTAGACAATGAAGATGAGGAGGGCAAGATCTAGAGATAAAGAAAGCCCAGAGAAATTAACCTCTCATTTGACATCACTTTTCTCCTTGAGGCAATTTCTGATTCCCAGGAACAACTGATGAGCAGAACAGAAAGTGTTAACCGAGAGGTTAAGAACCTGAAAAACTGAGCAAAACTTCAAGCAGCCTTTTGTAGCTGGGTTGATGATATTGTAGTTCAAAGCCCATAAAATGGTAGAGACACCCATTAATGGTCAGGATTCTGAATTGGGAACTCAGAATATGCAAGCTCTAGTATTAGAGAGGAAGTAGAAATAAACTAGTTCTTTAAAAGGCCTAAACCCAGCTTCAAATAAACATAACTGATGACTGGATTAAATGAAGGTAATATGTAATTTCCCAGACAACTTGCTAAAGCAAAAGTAATCTCACTGAAAAAAGATAGCATCTTCCAAAGATTCAAATTGCTCCTAGATTTTTCTTTATATGCATGATCAAGAATTCAGAAAAAAAATTATTTGATCCACAAAGAGAGATCAACTTATCAAAAGCCAAGAGACAAAATATATAAAGGAAACAAACCATGGGAGATCCAGATATTAGAGTTAGCAGTCATGTATTTTAAAATAATTACATGCGACAACTGACAAGGTCTTAATATCCAAAATATACAAACAACCCATAGAATTTAACATTAAAAAAAAAAACCTCAAATGGGCAGAAGACCTAAGTAGAAATTTTTTTCAAAGCAGATATAGAGATGACCAATAGTCACATGAAAAGATGCTCAGCATTGCTAATTATTAGAGAAATATAATTCAAAATCAAAATGAGGTACCACCTCATACTGGTCAGAACAGCCACCATCAAAATAATAAATGCTAGAGAAGGTGTGGAGAAAAGGCCACACACATTGTTGGCGGGAATGTGAATTAGTGCAGCTACTATGGAAAAGAGTATGGAGGTTTTTCAAAAAAAAACTAAAACAAGAGCTACCATTATGATCCAGCAGTCCCACTTGGAAGTGTGTATCTGGAAAAAACAAAGAAGAAAACCCTCCAATCTGAAAAGATACAGGCACCCAATGTTCCTTGCAGCCTTAATTACAATAGTCAAGATACAGAAAAAAACCCAAGTGCCCATCAACAGATGACTGACTGAAAAAGATATAGTATATATACAATGGAATATTACTCAGCCATAAAAAGTGAAATACTGCCATTTGCAGCAATATGGATAGAAGAATATTATACTCAGTGAAGTAAATCAGATAGAGAAATATAAATATATGATATCACTACTATGTATAATCTAAAAAATAACAAAAATGAATCTATAAGCAAAGCAGGCATAGACTCATAGCTGTAAAAAACAGGTTCACGATTGACGAACAGGAGAGAAAGGCGCGGAGGAGAGACAAATTAGGAGTATGGGGTTAACCATTACAAACTACTATATATAAAATAGATAAGCAGCAAGTTTTTAGTGTATAGCACAGGGAACAATATTCAATATCTTATAATAACCCATAGAAAATAATTAGAAAAATAAACGAATCATTATGCTGTATACCTGAAACTAATACAATATTATAAATCAAATATATTTGAATTAAAAAATAAAATATAGTAAATAAATAAATAAATATAGTAAAATAACTATATGTCAATTTTAGTATGTTCAAGATTAATATTAAAGAGTATAAAATTTTTAAATTAAATGTAAATGAGATGAAGAAAGAACAAATAGAAACTCAACTCTATAAGTGATGTGTAAGATAACTGAGGCTAAGAACACAAATAATGGGTTTATTGACAAATTAAATATAATTTAGAAGAAGAATAGTGAACTGGATGGTAAGTTACAAGAAAATATTCAGACTAGAGCACAAAGAGTGAGACACATGGAAAGAGTGACAAAGATATAGAGTATAGTAAAAAAAAAAAAAATACACATTTGTAATTTAAAGCCAGAATTTGAGATACAAGAGAGAATGGGACAAAACCATAAACTAAGTAATTACCAGGAGTTTTTCAGATGTGTTTTGTATATCAATTTCCAAACACAATAAAAACAAAGAAAATTACATGTGAGTATATCATATCAAAATTTCTGAAAATCAAAAGCAAATAAGTCAAAATAATTCAGAGGAAGAATATACATCTTTAAAGAAGCAACAATAAACTTGAAAATAGACTTCTCAACATAAACAGAAATCCAGAAAACAGTGGACTATGATCCTCAGAGAGCTGCAACAAAATTTCTAACACCAACGTATAATATTATGCCCAGTGAACATGTACTTCAAGATTGAAAACAAAATAAAGAAAATCTCAGATGAAAACAGAAAATTCATTGCCAGAAGTTCTGCATTAAGGAAAATATAAAAAGGAGTTCTTCAGACAGAAGACAGATGAGCTGAGATGGGAGAACAGAGATATAGAAAGCAAAGAAATGAAAAAGAATAAGTGGGCAAATAAATATGATTGTGGACTGCATAAATAATTAAAATAATATCTTGCTGGATTTTAAATATAGGTTTAACTAAAATACATGTCATCTATAACATAAATAACATGTACAATAACAAAGAATTCTAAGGTTCTTGAGTGGTCCAAAAATTGTGGAAAGTGCTATTTTTTAATAAGAATGCATGTTGATATGTCTAGGTAGCTATGAAAAAAATAAAATGACATATAGGATGTAAGCTAAGGGAAAGAACAGGAAATTATTTAAAAGAAAAAATATAAAGGAAAGCCAAAAATAAAGAGATAAACAAATGAGAAATTCAGGTAGAAAATAATAAGATGAGAAATAAAATACAAAATACAATAACAGCTGCATTAATTGTAAATACAATAAATGTTCTAATTAAAAGGTAATTCTCTAAGTCAGAGAAAGACAAATATTGTATGATATCATTTGTATGTTACATCTAAAAAAATTGATACAAATGAACTTAGAAAACAGAAATAGACTCAGAGATAGAAATCAGATTTATGATTACCAATGGGGAAAGTGGGAGGGGGCAAGTTAGGAGCTTGGGATTACAAGGACCTACTGCATAGCACCAGGAACTTTACTTGTATATTGAATCTGAAAATCTGAAGTATAAATGAATGACTTGCTATAGACTTGAAACTAAAAGCATTGTAAATTAAACCAAGAGTTCAGTATATCTTCCAAAACATAATTTTCTCAAACTATATAAAGGTCTATACAGTGTTTACTGGAACACATTTAAAAATAAAGATACATAAAAAAACAAAAAAAAAATGGTGCTAATAATGTCAGAAGTACATTTTTAAGGCATAAAATATACCCATAGATAAATAGAGCTATTTCCTGAGGTTAAGAAGGCAATTCCATCAAAAACACTAAGAGATTTAAAAATGTGAATGAAACAAATACCATGACCTCTAACCACATAAATCTAAAATTGATAGCATTAAAAGGAGAAATAAATTTTAACACATCTCTCTCAAAGTCTGATAGAACAATATGACAGCTTAAGGTACAGGAAATTGGTACATTATTAGCCAACTTGACCTAGTCAAGATAGAGAGTATTATATGTAACAACTGAATGGTTTTTAGCATGCTTTTCAAGTTTATGCTGAACTTTTACCAAAATTGCCCATATCATGGGCAAATCTACACAGCAACATCTTGTTTGATCCACTTCCTAGAATAATGACAACAAAGGCACAAATAAACCAACAGGATCTAATTAAACTCTAAAGCTTTTGTACAGCAAAGGAAACCATTAAAAAACAAAAAGACAACCCACGGAATGAAATCTTTGCAAACAATGCAAGACAAGGGCCTAATCTCCAAAATATACAAACCACTCATACAGATCAACAACAACAAAAAACAAACAACCCAACTGAAAAATGGGCAGAAGACCTAAACAGACATTTCTCTAAAGAAGACATACAGGTAACCAACAGGCACATGAAAAAATGTTCAACATCACTAATTAGTAGAGATACGCAAATCAAAACCGCAATGAGGTATTACCTCACACCAGTCAGAATGGCCGTCATTAACAAGTCAACAAATAACATTGCTGGACAGGGTGTGTAGTAAAGGGTACCCTCCTAAACTGTTGGTGGGAATGTAAATTGGTACAACCACTGTGGTTGTACCAACAGTATGGAGGTAACTCAGAAAACTAAATATAGAACTACCAGGTGATCCAGCAACCACACTCCTGGGCATACATCTGAACAAAACATTCATTCAAAAAGATACATGCACCCCTGTGTCCATCACAGCAATATTCACAATAGCCAAGGCATGGAAACAACCTAAATGTCCGGAAACAGATGAATGGATTAAGATTTGGTATGTATATACAGTGGAATACTACTCAGCCAAAAAAAAAAAAGACAAACTGATGCCGTTTGCAGCAACATGGATGCAACTAGAGATTCTCATACTAAGTGAAGTAAGCCAGAAAGAAAAACACAAATACCATATGACATCATCTATTTGTGAAATCTAAAATATGACACAGATGATCCTATCTACAAAAAGAAACAGATCACGCCAAGGAGAGCAGACTTGTGATTCCTGGGGGGAGAGAAAAGGGAGTGAGATAGATGGGCAGTTTGGGGTTTTTGGATGCAAACTGCTGTATTTGGAATGGATGGGCAATGGGGTCCTACTCTACAGAGCAGGGAACTGTATGTGATTCAGTCACTTCACTGTACAACAGAAATTGAAGAAACATTGTAAGTCAACTATACTCTAAGAAAAAATAAATAAAATAATAAAAAAATTGAGCTTTTGAAATATAGAGTACATCTCTGACAATGTTGAAATTAAACTGGAAATTGACTTTGTAAAGTAATACTCTAAGTGATGTCATTTATTTTTAAATAAAACCACGTTTCTAAATAATACATGGGACATAAAAAATCACAACATAATTTTAAAATCTTCTGAATTGAATGGCAGAGAATAAATCACACTTCTAACTTGTGGGATGATACTAATGTCACATTGAGAAGAAAAATTTTAGTCTGATATATAGACTTTAGAAAGGAAGAAAGGCTGAAAATTTTAAATATTTATATATACATCACAAGAAGTTAAAATATTGAACCTGAACATAGTAGAGCACAGGAATAATAACAACAGAGAATTAATTAAAGATATTACAAAAAACATACAATAGAGGGAATCAAACCAGCTGATTGCTGCATATTTGAAAATAGTATTTAAACTGTTGAAATCCTGAGAAGAATCAATATGAGACGTAAAAATGGGAAATGCATACATAAATAAAACAAAAGGTGTGTTTCAGAATGTTGAGGCATTTTTCTTAAAAGTCCCAGACTTTGAAACAGTCCAAGGACTCATCAATAGAAAAAGTAGATAAATCATGGAGTATTCCTACAACGGCATACTGTACAGGAAAGAAATTTAAAAAACTGCTACACAATTTGTTACGTAGCTGAGTTCAATATTGGGCTCTTTGTCTTTGTTACCTAAGAAAACTTTGGAAGCTTGGATTGTGTAGTTGTGTGTGTGTGTGTGTGTGTGTGTGTGTGTGTGTGTGTTTGTGTGTGTGTGTGTGTATAAATATGTATTTATAATGTTATATACAAAGTTATATATATTTATAGATGATGCCATGTGTGTAGTTATATCTATTTGTATATCTTTATAGTCCATATTTTTATGTTTTTCTCAAGATCATTAGCCTGAAAAAACTATCTCCTTACATCCATACACACACCCAGAATCTTGTTAACTAATGCCATATAGACATACATTTTTACTGAGCACTTTAAAAGAAAATTTTATTTTAACCTAAAACAAGTTCCCTTTATTTCTGTAAGGTTAAGCATAGGGGATATGGTAAATAGTGTAGTCAAAACATGATTGTTAAAAATGTAGAACTCAAGGAATATTTATTACATGACTCCAATTCTATACTTATTTGTATGTATGTATACAAGAAAAACAAATATACAGTTTTGGGAGTTTACCTCTATAGTAGGGTCAAGAAAAACACTTTACTATCCCTGGGTAAGTTTTATTTCTCAATTTGGTTGACAGTTATATGAGGGCACTTTGTGAAAATTTATTGATGTGACCACTTATGATTTGAAGACTTTCCTGAATTTAACCTATACTTAAAAAAAAAACTGAGAGGAGTTCCCATTGTGACCCAGTAGTTAAAGAACCTGACTAGTATCCATAACGATGCAGGTTCCATCCCTGGCCTTGCTCAGTGGGTTAAGGATACAGCGTTGCCGTGAGCTGTGGCATAGGTCACAGACACAGCATTGCTGTGGCTGTGGTGTAGGCCAGCAGCTACATCTCTGACTAGACCCCTAGCCTGGGAACAAACATATAATGTGTATATACAAATATATACATGTATACATATATATGCCTTGGGTGCAGCCCTAAAAAGACAAAAAAATAAAACTTTTAACAAAGAAAAATTTTCCAGAGTATTATGCTTCTTTTAACTGTGTGAAATATGTTTACTTATAAAAAATAAGAAAAAGCATATAAAACATATTTGACAAAACTCCACTGATGTTTCACATCCTAAATTATCTTTCCAATTATTTCTATACAATATTATATATAGGTAAGTATGATTTTAAACTCAACTAAAATATCATCACAATGACTATTATGGAAAACAATTCTCTCAAAATATGAGAAAAATCCCACTTTTATCTTTATTTATTTATTTATTTATTTATTCATTTATTTCTAAAATTTTGCTTTTAAGGCCTGCTAGTGCAGCATATGGAAGTTTCCAGGCTAGGTGTAGAACCGCAGCTATAGCTGCAGGCCTATACCACAGTCACAGCAACGCAGGATCTGAGCAGCATCTGTGACCTACACCACAGCTCACAGCAACGCCAGATCCTTAACTCACTGAGCAAGGCCAGGGATAGAACCCACAACCTCATGGTTCCTAGTAGGATTCATTTCCACTGCGCCGGGGTGAGAATGGTTATCTTTATTTTTAAACATGGTATATATAATTATGATCAACAATTTACCTTATACAAAATTTTAAATAGAAAGATGGAATATATGTATACATGTATATATTTGTATATACACATTATATGTTTGTGTATTTGTATATGTATACATGTGATAGATGTGTGCATGCATATGTATGCAAAAGTGTACATGGACAGATATATATGTGTGTTTGTGTGTATGTGTATGTGTACACACATACAACACTCACAAATGGTTATACATATGGTACAGAAACAAGGCTTACACTTTTCTGAAACGTAATTTTCAGTAAACTCTTAACACTCTTTATGTTGATTGACTTCACTTTCACTTTTACCAACTTATTTATCTACAGCAGTGAGAGTTTTAACTTCCTAAGTGCCCAGCACACTACCATCATTGATTAAATATGTTATAACAATATAGTTTAACAATTGTACAATGGTAGAATACTACTGTTATGTAGTCAACTATGCACTTTTTCCTCCTCAGTACTTGTTTTACATCCATATTTCTGGGTGCTATCTCTTCTGTTTTTGTCTCCCTGCCACATGGCTCTTCCCAGTGTATAATCCACCACATTTTAACCACTCAAACTCCCAATGATATGCATCCAGATATAGCCTCAACTTCTTATACCACAAATAGCACTGGGTGAAAAAAATACAAGTCCAGGCATGCCCACATATGGATCTGAATGAGAATTTTCTCTAGTATATAGTCCTGTAAGCAGAACTACTGATTTATCTGATACGCTCATATTTTATGAACCTAAATATCACCAGGTTGCTCTCCAGAACTACATCAGTCCATATTCCCACCAGCAGGACAGAGGGTTATCACACCCCTACATTGTTATTCATATTTGATACCCGCAGTTTTTTAGACTTTATGATTTATGGATAAATTGGTATTTAATTGCTGTTTTAATTTGAATTTCATCAACAAATAAATTTTTTGGATTTTCACTTAAGTACATTGCCTATCTACATCTTTGTCAGTTTTCCTCTTGGGGTTGAAGTAGCTTTTCTCATTGATTTAACAGAACTCCTGGTACCATACTAGCATCCTGAGAATTTTTGACACTGTAAATATCTTCTTTCATAGTCTTATCTATCCCTTAACTTTATGCATATTATTGTTCTTAATATTAATTCCTCATTTTTAGTGTAATAAAAACTATTATTTCCTATAGTTTTGTCATGTGATTTTTTTTTTTAGTTTTTCCATGTCCCTGAGTCACAAAGATTATCTCATATTTTCTTTCATTAATTTTACTTTTACGTTTCACATGTTTGCCACATGTTTTCACCTTTTCGCATTAACTTCTGTGGAGTCTGTGTGGTCCACTCATGAGGTGTGTATGCTGTCTTGCTCCTAAAGCACAATGGAGAGAGATCTGTTCTAATAGATTCCAGGTCTCCTGTGATGACCTCGGTCCAAATGTTCTGGTCCTGCTCAATCTCTCACTCCAACTCACAGCATGGTACTGAATCTAGTGAGGCCACTAACAGACTCTACAGCACAGAGGTGACCCAACAGAATACCTAAATATACATGTTCCAAAGAAGACACACCGATGACTAATAGACACATGAAAAGATGCTCAACATCACTATTAGAGAAGTGTAGATCAAAACAACAATGTTGTTATCACCTCATACCTGTCAGAATGGCCATAAACCAAAAGTCTACAAATAAATGTTGGAGAAGATATGGAGGAAAGGGAACTCTTGTATACGATTGTTGAGAGTGTAAATTGGTGCAGCCACCATGGAAAACAGTATGGAGGTTCTTCAAAAAACTAAAACTAGAGTTAGCATATGATCCAACAATTCCACTCCTGGGCAAATATCTGGAAAAAATAAAAACTGTAATTCAAAGAGATACATGAACCCAATGTTCATGGCAGCACTATTTACAATAGCTATGTCCATCAACAGAAGAATGAATAAAGGAGATGTGGTATATATATTCAAAGAATATTATTCAGCCACAAAAAGAAAGAAATACTACCATTTACAGCAATGTGAACGGACCTAGAGAATGTTATGCTTAGTGAAATAAGTTAGAGAAGGATGAATACTCTATGATATTACTTATATGCAGAATCTAAAAAATAAAACAAATATATAAAGCAAAACTAAAACAGACCCACAGATATAGAAAATAAATGTGTTTATAATGGGGAGAGGGAAGTGGGGAGAGGCAAGATAGAATATGAGATTAAGAGATTAAAAACTACTTACATAAAATAGATGAGCAACGAGAATATACTGTATAGCACAGGGAATTATAGAAATTATCTGTAATAACTTTTAATGGTATATAATTGGTAAAAAAAAATACTGAATTGCTATTTTGTGCACAGGAAACTAATTTAATATTGTAAACCAACTATACTTACAAAAGTGTTGTCTACAATTTGACATTCTATTATGGTATTAAAGATTTTTAAATTAAAATATTTTATTCCACTACTCATGCTAATTCTCGATTTTATATTTATTCAAGATCTTTAGATTTTTTCTTTACATTTTTTGATGGGAGATACAAATAAAAATAGAATTCTGAACACTTCATATTAAAATAGAAATATCACATGCAAAGTGATTATCCAAACCTAACCATAATCAAAATTAATTTTTGTAAGTGTTTTTACCAAAAGGCTCTTGTCTTATCAAATAAAATGATGATAACTATTCCTAAATATTTTGAAGGTATTTGACTGTAATTTTGGCCTGAAACAAAACATTTGCTAAAACCAGAAAGCATTTAGCAGTTGGTCCTGTTTTGAAAGACAGATTTTAAATTATTAGTGGGGAAAAATACACTTGGCATATAAATATATCACTAGCTCATTTTTAAGCAAAATTAAACGTTTTATTTCAAGGCAGGAAAAATCTCCTGTATGAATGAAATATTTAGTGGCTGAGCTAAAAATGAGACAGCACTGATATATTTTTATTGTAACAGCGTGTTAAGTAGGCTGTAAGATGATAAGCCTTCCCATTCATTTCTGCTGGGGCTGTAAAATGGTATAAGCTAGTTGGAATAAATTTTGGCAACACATTCAATACATTAAATACAGGATGTTGGTTAAAATACCATGAGGGCATTCAATAGAATATTCTGTGGTGTTATCAATGAAAATACTTCAACATATAAAAATTATTAAAATTTATTAGTAAAAAAGAACTTTTAATGAATACTTTGCACATTTTTTGTTACTTTACAGTGATTATAAAGATATATTCTGTGCTACTCTACTGATATCAGTCATGAAACAATATTTATTTAAACCGCAAGTACCTTGACAACCATCTTATACCCGTTTTCCTCCTTCTTCTATAGTTCACAATAATTTCAAACTTGAAATTTAGATTATTAATGATAATGCTTTTGCTTTATTAGTATCCCCTTTAAAGATGATTTTAACATGCCCATTGTGTTAAAATGGACTTAATTGTATTTTGCAATGAGTGTTTAAAAAAAAAAAAGCTCTAAGTTTTACAGATTTCATTTCTTAGCATGTCTTCCTTTAACACCATATTCTTTCAGTTCTTCTGTCTGTTATTTTGATTCATTTCTCATTTGGTTAGAATATGCCCTTAAGTAATTTTTTCACAAAAGTGTGTGTGGTCTATTTCCTGGGCCCTTTGAATCTGAGGACATTTTTTTCTAACCCATTTGTGAATAAATCATAACTTCTTTTACTTAGAGACATTGAATGACAATTTTTCATCCTCAGTGCAGGTATAGATGTGGTTCCCTTGGTGTGAAGCATTTATAAAGAGAAGAAATTTATGACAACTTTCCTCTCCTCCCTTTCTCTACCACCTCTTTTTGTGTGTGTGTATGCTTTCGTTTGTAAATTTTTTTTCAAATGCTGACTTTTCATTAGAATAAAATCGGATGTAATTCTCTTTCCATTGATATTTTTTGGAGGTACTTGTTGAGTGCTTTAATCTGAAGACTCACTTTTTCTTCACTTCAGAAAAATTTTCTTGTTTATTATTTCTCCATCTGCTCTATTGTTTTACTGTATGCAACTCCTTGTTGTTTTCAGCCTGTACTCACATACTAAATTAACCTATTTGTAGATCAGCTTGGCTCTTTTTTTCTCTCTCTCTCTTCAACCAGTAGAAAAAAAAAAGTTAGGGAATATGTATAGTCAATGGTCTCTTAGTGAGACGTATAGTCAATGATCTCTTAGTGATAGGACTAAAAATAATGTATAAGTTTAAGACATTTTAAATTGCATATATTCATTTTGAAGATGTCTACAAAGAACATATATTATTTTGTGATAGTAAGAAAAACTTTTCAAAAATAAAGAAAGCATGTGAAGAGGAAGTCATGTAAAAGTTCCAGGGATAGCCTTTCATTGCTGTGATTAGTGATCAGCCCTGGCCAAACTATTACGTATACTCGTGTTTCATAATCTGCGAGAGATGTTAAGAACCTGTAAATGATTTAGTGAGTCTAGTAATTAAGGTTATAATATCAGACAACAAACTTGTGGTTAATGTTTGAGAAAGAGATTATATTGCTGGAGAAGTAATATTAAGGTGAGATTAACGAAAAAATTTTTAGCATATGAAAGACTTTCATACTGAAGTCATGTATTCCCAACCTAGGATATCAACCTCAATAGAAATTTTCAGATACTATAGCTTTTCCCCAACAAGGAGGAAATTCAATTTTAGAAATTTCCCACAGTGGAAAACTTGGTAATTAAGGAATTTGTGTTTTATTAGGAGAAATAAAACTAGAATAAATATAAGAAATCCTTCAAAAATTTATTTAGCTACAATAAAATAATACTGACATCACATTACTGAGAGCTGATGATATCCAAGCCCTAAATTTATTATAATATATACGTAGCTTGTGATTCTCATTTATTCCTTCAAACACTCTAGAAGTATTTTAGAATCTCCCTCTAATGTTCCAAACATTTAGAAAGTGGTTTGTTTTTCTTTTGTGTGTGTGTGTGCGCTAATAGACATATTTACAGTGATAGATTGTTTTGTATGTGAGTTCTTGCCTATGTCTGGGTCTTCTCCTAAGATCAATGTCTTTTGGATTCTAATATCTGGCATTTTATGACTCCACCTCCCACCCCTCTGGGCCCACCTTCAGCAGCATTTACTGTGTTAGTTTACCCTTTACCTTGTTATAGAGGGTTCCAGAGTGCGGCTGTAAAGGATGCCTTGACTTTCCTTCATTTTTCTTCTCTCTTTTTCTCTGATCTTCCGGTCTTTTTTCTTACCTGCCCTGAACAGTTTGGCCAGGAAATTTGGCATTGCCCATAAATCTATACATGTTCTCAGTTCAGGCCACTTTTCCTGCCACAGAAAGTGAGTGATCAGGTCAGATACTTACAGCTCTGCTCACTGGGAAGTGCTTACGTTACCAATGTCTTTGAAGCCACGCTTGACTATAACTTTAATGCACCTTATAATATAACCCATCTGGTAATGATCTTTGAGGTGTGTTTCCTCCATCAGACTGTCTTACTGAAACCCCCATATGGCCGTTGATAAGAGTTGAGATGGGACACTGGGCTCTCTTGCAGCATATTTTGTCCCTAGGAAAACTGTTCCTATTTCACACAGTAAATAATCTCCAAGATTCTCTGTAAGTCAAAGCACCCTCTGGTTCTACTTGGGCTCCATCTTAGATGTTTCGTTTCTGTGTAGGGGTAGATTTCTGTGCTGCTTGCTTGATAAATGTATGACTCTGAAAGAACCTGGCTCATAATACAAGTGAAGTATCCATGGTTACTTGTTCTCAAACATTCCATCTCTCCAGGGCACAGTAGGATGCAAATGGCATGTCTTTGCTACAGAACCCAAGAGCCCTGCTTTGTGATTCTCCCACTGGATTTGTCATGAACTCCTCTCTGCATCACTTTTCATCTCTTACATGTGACTGTATGACTTTAGTGGCTGGGATTCAGACTATAGACTGTACCTGGGGTAAATCTTTTTCCGACTTTATGTCCCACTCAAAGACGTTAGAATAGGGATCAAAGGAACGTTGTATGAAATTTATTAAATTGATTATATGTGTTAGACAGTACTTTCATTGATTGCTCATTTATTTTGTCCTTAGGGAAACTACCCCTATTTCATCCAATTAATAATCTTCACAATTTTCTGTGAGGCAGGCCCCTTGGGTACCACTCTGATCTTTGTCATCACATAGTCATCCCTGAATGCTGGTGGTTATGTACCACCAACTGGTAGCTATTGCTTTTGGACTCCACAACCCCCACTGCTCTCAATGAACATGCTCTGTGTCAGCCTGCAGACGAGAGTTAATGATGCAGATGCCTTTCCCATTGGCACATTCACAGCAACCTTGTGAATAGTAAGTCCTCTTGTCCTTGCCTTGGGACATAATCTTACATCCCATCCAGAAAGGTTACTTCTCTTAGCCTTTTGGTCCCTTCCTCTACCAACTGCTATAGCTATTCAGCTTTGTGACTTTACTCAGTGGGGCCATCTTGTTTTCCAGGCTTCTAGGAGCCAACCTCCCAATAAGTCTGCATTATGCCCCAGGATTAAATCCTTTATCCTGATAGAGTGACCCCCAGTCTTCTCTCCATGCTATGTCCAAACACCTTGATTAAGCACCCTCAAAACCAAGTCCATACTCCCATAGTTTTCATGTGTTATGCTGTTTTTTGTACTGCTCCTTTGTCAAAGAGTCCTCATCAGGCCTAGCACATAGCTGTGACTTAAACTCAATTTGTGGCATGGCAGCCATCAAAGGAGGTAGTGGATTCTGTGACCTTACAGGAGTGAGAACTTACTGGTATCTTCCCATACAAGGAATACTAGCTTTTAATAGGGAGAGGTAAGCCACCTCTTTAGTTTCTGAGGTCTTGGGGAGAACAAATATTCAGGGTATATGAGGTTATCTAGTGGCTAATGCATATGAAAGATGCGGAGGAAAAAGGCAGTATTTGGCAGGAGAGTCTCTGACTGTAATACAGAGCTGACAAACACAGCCAGGCCAACAAGGAGCTCAGGCGCAAAGATTGCCTAGGAGAGGGACCCTGGTACTTTCTGTCATGTTCAGGCATTGGCTGGGACTGCCTGGGAGGAGCATGGTCCCAGCTGGAAAGTTGAGGTGGATCCTGGATGTGTGCTAACAGCAGGCTGTCAGCTGACTGTTCTTGTTTCTGAATGGTAAGGTCTATTTTTTCTTTATTTTTTAATTTTTATTTTTATTAAAGTTTAGTTGATTTATAGTGTTGTACAAACTTCTGCTGTACAGCAAAGTGACCTAGTAGTACACAGATATAGTTTCTTTTTCCCATACTATCTTCCATTATGTTCTATCCCGAGAGTGGATATAGTTTTCTGTGCTATACAGCAGGACTTCATTGCTTATCCATTCAAATGTAATTGTTTGCATCTACCAACCCCAAACTCCCCATCCTTCCCACTCCCTCTCTCCTCCCTTTGGCAGCCACAAGTCTCTTCTCCATGTCTGTGAGTCTGTTTCTATTCTGTAGATAGGTTTATCTCTACCATATTTTAGATTCCACATATAAGTGATAGCATATGGTATTTGTCTTTCTCTTTGGTACTTACGAAGGAAGATCTCAAAAGCACAGTCCTTGGCTGCTGCAGCCAGCAACGTCCTTCCATTATGAGAATGTAATGAAGAGGTATCAGTTTCATGGTTTTCTTCTCCTAGTTTCTCCATGGCATATGCTCCTTGAGAGACACAGTGAGTCAAATAGCCCAATACCGCACATCGTTCTCTCTCAGGAATATATCATCTTATTTTTCAAAAGTTAAATATATGCTCACATGATTCAACTGCAGCATAAATACAGAAACTAAAATTATTTTCTTCAGTGTCATTCATTCACCATCTAGTATTTATTTTTACTACAGGCAGAGCTTGTTTTATTATGCTCTGCATTATTGTGATTCACAGATACTGCGTTTTTTGCAAATTGGAGGTTGGTGGCAATTCTGCATCGAGCAAATCTGCCAGTGACATTTTTCCCACAGCATTTGCTCACTTCATGTCTCTCACATTTTGATAATTTTCTCAATATTTCAGATTTTTGGTTGTTATTACACTTGTTTTGATGACCTGGGATCAACAATCTTCCATGTTACTACAGTGAGTCACTAAAGTCTCAGATGATGGTTAGCATATGTTAGCAATAAAGTGTTTTTAATTAAGGCACGTACACCTTTTTAGACATAATGCTATTGCACACTCATTAGACTACAGTAGGGTGTAAACTTTTATAAGCACTGGGGAACCAAAAATCTCCTGTGATTTTATTGACATACTTGCTTTATTGTCATGGTCTGAAACCAGACCTGCATTATCTCTAAGGTATTCCTGGACTATATATTCCAAATCTTTATAAATCCTAGAAAATTATAACTAGATGCGACCCTGATGCTAATCAAGTCAACCTTCACATTTTATGAATGAAAGAAATGAAATTCAACTCAATTAGCTGACTAGAAGTAGAAAACACAGTTCCTGGGATAGAAGGAGACTGCATTTAGCAAGTAAAAATACAGGATTATGCTCAATTAAATTTTCATTACAGATAAGCAACATATAATTTTTGTGTTATATGTATAACCAAGCAGTATCTAGGACAAACTTACACTAAAAATGTCATTCATTATTTATCTGAAATTCAAATTTAACTGAATTTGAGTATCCTGAATGCTATCTGGCAACTCTATTCATGCTTCTAAATCACTATGACCCCTCATCACTTAACAGTTTCCCCTCCAAAATTCTCTGCGGGTATTGCAAATTTCTGTCGTGCACTGAAACTAAAAGATGCCATGTGCTAATCTGCCAAGAAGAGATTGGTAAAGAAGAGAGTAAAGCTATGTATAGCCTTTGTAAAAAAAAAAAAAAAACAAAAATACATTTTACAGACTGTGTTATTCAGAAAACACACACTGATCAAATACTCTACCCAGTGTTCTTTTCTGGGTGCCTGGCCTGTGCTTCTCAGACTCTAGGTCATGGTTTATTAAAGGGCTGAGAAACTCGATCAAGTGAATAGTGACCATGATTTTTTTAAAAATAGTGAGATAAACTGGAACAGCAAATGTCATCCTGTAATTTCACATAAGAATAAATACCTTGGGAAAATTGTGTTTTATTACATATTTGCGTGTGTACAGTGATCATGCCATGGCAGGCCCATTGAGTGCTGGCAACAGAAGATTCATTTGAGATCAGCCACAGGAACTGACCGTTGTTCTTTCCTCATAAATCCCTTTCCTGAGGGTCTCAAAGCCTAGGATCAGACAAACTGCTATAGTAGCCCATGGCATCACACTGTCCATCCCCATCAGAGAAGAAAAAGGGCTCTAATCTAAAGTCACAAAGAGGTTTATGACAAGTAGGCATAACCATGAGGTTTTAAAACACTCTTTAATAGCAAGCAATGCTTCATAACGGTTAAGAGCCACTGGACTATGAAGGTTAGGGAAAGTCAGGGCAGAACTTGGCAACTACCATAATGAAGTCACATGTGAACCAAACTTCCATGTTAGCTAAGAGCACTTCTTTTACCATGAATACATTATAATTCCTCTGGGCTATAATGTTTAAACATTCAGTCTTTGAAAAACTCCTTTGGAATTCTTTGTTTTTTAAACAGCTGAAAGGGTTTAAGTTTCAAAATAAGTTTTATTTTCTTTCCATGAGATAGCAAAACATAACATTTTGTTAATGATGTGTTAAAAGAGTATGCTGATTATAAATATTGGTTTTGTTTTCCTTATGAGAGTGACATTTTAAAGGGGAATATGATTATTTATAAAAAGAAAACAATCAAGACAAGGAAAATGTTTACAGCTGTGACTTACTCAGCCAACACAACCTTCCTAGGAAGCTTGTCTCTGCCCAGTACCCTTGACCTGTGGGTTAGACTGCTTTTTCCAGCTCAGAGTTACCTGGTAGGATAAAAAAGATATTAATACTTATTTTTATGAAATGTTTTCCTCTCAAATAGATCGGAGTTCTTTAGTTATAAAAAGTGATCAGAAGTATTCATCGTGGCACATGAGAAAGGAATCCAACTAGGAACCATGAGGTTGCAGGTTCGATCCCTGGCCTTGCTCAGTGGGTTAAGGATCCGGCATTGCCGTGAGCTGTGGTGTGGGTTGCAGGGGCAGCCTAGATCTGGTGTTGCTGAGGCTGCGGCGTAGGCCAGTAGCTGCAGCTCTGATTTGAGCAATAGCCTGGGAACCTCCATATGCCTTGGGTATGGTCCTAAAAAGCAGAAATAACATAAAATAAAATAAAATATAAAATAAAAAGTGAACAAGTTTTTTCCCAAATCTACTACATCTGATTTAGTGAAAATATAAAAAAAAATACCAAATTGCATCTGGACACAGTACTAAACATTTTTTCTATTATTGTGGATATTATTTATTTGTCTGATTTTGCTTTTTCTTAATTTTTTTTTTTTTTTTGCTTTTTTAGGGCCCCACAGGAGGCATATGGTAGTTCCCAGGGTGCAAGTTGAATCGGAGCTGCAGCTGGTGGCCTACACCATAGTCACAGCAACGCCAGATCCTAATCCACTGAACAAGTCCAAGGATCGAACTTGCATCCTCATGGATACTAATCGAGTTTGTAACCTGATAAGCCACAACAGGAGCATTTGCTTTTGCTTTTGCTTTTTAAATTCCAAAGATGAAGCTGAATCGGAGAAATGTGGTATCATTCTGTGTAGGTATCCAATCCAAAAAATAACTTTTAAAAAATCCCTGAGCTGGATATTGTATCAACAAAATGAATCATGCATAACCATTTAAAGAACTAAGCTGAAATATTATAAAGGAGCATAATAATCTATATCAAAGGGAAATTTTAAAAGTTGGACCCTGCTGTCTATATGTGTAAACATCATGTACAATGGAATGAAAAGTCAAAAGAGTGGTACTTGGAAATAATTCTATAGTCCTAATGCCTTTGGGATACATCTTGTCCTCTTAAAATGGCTCTTATTCTTAAGGAGGCAGCCACCACATCCATAGTTGAAATAGGAAAAAGAATAGCTCAACTCTACAATTTTTCAGCTCACCTTTAGAACTGAGCATTTGTACAGAAGGCAACTTCACATTTGCTTAGGAAATAATATCCTAGAAAATGAGTAAGAAATAAATATCCTCAGATTAATGTTATATAAATACATTTGCCATAGGTTTCATTAAATATTCATGGTACACACATGTACAGGTCAAATTACCTTTAAATATTAAATTTCTTTCCAGTAGAGGATTTCAGATTTATTCCGTGTTTATAAGAAGCCATGATGTAATCCATGCATTACTATTGGCTGGCAAATTCAGCTGCTGCTTTAACTGGGTCTCTAAGGTTAGGAGGGACCTAACTCACAAAAATGTGAAAGAGCCTCTAGTATCTTGTCTCTGTCCTAGAAATCACAACTGGAACTTAAAGACATACTAAAAACATAAGTATTTTACACATCCTTTAAAGAAGAGACGGATTGTTTGGTGCCTCCTGTGTAATATGCCCGAGGCATGCTACACAAATCTGATTTAATACAACCACATAGCTGAAATAGGAATTATTATCCTTCCACATGATGCACTTGATGGAAAAAAAAAAAGTTTAGAGAGATAAATTGCACTTGATCTTGATCATAGGAAATGAACGACAGGATCTGCATGGAAACCTGGTTCAGGCAGGGTCCAGCAGGTCGAGTGCATCTCTGGTAATGTCAATTGTCAGATGGGGCACTGTAGGTCACAACGTTGTCCAAGCATTAACAACCTAACAAGTGAATCATTGGCTAACTTTCCCTTCATGAACAGCAGTGGGGAAACCCTCTGTATTCAAGTTTGAAAGATCTTTTTGGTCTGGACCCTGTTCTTCCTCTGACTATTGGATTACTAGCATATTTTTCATTCTGATGCCTTTTTTTTTCCTATCAAGGGTAAACCGGGAAAATTATTACAGGTACTGCCAGTCTTGTAACAGTGTCAAGGATCGACAGGGATGGTTTATTGGGTCCTTCTATGGAAAATGCCAAGTCCAAAACAGATGTATGTCTTATGTGTCTCTCATTACCCCTTCGTAGGAACAGGTTTGTCCAACCTCACACCCATTCACCACCTCAGTTTCACTACTGTGGAGATGAATTCCCTATTCATTTCCAAAATTTATTATTCCCGAAATGTCTCCAGCTGAGAATCTTGCATTTCTACAAATGCACTTTACCTAGAGTTACTGAGCCACAATAGGGACTATGGAAAGAAGGTATTCAGCACGGAGGTTTAAACATATTGCTGAGCTGACCAAATAATTTATCATCCAAACTGGGAGACACTTTGAATGCTATTAATAATTATACTGACACAATGGGTTTACACTAGGACTGTCCCAGGCAGAGTAAGAGGAAAAATTATCCCACATACACCCCATTAGAAAACCATCCTACTTAATCCTCCATGTTTACCTATATTTTAGGAATGCCATAATTTTCTAAATGACAGTTGGATGTGTTATTTTGATAAATGTAAAAATGTTAAATATGTCACAAAGTTTCTGAGGTTGTTCCCCTTATTTTTAAACACGCTAATTATATAAAAAAAATGGAAATGATTCAAAACTCTCTGAACCTCAGAGAAGGCTCTCTTCCCTCCCCTAGACTTGACCTTGCTCTGGTTCTGTCGGTACAGTTTAAACTAACTGGACACTCTCAATCCAGTGTCACTTCAGATTCAATATCGGCAAAACCAGACTCCCCTAAGACAGGTTCATCTTCCCTTTACTGCGATGGGGACATCAAGTGACTGTGCCTGGTTCCACTGTTGTTGGATCCAACACCTGTCCTAAGATATCACAGTGTGACACTTTGCAGCTCTTGAGCTACAAAGGAAGAAGAAGAGAGGAGAGATGTAAATGAAAAATCAGGGCCAGAATCCCTGTTTGGTGGCACTTCCAACAGCTTCTGTTGCCTGTGATTTCTCATACTCCACGGGGCAGGGTGCACAAGCTGAAACATCAGAAAGAACTCCAGGAGCAGGGCAGACAGCCAGGCACCTGAGCCCTGGCTGGCAGCATAGAGCGACTCAGGCAAGTGGCTTCTGGGGAAGGGAAGGTGACAGGGACACATGCTGTTTCTCCATCTGACACTTACCTGCAGCACCATCTGTAGCACCTACTCAGAGCTGGGAAGTCTCATGGCCTCTGGGGGAAATGAGGGCCCTCCTGCAACCCTGTAGACCCTTAGTTGATGGATGTCTGCTCTAAACTAGCAGTGGCAACCCCTGGTTCATAAAATCCCACCAGGCTAAAGGCATCTTTTGAGAATCTACCAGCAGGCTCTGATCTGATGCCTCTGTAACTGCCCCTTCTGCCACACCCACATCCACACCCACATCCATACTCACACCTGTCTTGGGACACACCCACAGTTTCCACATCCTCCAGGCTGAGTTTCACAGTATTATAAGGCCCTCTTTAGCATAGAATGTGCCATCAGGAAAGGAGAATCACTAACAGTCATCCCAATGATGATGGATCCTGTAAGGAGAATGCTTTAGGTACCCCAAGAGATGCTATGCCATGCTGCCCAGGACGTTAGGTGAGATGAAAAGTGATTATTTCCCTGAGGACCCTCTGATAGCAATGGGGCAAACAGAGGTCCCCAGATGTCCTGATGTCCTTGACCAGCCCTTCAAGTCATTAAGTATTGTCCCTCTTCCATCTAGCCTACCTGTCCTGCTCACATCCCGTGTGAAAGTGGAGATATCACAACCCATGACAAAGCCATGACCAGTCATCCAGGTGGCTCTGTGAGGAAGGAAGAAACTTCCGTTCCTTCAAACTACTGACTTTCAGGATCTCTTTGTTATCAAAACCTAACCTAAACTGTATTTAATTGCTACAGACATTTTGCATGTATTCTTATGTTTCATCTTTAACATGGGGTATTATTATACAATTTACACCTCAGAAAACTGATTTTCCAAAGGTTATATTCTTAAACCACAAAACTATTAAATAGAATAGCCAACCAAGGTTTAAGTACCCCTTATTTGACAAGCCTACATTTTAAATTTCTGTCTTAACAATTGAATATTTGCTTTTAATAATAATAAAAAAGTATTTCCGATTATAACATAAAAATTATTTTGGCTTCTAGAAAAAATACAGAGGAAAGTAACCTGGAGTCAGTGTCCATCATTGTTTCCAAAATGCCATGAAACTAGGAATTACATAACAATCAGAATATTGCTTTCTTAATTGAAAATGGATAATTTATTATTTTAGAGGGGGCATATCTTAAAATAAGAGGCTTTATCTTTAAAAGTGGGTTATTGTGAAATCAGACTAAGGATCATAGAAGATCACAACGTTGATGGCCTTGTATGGCAAATAAATTACTTTATAGAAAACTTTAAGAAAACTGTGGCTAAATCTGGGTCTTCTCCAGTACTAAATTATTTTCTTCTCATAGACTTTAACCTTCTTGAATATAGAATCTCTGTCAGATTAGTCTTTTATCTATAAAACTCCTCACACATTTCTGAGCATAGAATAGATGCTGAAAATAGGTTTATTCACTTAACTTATTCCAGTCATAGTTCTAGTCTCTGAGAATAAAAAGTATATGCATAGTGTTTTACAGTTTATAAATCACTTTTATATATGATATTTTTAGGTTCAATTAAAAGGATTATCTCCAAAATAAGCCATAGACGCTATTGCTGAGAAAACTCTAAGGAATTTCCCAAGATGACATAGCTTTTAAAATTTGTGCTTTGACAAGTCCAACATAAGGCTTGAGCTCCCACAGTCTTGCTTTTATGAGACACAAGACGTTGCTGAATGAGTGGATGCATCAATCAATAAATAAAACCATTGGGAAATGAGCAGTAAAACCATGTTTGCAAGCAACCAGCTAACTGATGCTCAATACCAAGGTTATTATTTACGTGTTCTTAACTATTTTATTTTCAAACAAGAATGAGGCAAATGAAACACAAAGACAAACAAACAAAAAAGTTACCCCACCAAAACAGCAGTCAGATGGTCGTCAGGAGGCAGGTTATGTTTCTTTATACTCAGAGAGGTTCAGAAGTGTTCGCTTGATGAAGAGGACTCATGGAGAACTGAAAGTTTGGCATCACAGTCCAAGTGGTTCCTTGTTGGCCATGGCCATTGTCATAAGGCTGGATTTAACTTCAGACGTATTGCATGCCATCTGGCTCCAAAGAGCAAACCTATTTTTGTAATACCATATTTACAATAAGGGAAAACTACACACATGCTGAGAGTTGGATGAGCTTCCATTTTTAACACAACTGACTTTCATTCGTTTGCCTTGGGGCCCCAAACTGGGTGGGCTCTTTTCCTCTGCTCCAGGTCTTATCTCTGTTAAGTTGTATGATTAGGATCCCAAAGTCACTGAACAAACAGGGTAGGATTCTCCATAACAGACCTTTTGTTCCTATACATTTCACCGGCTTTTGTTCAAAAAATCAGAAAACAGCTATCGTTCTCCACACTAATAATATCCTTCAGTAAATGATAAAGCCAAGTCCAAAGTAAACCAAGAAGCTTTATCAGCATGTCAAAGCTATCCCCTTACAGCTCTGTACTTGCCAACTGTGCATCCTTTTCCTATACACAGACTTGATGCACATTAAAAGGCACTTACCAGAGTGGGTGTTTGTTTGCCAAAGGAGGGCAGGCTGCCCTCTGATTCCAGTCACCCCGGTTGTCATTCTCATCAGAGGAAGAATGGTGTACTTTATAGCCAGACTCCTTCCTTGATGATCTCTTGACTTGGAGTCAGGAAAAT
The DNA here is from genome assembly GCA_004024745.2 of Catagonus wagneri. Lineage (NCBI taxonomy): Eukaryota > Metazoa > Chordata > Mammalia > Artiodactyla > Tayassuidae > Catagonus > Catagonus wagneri. Next base: position 8,413,716 of record PVHT021183630.1, on the reverse strand, counting down.
TCAGAGCTTCCTGCTGAGTGGTTCTTTCTCTTTCTCCTTGTTAATATTAACTGATGGACTTCTCAGAGGGAAAGTCTATTTCTTACTGGGAATCCAGAGAATGCTGTGGTAGACCAGTTACTCTTATACCCCCATTGTCAGAGAAGATGAGTCAAAAGGGATTTACATACCCAGTTAATCCTAACAGATGGTCCTTCCCTTGTATTCTGAGAGAAGTTGAAAATCAATCCACATTCTCTCTAATTTCAAATTAGCATGCTGACCTTGATTTTTGGGAGCAGATTTAGCAAAACGGATGCTGTGAAAAGGTGAAAGATGTGAAATATTTAGAAAGGCTTGTATCTCACCTCATTTAAAATTCTATGTCCCTTCCCCCCACTTCTGACAAACAAATGATGGTTATCTGTAAAGGAATGAAAATGGTATTGTGATTTCCTTTTCCTTTCATTTTCTGGGTGTGTAAGTTACCATCCTAGGTCCAGGAAATGTTGTCATAAAATGTTGCATATGTTTGTATAGCTTGTGCAAGTGAGTGTGTAAATATATCAAATGTGTATTATGCATGTGCAGCACTCACGGGCATAGCATGTTGGTCTGTGTAGACAGTAACAGGAACAATGGAGGCTGCTTACATTGGGAAATAGCAGTATGTTGTGGGTTTTCTTGCTTTTTGTTTTATTTTTATTTATTTTTTACGAAGTTGTAGACAAATATTCCCCTGGGAATAGATGGCTCAGGGAGGGTACGATGGGATGTGGAGCCTTTTGTTATAAAATCCCCATATAAAAATCCTGTCAAGATTGATAGGGACTGAAGTGTGTATGACACTGTTGCTGTGTTGGTTTCATTCCAAACACAGCATGCTCCTGAACGGTCTGTCATTACCATCAGACCTGAAGAAAAGAAAAACTTGAGAGAGAAACCTCTCATTGCCACCTATAGGCTGCAAGAGGAAGGTCCAGGTGACAGCCACATTGCTCTGGGAAGCTGCAGAGAGGAAAAGTTGTTCTGGAGTCCTCAAGTTTGTGTTCACATTTACTTTGCCTCATTCCTTCTTTAAAACAGCATGGCTTGTTTCAATGTTTATTCTAGATGTGGTAGAAGATACAAAGACAAAAAAAGAAATATATTCCTCATCTCTGAATGCAAAGGCAAAAGAGGAATCTGTTCCTCATGTTCCAGGCATTGGAGAGAGAACAGTCAGCCAAGGACTTGATCAATGCTGGGGACAGGGAGGTCTTCCTGGAGGAGGTGCTATTCAAACTGGGCTAAGTGCTCTAAAGGGCCAATATCCAGATAGAAGGGAGGGGCTGCATTCTGGATTGAGGAACATGGCATAAGCAAAGGGACAGCAGTCCAGAGAATACGTGACGTGTTTAAGGAACTACCAGAAATTCTTTGACTTTGATCTATGTGTGAATTTGACTGCACACAGGTCAAAGGAATAGTGCAACCTGGGATGGGACTAAAATACTGGAAGAAAGGTAGACTATGAAAGGCTTAAGGACCAGGCTATTTGGAGTTTATTCTAGACTCCAGGTTGCTTTCTCTTAAGTGGGATCAGCATTCGCGGAAAACAATAACATTTTTTATTTTACCATTGTAATTGACATCGTTGAGGAAGTGTCTGTCCAACTCACACTTTTCCCTTTGTTTTGAACCTGCCCCTCTTGTGTGAGTTTTACAACCCTCCTCCTCTGACCACTACACACAGTGTTATCACATCCCTGGCCCAAGTTGAGCCAATTAAATTTTTCTTACAGTAGTTTTTTCACTGTAACAGAGAATTCTTGGGAATTCAGTTAACTAATGGTAGATTTCAAGAAGGAGGATCCAGATCAACTGCTATTTGAGTTCCCAGAACCTCAGTGTTGCTATGTTTCCATGCTTTATGAGGCCACTTGATTCAGCCCTTATCTGACAACTTCAGTATCCTTTCAATGAATATCGTTTTTTGAATAAGTTAGCTCAAGTTATTTCTTGCTGGTTTGCAAACCGAAAAACCACTAATAGTGTTGATTTCATGTTTAATGTTTTATTATTCTTCATTAGAATAAACCTTCTGAGTGATTTTCACTTGACAATGATCTATTCCCAAGAGAAAAAAAGCTTCCAGGTATTGCACTCATGTAATTCCCCAGAGCAGTAACTAACTGGCTGTTCCCATCATTAAATAACTCATCAAATAAAAATTTCATTTTTTTCATTAAGCTTATATCACTCAATAACCTACTAAAAGGAAGATCCAAATACCAAAATCCTACTTAAGAGTTAAAGAAATGTATCAATTTTCTACGTCCTCTTATGTGGATCCGGCTTTACCTAGTCATTAATGTGCCTAAGAATGACCAGTTGCATTGTGCATCCACGTAACAGTTGGATGGAATTTCTGAGCAGCCATATTTACCATTGCCAAGATCTCGGTAAATTAGCCTTGTCCTTAGAGATAATTTGTACTTGGGAAAGACATTCAGTACTCTAACTGTAGCTCAGCATTTCAAATGAAAAGATTTGCCTATCAATATGATTCCTTCCAGACTTTCACCTTACCTCTTCCTGAGTTAACATCTGGATAGAGATGCATTAAGGCATTGCCCAAAATTGCTTTATGGAGCAATACGTGATTGTATCCAAAGATTAAGCTGCTATCTTGGTGTTGAGACAGGGATAAAATGGTCCTATAGACTTTAGATTTAGTATAGAGAGAGACCTGGTAGTTGGATTGGGTGTAGTTTGTATTCCAACCAAACTGACTTACCTACATCCTAATCTTTGCTGTCCCATTGGTCCCTATGATTGAGAAGAGTCAACAGAAAACATCTTGCTAGCGCCCAGAAGCCTGAAATAATGAACTTGGAAAACCTTTGCCTAACAAGGCAACTCTAAAACTCTTCAAGTCACAGTGGAAGCTTCAATTCAATAATCTCACCAAGGAACAAAATGTTACTAGCTCTCATCCATTATAGCTATCAATGCTATCATCTCATTTTTGAAAAGGTTTCAGTTCTGAACCTCCTTTCTCTCTATCAGACAGAGTACAAGATATGTTGAAATGAGATTGTTAAAAGCCCAGATTGTAGAATTTTATCTGGCCATCTGAGTCCCTCAGAAAGCCCCAAGCACTCTTCTTTTCCATGTATTATAATAAAATAAATTATTCTTGTGTCACAGACCTTGAATATCTACTAACCTTGATAAGCACTTACATCTAAACAAAAAGGGAATCGATTTACATTTTCCTTTCTGCTGGCTAACATAATGCTTCATTTTACAGTTGCCATTAAGGGTTATTGCCATCTTTACATACTACATTAGACAGTTTGTGTCCATTGTTCATGCATAGTTCCATCAGAATGTTTCAGGTTGAAGGCATCTTTACAATGATGTGGCTTTTGTCCTGCCCTGATGCTATTATCTTGAATGTGTTTATCCCAACAGGTCTCTTTAAAACCTGAGAACTGTCCTCTGTGAGAACATGTCACTGATCACCTTCACTCACAATCAAAATTAACAATGCTCAAAGTCTCACTGAGTCTCAGCGAGTGTGTACACACATACACACACACACACACACACATGCATGCACTCTGCTGACTTAGGTGGGCAGATAGATAAAGCTGAAAATATTTTTGGACTGACCTTAATGAAATGAAACTTGCATAGACATAAGAAATCCCTTAAATGAATCATATATTTCTAAACCATCTTACCAGCCTGAAGCTTCCAACCATGCCATGCCCAGCCTTTGAATTAGCATTTTCTCTTCTGATCTATGGCCTCTTAATTTTCTGGGGCAGAGGAAACAAACCACAGGCATTCGTTAAGCAAGCATCTGTGTACGGGAAGAAATAGGAAGCATACTCCTGCTGCAAACCACAAATAGTTGAGTTAGAATAATTGAGAAATGGCCACTGGCAGATAGGGTAACACAATTATTATAGATGTAACCTTTGGGGAAGTAAAAACCGAAAGTCCTAACCTGGAAAGATAGATGCACTCAGTGAAAAAGAATGATCGCCAAAGACCCATTTCACGATGAAAAAGCACAAAAGTAGTGGCTGCAGAACACTATTCCAACAATGACAAATAGCTTGGTCAGAGATCAAAAATTAAAGTATGAAATATTGATATTTTAAAATTGAGTTTTCATAATAAAAAAACACAAAAGAACCATTTTCTCTTGGTATGTTTGGCAATCATATTTTAATATATATTCAGCTATTCCTTATTTTATATTAGTTCTGTACTCTTTGTATGTCCTAATTCCATTTTAAATCAATAAAGAATAGGTCTGGAATATTTTTACATTGTGAAAATTCTGAAGCCTGAATGTCCAATACTTGATCTCTTTATTACTGATTAATCACATTGTGTCATGAAAAAACTAGATTCTAAGATCCTAATAGACAGGTAAAGTATCTTTAAATTTTGTTCAGGGCCTTGTGCGAAGTAGTTAATGATGATAGAAGAGGTTCTGATAAATAAAAATAACAGAAGCTCTGGCAGAACTATTGATCCTTGGAATATATGGGCATCCTCTGAAGAGTTTAAAATATAATAACACTCCACTCAGAAACTACTCCTTTATGGGTAGGGCCACTGAAAGAGAAGAAAACAAATATTTATAAAACCAGGACTCTATGCCAGTGTCTAGAGTAAGCCCTGGGGAAGAGAAGGGGAATGAGGCTCTGCACCTGTTCTGCAGAATTTTACAACCCAGAGTGGAGTCTGACAAGAAAGCAATCCAAACACACATAATGTGATAAGTGCTTGATTTCCCTGTGTAAGACTGAAAATCATTTTGATATCACCACCTCCTTAAGCTTCATGATTTTCCCATAAATGTGGTATGAATTATAATCTTAGTCCAAGTTGAGACATTGGGACATTTTAAGACATTGGGAGATGACAAGGTTGGATAGGAAGTTTAGGCACGGACCTTCACTTTCTGCATTCCTAGGGTCAGGGAGTGGTTGTGGCTCTCCACAGCGTTTCCACACGAGTGTAGAGCCTGTGACTAAATTTCTAAGTTCTTCCCAGAAGAATGCAAGGCCCAGGCAAAGTTGCTTAATTTTTCTCTTGCTGGCTCCTTCACCTCTCAGCTCCACACCATGCTGACAATACCCATCAAAAAGTTGGAAGAATATTTACGGGATTCCCTAAATATTCCCTAAATATCAATTCAAAGAAGTCATTTAGAATTTCTCCACATCCTCAGCATATCTCATTACAATGCCAGATTCAAATTTACTAAAGAAGATGTGGAAATATATACTCTGATAAAATGGGAGTGATTGTATTTTCAGAAGTAAAAATACTCTTATGATGACTGGAAGATCCACGTAAAGGATTTTAAAATAAATTTTAAAACCAATAAAATATTATTTAGCAGTGACTATTTGTATTATCCAAAGACTTTTCCCTCTACAAAAGGCCTCCCTGCAGAATTCTTCTAAATGGTGAACTCCCCTGGTGCATTTAAATGGTATTTACAGACCATTAACTACTCACAAAAAAAGCTGGTGCAGAAAAATTGCCAAAGTATGAGAGTCTCTTATTGATTAACCGAATAATCAAGAGGAGGATACCTGAGAAATGGAATTCAGTTTGCCATAAATTAATTTTTATAATGAATTTTGGAATATGTCTGTGTACATAAGATTTCTTCCTTCAATGCAAAGAGAGTTCAAATCTTAAGAATGTTATCTTTAATGCTAAAATATTTGGGCATGGCATGAAACTATTAAAATTGTCAAACTACTACCCAGGTGTTGATAATTAGGTGATTTTTCAACTTTTTAAAAAAATTAATTAACACTAATTAATAGCTACATGTACGAAGTTTTGTCCACATTTCTTCTTAATTATTTAGCTTTGACTTGAAGAGTCACATTTTTATTGTTCTGATATAAGTTGTACAAATACTTTTCAAAAATATAATTCTGACATACATTTGTTTCACCAAAATAGGCTTCTTACTAAATCTTCACCAGAAGTGAGTATGAAAGTGTTTTTAATCTTTTAGTTGAAACTGGTACATTTTGTTATTTATTTTGAAAGTCTGATTACAAAAGTTGAACCCACCTATTATTTGAATTAACAACTTGTATTTCCTCCTGTAGATCATCTGATTTTTCCGGTGTAGCATTTTCCTGTTAGGAGTCTCAGTACTCTTTTTAGTGATGTGTGTGAGTATACCACATAACAAGGATAACACCTTTCCTTTCATATCTGTTACAACTTTTTTTTTTCTTTTTAGGGCCACATCCACCCCAGGCTAGGGGTGGAAGTCGGAGCTACAGCTGCCGACCTACGCCACAGCCACAGCAACGCCAGATCCGAGCCACGTCTGCGACCTACACCACAGCTCAAGGCAATGCCAGTCATTAACCCACTGAGCAAGACCAGGGATCAAACCTGCAGACTCATGGTTCCTAGTCAAATGCGTTAACCGCTGCGCCACGACAGGAACTCCCAGTTACATTATTTTTTCTAGTTAGATGTTTACAATTTAATTTCACTTGTGAAATTTTTAGCATGCATTATTGGTTTTTTTCACCAATTTTTACTTCAAAAATTCTTTATCTAGAAATTGCATAAAGAAGTCATTTATGTTTTCTTCTATTGTTTTTAGTGGCTTTCTTTTAAATGCCTTTATCAGCTGGATGAGTAAAGTGTCTCTCTTAATCTCTCTGAAACTGTTTTCTCCTTCATAATGTGGAAATTGTAAAAACTATCCTCCAAAGTTCTGGGCATTCTCTGAAGTGGTATTTGAAAGCTCTTTGTCCTCGGATGTTGATAATAATGAAACTTCAATAATTTTATTATTAATACTGACAGAATCCGATATGCCAAAAAGTTCCAACATATGTTGACCAAGCAAAGCAAAACAAAGTACATCTTTTGTAGCTCTGAAAAACGTGGAAGTCAGTATGATTCAGCCAGATGTCAAATAATTACATTTTACATGAGCATTTTTGAACCAGATCTTATGATGATATTTTTACCCTTTTGTTTTCCTTGTTTTTTTCTCCTCAGACACCTTCTCCAAAAAATATCCAAGAGGCTAACGTGTCCCAGAGATGAACTGAATGTTCTAACTCTGTGAGCTTGGGAAAAGATTTTCTTCCCCAAGCCACTGCCCCCACCCCCCACCTCACTGCCCGGTTTAATATGGCTTGCACCATCTTCTCATATCCCCAGTTCCTATATGAATCATTTTCAGCACTGAGTTCTGATCATTATATACAAGGTCACTTTTTAATTAGAACAATATAGTAAAACATATGCTTGGAAGATAAATGAGGTACAAATCTAGCTGTGCTACAGTGAACCCTTTTATTGGAAAGCCCTTAAAAATAATAAGCGTCATGTATAGTCCAGGGGCCTTTGCAACATATTTCAGTACAGCAAAGTGCCTGCCATAGTGAATGAATGCTCTGTTATAGTGAACAATCATTTGGCAGCATAGGTTATTTTAATGGACACATCACTTTAAACGAAGCCTTCGCCATCTGTTCTGCCCTCTAATTACAGATGCAAAAGGAACATAATTCACAATTGCATCATAAAAAAGTAAGATATAAGTGATTTAAATGCATGTGTATCTTCCTTATTCAATGCAGCATGCAGCTGTTATGTTGTTTTCATGTTTCAAACACAAATGAGGATAGAAATCGCTCTCCTCTGATGGAGTGAATTCCCTGATACAGGACATTTTGGGGTGTGAATAAATGCAAGAAATGTGTGCTCTTCTAGCACCTTCATATCAGACGGGAAGCAAGGCTATTCTGTAATGCATGCTGTGAACTGTTACCATGTACGATGGAGGGCATGTTTGTGCTAACACCTAATTTCCAGTTGATTCTTTATCAGGCTTTCTTATCTCATGTAGTTTGTAATAACTACAGAGATGACCATAGATTGATGTGTTATAACAAAGAAATCCTCCTTCAGAATAAGGTAAGCACACTCGTTACCCCAATATCAAAGAGTCAGCTCTTGGCATAACCCTACATACATCTCCCATAAATCCTTTTTGATTTTTCAAGACTAACACTTTAAAGTTATAAGCAGAAAGATGGACCTTCTTTCCTTTCTCTTAATGTTTCAAAAGTATTTCAAGACTCCCTCATGGATTTGCAAGTTAATGATTACTTATTTGGGGGATCATATCTTAACATACAAGATTCAAGGTGAACTTAATTTCTTTTTGAGAATCTGTAAGTCTTCCAGTGTAATTTGGTACAGACACAATATCAGTGTGTTCAGAATACAATTTTGCTTCTCGAAGAAAAAGTTTGTTAAATTCATTTCAGAGATACTCAATTTGTTTTCAGATAATGCAGTTAGACAGTCAAATGAAATGTTAATAGGGTAAAATATTTAACTCTTCAAACAAACTGATGGGGAATAGTGCCAAAAAAAAAAAATTAATTGGTAAAAAGTGAAGATAGCTTAAAATGCCAAGTGCATTATTTAAAGTTTCATGTTGAAACCCTGTCAATGATAAGAGAGTTTTTCCCTGCAGAAGTTTACCCTTCAGAACTTCTGTAGTCATACTAAAAATGATTTCTACTTCCGTAGTCATTGCCATTAAACACCAAATTCTGATTAGTGGCCACTGAGCGTTTACAAGAACCCTGATTGGTCCCTTCTGTTCTTGCGAGTCTTAGTGCCTGGTCGTAATAAGTGCTGGACAATACTTGGATGAATATGACAAGTGATGAATTTTCACACGGATGAGTTAAATACAATGTGAACATCAGTATCTGAAACCTTAGGAGGCTGTAGATCAGCAGAGTATCTCAGAAAGATGAGATCATCCTTAATAAGACCACAGGGGTTCTGAAATACAAACTCCTGCAAGGCAAAGCTTTCTTATCATTGACAGGGTTTTAACATGAAATTTTAAATAATGGGAGTTCCCGTCATGGCTCAGCAGAAATGAATCTGACTAGTATTCATGAGGACGCAGGTTCAATTCCTGGTCTCACTCAGTGAGTAAAGGATCCGGTATTGCTGTGAGCTGTGATGTAGGTCACAGATACGGCTCGGATCTAGCCTTACTGTGGTTATTGAGTAGGCTGGCAGCTAAACCCCAATTAGACCCGTAGCCTGGGAACCTCCACATGCTTCTGGTGCAGCCCTAAAAATTAGATTATAGATAGATAGATAGATAGATAGATAGATAGATAGATAGGCAGGCAGGAAGGCAGGAAGGAAGGCAGGAAGGAAGGAAGAAGGAAGGATGGAAAGAAAGAAAGAAAGAAAGAAAGAAAGAAAGAAAGAAAGAAAGAAAGAAAGAAAGAAAGAAAGAAAAGAAAAGAAAAAGGGAGGGAGGGAGAAAGGAAGGAAGGAAGAGAGGGAGGAAGGGAAGGAGGAAAGAAAGAATTTGGCTTTTTAAGTAATTTTACCAATTAATTCATTTTTAGCACTATTCCCCAGCAATTAGTTCTAAAAGTTAAATATTTTACCCTATTAATATTTCACTTGACCATCTTGAAATCATATTGTGTATCTCTGAAATGAACTTAACAATCGGTGTTTGTTAGTTGAAAATTCTATATTCCCTAGCAATGAAATTTACCTAGGAACTAGTTTTTTACAGATTAACCAGATACAAAGTAGTTGGATAATCTAAACATCAGCATAGCCATTATATTCAGAATGTATACATTTAAAAGACTGTATATTGTATGTATGTGCATTATAACTAATACACAAACATGTTACATTATGTATGGACATATATATACACAAGAGTTAATATATTCAGCAAACAGGATGATTTATCCAGATCAATAGGAATGCTTCCCACTGGACAAAACTGATAAATATTTTGCATGTCACCTCTACACGCTATTTATAAGGAATTAAAATACAGTGCTTGTTGCATCCATGTTGCTGCCAATGGCATTAATTCATTATTTTTTATGTCTGAGTAATATTCTGTCATATACATGTACCACATCTTCTTAAGCTATACATCTATCAATGGACATTTAGGTTATTTCCATAGTGCAGCAGTAACATTGAGTTGCATGTATCTTTTTGAATTATAGTGCAGCAGTAACATTAGGTTGTGTGTATCTTTTTGAATTATAGTGTTTTTCTGGATATATGCCCAAGAGTGGGATTGCTGGATCACATGGCAGTTCTATATTTAGTTTTCTGGGGAACCTTCATTTTTTTTTTTTTTTTTTAGCTTTTTAGGGCTGCATCCACAGCATATGGATGTTCCCAGGCTAGGAGTTGAAAGGAACTGGAGCTGCCAGTTCCACAGCCACAGCAAAATGGGATCTGAGATTCATCTTCAACCTAAAACCACAACTCACAGAAATACTGGATCCTAAACCCACTGAGCGAGGCCAGATATCGAACCTAAGTCTTCATGGATACTAGTTGGGTTTGTTACCGCTGAGCCATGATGGGAACACACCATAATGTTCTTCATAGTGGTTGTACCAATTTACATTCCCACCATCAGTGTGGTAGGGCTCCCTTTTCTCCACATCCTCTCCAAGGGAGATGGGGAAGGGAGTGGGATGGACTAGGAGTTTGGGGTGAGTAGATGCAAACTATAACTTTTAGAATGAATAAGCAATGAGACCCTACTGTATATTACAGGGAACTATCTCGGGATAAAACATGATGGAAAATAATATGAAAAAAGAATACATATAAATGTGTGTGTGTGTGTGTGTGTGTGTGTGTGTGTCAGTTTACTGTACAGCAGGAAAGGGCATGACATTATAAATCAACTATACTTTAATAAAAAGATTAAAAAATATGTAGTGCTAAACAGGGTGGTCTAGAAAGATTATTTTGTAAGAAACTCATTTTCTTAATATGGCCTTTCCAACTTCTAAGATTTCTGTAACTGAGTACTTATAATATTTAAATAATCAGAAAATGTATATTTTAAAACACCCCCCCCAAAAAAACAAATATAAGTGTTAAAATAATCCATTTTTCTAACTTATTATTGAATTCACAGTTTGTGAGACTCTGTCCTAGTTTGGTTTAGATCTTGTCTATGATCTCTCTACATATCATGTAAGACATGGTCCCCTGTTGATTGAAATTAGAAATAGCTAATCAATTCATTATATTAATTAGTTCATAAAATAGCTTGATAATTACCATTATTCATTAAAAATTATTACCATTTTTAAGGAAAAAAATAGCACACAATCGTAAATTTCTATCAAAATCTCCTGAATATTCTTTCATGTTTCAATGACACTCTTGTTTCAGAAAGCACTAAAGGGTCACTTCCTTATCCCAGAGATTCTCAAACCTCAGTAAGCAGCAGAATGAGAGATGTAAGGACAATGAATTTAAAAATCAAATGTATTTAATAATTTTAAACCTTTTTCTGAGATTACATTTCTTCTACTTTTTTCTTTCTTTCTTTTTTTTTTTTGAAGGTCACACTTGCGTCATATGGAAGTTCCAAGGCTAAAGCTCGGGATGAAATTGGAACTACAGTTGAGGCCTACACTACAGCTACAGCAACACTGGATCTGAGTCGCATCTGGAACCTATGCCACAGTTCAAGGCAATGTCTGGTCCTTCACCCACTGAGTGAGACCAGGGATCAAACCCACATCCTCACAGAGATTATTTTGGATCCTTAACCTGCTGAGCCCCAGTGGGAACCCCTCTTCTACCTTTTTCTGATTTTTAATTTTAAAAATGATAATAAATGATGGAACAGGAAAATTCCTGCTGCCTCTCACACTGATTTTAAAGTTTTTGTAAACTTCTAAGTCTATTTGGGAATTTTTAAACGATAGTTTGAAATGAGGTTCGAAAGGAGAACTTTGGAAGGTGAAAAGAAGAAAAATCTTTTAAATATTTTTACTTGTTTTTTCTCATTTTTACTTGTTTTTTCAAACAACTATGTGGGCATATCTTTTAAATGCACATTGTATATTAAGCAACTGTAACTATAGAACATTAGGCTGGATCAAATATAAAAAAAAACAAATTCAGTGAGAGCTATCCATATGTTCATACATACATTTAAATATTTTCATTTTACTTTTTAGATCATTTTTGATAGCCTAAATTTTACTAAAATGAACATGAGTTTCAGGAAAGTTAAATTAAAAGGAATCATGTCCTTGCTAATAATGTCTATACCCCAAACTCTGCGTTATTTTTATTTCAGAAGAATTCATTTAAAAATGTCAAGTTAATATTTCTAAACATGCAACTTTTTGGACAAGGATGCCTCAATAGTTGCTATTCAAATGAACAACTTCTCTTTGTTTAAATATGTGTTATTTGCCCTTGGAAAGAACCAATGAATTACCAGCGAAATATGTCTTACCTCTATTTTTCAATTAAATCACAAATAATTTATCTCTTTTCTTTGCAGAATCTTAAACTGTATTTAATTTAAAGGATGTGATTTGTGAAAAAAAGTTGCGGGTTAACCATAAATTCAGTTTCAGTCCAGACATTTCAGAGCTATCACTTGCAAGTAAAATGAACCTAAAAGTAACTATTTATTGAATGGCCTGTAAGGGAATCCACTTCTGAATAAAAGATGCTGAGTAATTTAAGGCCAAACTGGATGTGAGAGAGTTGCGTACAGGGAGTCACAGATACTTTTCCCAAGCAGAGGTCACTGCAGCTACCTTTCCCCCAAAAGCGTATAACATATGAACATGAGAAGCAATTATTCCTAGTTGTATATTAATGAAGTACAACAAAGTCTGCTGGAGGAAGATCAACTGAGTCTAGTATTATCAGTCAATCCTTTACTGAGATCACACAACTGAGTGTCATATCAAAGTTAATGCTGGAACCATGGGTTGCCATTTTGGTCCTCAATAGCCAGTGACATTTAAGGACCTAGGGACATGAGTGGTGATGACGGATGATGCTGATGATGGCGATTATGTTGATAACCTTGATATTGGTGATGAAGATGCTGCTGCTGAGGATGATGATGGTGATTTTTAACACTTATAAAACTACCCTGTGTCAGGCTCTTTTCTGATAGTTTGACTTCTTTTTCTTTCTTTTCCTTTTTTCTTTTTTTTTTTTTTTTTTTTTTTTTTTTTTTTTTTTTTTTTTTTTTTTTTTTTTGTCTTTTTAGGGCTGAACCTGCAGCATATGGAGGTTCCCAGGCTGGGATTGAAACAGAGCTATAACTGTCAGCCACAGCCACAGCCAAAGCAATGCAGGATCTGAGCCAGGTCTTCGACCTACACCACAGTTCATAACAACGCTGGATCCTTAACCCACTGAGAGAGACCAGGAATCAAACCCACATCCTCATGGATCCTAGTCAGATTCGTTAACTTCTGAGCCATGAAGAGAACACCCAAGGTTGAATCACTGAGGGGCAAACGAAGTTGTTAGAAATGACAGTTAATTCCTTCATGCAGGTGATCCATGTCCTTGCAAATCTGGCATCAAGATGCATAAGAAATCCCAGGCCCTCTACAGAAATCTCTTGGTCCCAACATCAATGAGAAGAGGTGCAAAATCAAGACAGTCACTCTTTTTCTGCTTATGTTCCCCTGGCCTTAGGCTGTACAAGGAGACAGGTTGTAGGGGCTGCTGCTGAACTTTGCATAGAGGGAGCTCTTCAGTCTTTGGATCAAAAAAATAAAATAAAATAATAAAATAAAATAAAATAAAACAACATCTTTTCCTTTTATCTGCAGCAATAATTTAGCTCTGGGAGAAGAAGTAAGTTTGGGACCAAGGAAGGCCTTGCTGGTTCCATCTAGCTCCCAGTACAACACACCAGAGTCACAATGTGGCTCAGAGCCTGTATCAGCATATATACAAATGAATTGAAATATTTATTTCACCTAAAAGAAAGATTTAATAGCACACAAATAAAAATAAATTTTTGTCAGAAAGTGAGACCCTGAACAAGACAGAACACAATTTTATTTTTTTTTTTTTTGGCATTTTTTTTTTTTAGGGCTGTACTGGCAGCATATGGAAGTTCCCAGGCTAGGGGTCAAACCTGAGCTGCAGCTGCAGGCCTACGCCACAGCCACAGCAATGCAGGATCTGAGCCATATCTGAGATCTATACCACAGCTCATGGCAATGCCAGTTCCTTAACCCACTGAGTGAGGCCAAGGATCAAACACACATCCTCATGAATACTAGTTAGGTTTGTTATTACTGAGCCACAATGGGAACTCCACGCAAACGGTTTTTTTAAAAGAATTTTTAAGATCTGGTTCAGCCTAGGAAACCAGGCCAGTTGCTGAATCCCATGGGGCAGCCACATGTGGGGGTCTCTGCCTGAGAAGTCAATTTTTAATAGTGTGTTTACAAAACCGTGTGTACTCAACTAGAACTAAAAAAAACAACCCAGAGCATTTCAATTCCAAGTCCACAACATGAGTCTAAATAAAGAGTAGAGGAAATGCTTTGTAGTGTATACATATCAAATTCACAGACCTGTCTAGATGAGAAACCAGCAATACCTTAAATTGATATTATACCATTCGATGTTCAATTATCTGCTTAAGCAAGGTCTTATTTTTTTCCCATGATTACTTATAATGCACCTCACTGTTAGAACACAGGAAACAGGAAAGAAAAAACAACAATAACAACGATCAGATATGTGCAGTTTGTCCATTTTACAGAGAAGAAAACTGAGGGAGATGAAATGACTGTCCAAGTTCAGTTCAGAAAGGACTAGGCTAGACTAGATTAGACTAGACCTGACGATTTCCCAGAACCCAACCACAAGTTTCCTCAACCAAACTGTTGCCCCTCAGGTAGTAGAGCCACAGAAGAAAACATTTAGAAACATCCCCTGCTCTCGGGTTCTCCAAAAGACCCCTGATGGAAGTTCTTTCTGTGCTTTGAGTCAGGCGATAGGAACAAAATGGATAAAGTAGGAAAAGAAGACAAGCAACTCCAGTCACTTTTTGTTTCTGAGCAGATCTTCTTAGAATGTTCAGTCTCTGTTTCAGACTTTGACAGTGAAAACTTGTGGTACCACGCACCCTTGGGGAAAGAATGGGCTAGAAAAGGCATACAGGAATACAGCAAAGCAGAGCAAATTTTCTAGCACTTCACATGTCATCGTTTCATGAGAATGCCCTAGACATAGCCTCTACTTTTCTCTTTCCTACAACTACAAACTGGGTTTCTCTTTGCTTATATTCAGCTTTTCCTTCCTGCTGCGAAGAAGCTTAGCACTTCATGCCTGGAAGTTGTCAAGTGGCATTCTACCTCAGAGAGTCCGGAGGATGAAGGATGAAGAGAACCTGAACAGTGTGTGAGAGTCCAGAGGAATAAAGACCAAAGGCTTTGGGAAGAAGACGGGAATGATTGATCGGGCAGAGGCAGTTAGGTTCACCTCATTGTTTTCCCCAGAAACCAGCCCTGAAATGTGAAAATGGAAGTGGCATTTTAAGATAGCTTGTAGGTTTCTAGAAACAACTCAGGATCCATTGAAGTAGAAATGAACTTAACTAGATCTTGGAAATCATGAATTTGAGAACTCCAAAAGTAAAAACAAAAAGCAATGAATGAAATCCACTTTCTTCAAGACATGATGCATTTATCAGCAATGCATTTATCAAAATTATTGCCATATAACCATTAAAAAGCAAACCATGATAACTCAAAACAGACACTCTAAATTCATGAGGAAATGCAAAAGCTACAGGATCCTTCTCAAGAGGAGGTTAAACCAAAGCTAGGCAGTTCATCCTCTTTTTTCAAGAAACTTGGCTCCCAACTTGCAACTATTAGTTTTGGGAGTAAATACGTTTACTTGAAAGATTATTAGGAGGAAACTAATCTCAAATAGTTCCCCATTAATGTGATATCTTTAAATCTTAGCCTCAAGTGATGTTCTCTAAAATGATATTGCAGTGGAATTAGGGAGAATAGAGGTTTTGAAATAACTTGGATGAATTATATATACTCAAATGATTTAAAGAGGTGTCATAAATAAGAGGAAGCTCTAAACTCAGACACTTGATAGGGGAATGGGAAGGGAAACCCAGCTAGATGTTATAAACCAGCTAATGTGTAATTGATCTGAATTCCACTATTGGTGTTTAAACTGAACTCCTCTTTGGCATTTATGTCTCAATTCTAAATTTTCTTCAGCTGAACACAAGGAAGCTGTAGTGATTTGAGCTACCATACTCTTTTCTCTCTGTACATAAAATACTTTTGGATAGCTCTTTGGAACCTATCTGCTCTGAGACTCTCAAAGTCCACTCTGAGGATGGAGCAGTCCGACTTGAGACAGATCCTTGTTATTGGGGATGGCTCAGACAATATCGTCCAATGAGCCTCTTTAAAGGGTGAAAAGACAGATCTGAAATGGCACTGTGCGGTCAGCAGATTTAGAACGATGTTCAGGAAAAGTCATCATCTCTAGCCAATTAAACTTGGCCATAAGCCATCAAGTGCAAATGGTTTCTGTGTTCTGTATTTCAAATTCCTTCTTTCCTAATGCAGAAAGAAATAATATAAAAGGTTTACTTCTGCTGATAACCAATCAAATAAAAACTAATAACTACAATAATCAAAGGCCAACAGACCGCACAGCTGATGTGGTCCTGCCTTCGGCATGTAGAATTCTTAAACCCTTGCATTCTACTTAAGTGTTTGCTTTAAAGTCTTATTAACCAAAAAGTTCCTAGGAAAGGATTTTATCATCCAGCTTTATGATAATCAGAAAGTTACCCAGGTGATTTTTTTTAAATCTTTTAGATCTTATAACTGTTCCTGGTTTTCAGTTTTGTTTCCTGCATCCATTCTTCCCCTTTAGGACCATTTCCAGAGATCTTGAGAAAATGAAAGAAACCACTGTGACCAAGTTGGAATGCATGAAAACCATACCTCCTCACAGAGGACAAGGAAGGATCCCACGACTCTGTTTTGTCCCTTGTCTACTCCCCTTCCCTCCAGCTAAACATCCACCTCGGACCCTCATTGCTCTCCCAGGCCAACTCTACCCTGGTTTCCTGGCAAAAGGGAAGATGGTTGTATCTCCTGGGGCCATGATGTGAGGCCTGGCAGGAAATGTTGTCTTTTGGGAAATAGCAAAATCGTGTGACTACATTAAAGTCAACACTATTTATCTTCACCTCTTGTCCTAGGAGCTGACAAAGGGACACCACTGTTAGGCCCAACCCCCCTGCACAGCTGCAATAGAAAGAAGGCAGGGACTTGTACTTTCAAGTGTCAGACCTTTTGTGCCTGACTACTAGTTTATGAGGCTGATGTCAAGCATGGCAGTCAATGAAGTCTTTGTCCTAGGTGTACAGGGCAGGACAGTGGAAAAACTGCCCTCTCTTATATCCCAGGCCCATCCATCTTCCCCTCACCCTGGTTCTCAACTTTTCTGTCTCTTGAGCCGACAGAGAGAGGATCCCTCCTGGGTTAATGTACTGGAAAATTGCTCTGCATGTTTATGAGGGGGTCCCTTCCAAATGAAAGAAAAAAGGAAAGGGAAAAAAACTGCGAAGAAGAGTCGTTTTTCCCACTGAACTCATTGGCCTTATGCTTGTGGGTCTGACCCTGATTAAGAAAATCTCAATGCCCTGCTAGGAGGTTTATTGTCAAGTTTGGCAGAACGCACTTCCGATTGAAATTTTTTATTATTTATAATCACAAAGTGGTTTTGAACGGCCCCCATCACCCACCCCACCACCCACTACACACACACACACACACACACAAACTTATACATATACCCAAGCACTTACCTTTGAAGAGGCCGCATTCACTCATACCCAGTTTTCCTCAGAGCAATCTATCCTCCTCTTCGGAGCTAATTTCCCCAAGGCAATTCCCTATAAATAGCAAGCATGTTTTTTCCTACAGTTACATGGAAGGTTGGACTGTGTGAACTTTGCCATGGACTTGGACCCCAAAGGAGGCTGCCTTCTGTGAAATCACATACTTGCTTATTTTAACTTTTTTTTAAGCTAAAAATAATATCCTCTATCTCCAAATCCTTCTCTCATAGGCTAAAACAAAATGTCATGTAAATGGTTAAGCGTCAACTATGTATCAATTATGTAGGCACTGGTGCCTGCAGTGGTATCAAGAATTTTTTACAAGACCAAGCTGAGTCCTTTCAGAAAGTTCTAAACCAAAATCATGGGAAATGGGAACACAAGAGTCTGGATAACTGTAACCAAAGCAAAATGTGTCCTCTAGAAGCCAGCAGACACAGAGCAAGCATACTTTCAGAAAATGAAGAATAGGAAATTAGCAGCTCAGCACATTTTCTTCTTCCTTTCTTCTTCCCAGAAATTGCTTTTTTTTCTTCATTGATTATTAGCTGGGCCAGAGAAACTGGAGGTGGGAAAATATTTGCACATAAAAGCTCTAATTTGTTGGTGACAGAAGGAAAAACACTAGGAGAAATTTGTGGACAAGCTTTAACAATGACTCAAACTGAACAGGTTAGTGAAAGAGTAGGAACAGTATTGTGTCCTCAACCTCTGCTCAATTTTGAGTTCTGTCCTCATTTTGAGTTGAGGACAGCAACATCTGAAGCTGTAACACCAAATCACTCCTCCTGTTAGGAGGTTTTTAAACAGAGGGTGCTAGAACATGACTACAACAGGTTTTTGTTTTGTATTTTTAACTCTATGTATGATGCCCCAAACTGATACTCTGAGAATGATTTGATTCTAGGAGATGAAGAACTTCCTGGGTTGCTTTTTTTTCTCTTTTCATCTTTCTCACTGTGTATTTTTCACCAAGATTTCTGACTTCCTTTACTCAAGTTTCCAGTGCTATCCCTCTGACAACCATGGGCTCATTTAAATATTTTGCAGGATGATAAAAAGAAATGGGGTGAAGCTGACCAATCATGTCAGCGGGGGGGGGGGGGGTCATTAAGCCTAATACAAACGTTAATCGGGACCCTAATCTCTTTGCCAGCCCCTTTTGTGGAAGGAGGTCAGAAGCACTTAGTCCCCACGCCCGCCCCCTGAAGACCGATAACAAGCAGATGTTACTGTAACATGCTCGGGGAATCAAGCATAAATAGGACCCCTGACCTCGGCTGTCAGCTGATCCACTGAGTTTCTTAGAAATATACTCTTAACTTTTCTAAATTCCCACTCTTTCCCACCATTCCCCTGGACCCCCACCCCAGCTTTCTATGCCCATGGCTCCTGGTCTGGCGCTTGCACAGTTGTGCTGGGTGTGACCTCTCTCTTCACGGAGGTCAAAGGCCTGAGACCTCAGGCCGGCCTCTTTTCTTGCTAAAGGCCAGCTGATGAATCATTCCCAACTTGAAGGGAACAGAGGAAAGGGGAGGGCTCCGAAGGCCTTTTGAGGAAAACAACTGTGTCCTATACATCAGCATTTACACTGTTCTGACACTTTCAAAACTCACGTTTCTCTCTGGGAACCACGAAAAGAAGAGGAAGAGAAAGGTCTCACTGAGTGAGACGGAATAAATAAGAAGGAAAGAACAAGAACGTGATAGCAGTCTTCAGGACTGTGTAACGGGAGACTCTCCAAAAAAAGACAGGGAGAGAGACAGAGGGAAGAGAGAAATATAGGTACACACACACACACACACACAAATCCTCATTCAGATTTCAGCCAGATCAGTCACTTTTTACAAAGTGAGAGAAGTACAGAGCCTATATGTTCTTTTCCCAACTGTAGTGAGGGTTTGGTCAAGAGGACTTTGTTGAATGACTTGGAATTCTCTTGCTTATTATTTAGGAGAGTATCAATCATTTGATTTTTAAAACAGAAACTATGTATGTGTGTGCATGTGTGTGTATATGCATATAAATGTATGCATATAATATATATATATATATACATATATTCTTTAAGACAACCTCCAGGAGGAAGGGATGGGATTGGAAGCTAGAAGAGCTGGCTAAAATGCCCAGAAATTATTTTGTTTTTCACTGTTCCATCCTACAAAATTCTAGTTTTTACGTTAAATATTTGAACAATATGTGTTTCATTCAGGGTGTCTTCAGTAGCCTTACAAGAAAACTAGGGTTTGGAAATATCTCTGGTGATCTTAGAAAGCTAGAGGTAGAGGTAGCATGGACCCCAAAATGATCCTAAAATGAAAGGAAGTGTAAGATGCTCCTAAGAAGAGCTCTCTAGGACCAGCCCCAGTTGGACAGGAACTTAATTTCTCAGTTCGGAGTCCACCAACTTACAGGTCTTCAAAGAATTAACCATTCTGATTATCCTTCACCACTTTAAGAAATTCAGAGAGTAACAACAGAATAAGCTCTGTCACCCAACATAATGGGAGTTTAGAAAAAAATTGTTTTGATTTGTCTTTATCAAATCTTCTTAAAAATGGCCTCATACCAGCCTTCACTAGCTTCATATTGCTCATATTAAAATATGTTCACTAAGATTAAAAATAAAAAATATTTTGGAATTAGGAATAACATTTCTAACTTTTCTTAGACATATGTTAATATACATAAATGCTCACTGGCTTTCTTTTTCCTTCCCTATTTCATTCATTCCTTATATCTGTCCTTTTTTGTCTTTCTTGTTAGGGAAATGGGGAGGACTGGCAAAATTTTGGGGATATTGTTTCCTAGATCTTAATATACAAAAACATAAACTGAGGCAGCAGGGAACTAGTTAAGTTTAAAATCTTTATTACTGAACAAGGCAGCCCACAGATGGCACCTCATCCCTGTTGCTTTTGTAACTTTTCACTGCCTCCATCCAAGCTTTTAGGAGCTCAGCTTCAAACATCAAACCACTAAAGATTATGTCCTTTTGTTTTTCTGGTAGTACTTTCCTAAGGAGTTTTGACTAATTCGGGAGTTCTCAAACTTGGCCGATCATCATGAACTCGAATATCTTTAAAACACATAGATTCTGGAGTTCCCATCATGGTGCAGCAGAAATGAATCTCACTAAGAACCATGAGGTGGCAGGTGCGATCCCTGGCCTCGCCCAGTGGGTTAAGGATCCTGCATTGCCTGCCTTGAGCTGTAGAGTAGGCTGCAGAAACAGCTCGGATCTGGCTGTGGCATCGGCTGGCAGCTGTAGTTCCGATTCAACCCCTAGCATGAGAACTTCCATATAGCGCAGGTGCGGACCTAAAAAGCAAAAAAAAAAAAAAAATGAAAATTAAAAAAACAAAACACAACAGATTCTGGAGTCAGACCCCATTTTGGCTAAATAAGAATTTCTGTGGGTTTTTCTAGGAAATAGGAGTGTTTAATACTGTTTCCAGGTGATTCTTATTATCAGAGAAATTTGAAATCCATTCCATTAAATGACAGCACACAGTTAAATCACACAGCCATGACTAGGTTGATACATTCTTTCTCAGGGTGAAATTTATACATAAGTTATCTCTGTATATTTGGCTGAACTTCACAGAGCCACGATGTGAGGACAGAATTGCCAATTAAGACTTCCACAAGAAACTCAAATTCATTCTACTCCTCTAACTCCAAGAGGTTTCCATGTTTCAATACAGAAAAATACTCAGTCATATCTCCCCTCTTCTTTATGCTAAAGAGCCAACTGGGCCCAATTTTCTATTTTTGTTCAAAGATTTCCCCTCTAAAGAAGGAAGAATGTAGGAAATAATTTTCCCACACTGGCAAGCCAACTATTGCCATCAAAACGATCCTGAAAGAGATCATGAAAAGGACCACTGTTTTGAGTCAGTTCACACAAAATCCATTTCCTAAAGGTGCATGCTCCTGATTTTTCCAAACCGACCAATTTAACTCAAACTTTCTTTTTTTTTTTCTTTTTTGACTGCCCCACAGCATTTGGAGCTCCCAGACCAGGGATCAGATCCGAGCTGCAGTCTTGACCTAAGCTGAAGCTGCAGCAGTTCCAGATCCTTAACCCACAGGGCTGGGCTGGGAATGGAACCCATGTCCCAGTCCTGAGAAGATGCCAAGATGTCACCAATCCCATTGCGCACAGTGGGAGCTCTTAACTCAAGCTTTTTAAGAGTTATTATCATTAACCATATTCTCCACTGCATTTTACTGAAAGAACATCACTGTTTCACCTATTTTTACTTAGTCAAAAGGCATCCCATCTAGGTACCCTTACCTGAAGCTTAATTCTTCCTTATTGCATGCCGATACTCTCCCTGCTCTTTCTGGTTCTTTTTCTCTTGTCTCTTTTGCACCCATAGTTTCTCTAAAATCTCCTAACTTGGAAAGAGCACTGACCCTGCCATTACTGACTTCATCTGGAAGATGGAGAACTATCACACTTTCAATTCTGTATTTAACTTGGTCCTGTAGTTGTTCATTATGTATTCATTCAATAGAAAATGCACACAATGCCTTTAGTTGCTGTAGAGGATGCAGATATAACAAATTTACCTGACAAGAGTTTGCATCCTACTAGAGTAGGTTAGGCAGCAAACAGATGAATATAAAAGGTAACAAATACAGAATGTCATAACAGAGATGCTGACCAACTTTTACGACAGTCTGGAGGATGATATCATTTAAATGGCATCTTAAATAAGGGTTAAGAATGGAACCTACAAATATATCCATATAATGTTCTGTTAGAACATAAAAAACAAAAGCATGAAGGAAAAAAAAAATGTGTCTAAGGAATGCCAACAATCACAAGACAGGGCCTGGAGGAGAAGGGCAAGGAATAAAAGACAAAACTGTGAAGATACCTGGAACTGAAGAAAGATGAAACCGACATAACTGAATAGATCAAATATCTTTGAACCTGTCAAAAGTGGAGTAATCTCTGTTCCCTACAAGCTTCCTAGTATCACTGATACGTTTTCTTTTTACTTAAGCTGAAGAGCATTCCAGACTCACAGACAGAGAAGCAAATCACCATTTAGAGTTCAAAAGAATTAATCCAAGTCATTTATCTAAGCCGATGAGATTTTCATTTCATAAATTAAAAAAAAATGAAGATCCACACATGACTTCCCTCTTTCTGATGCTAGAAAGTTAATTCAGAAAACGTGCCCTTCCATGTCAATGGGCTCCATACCAACCAAGCAATCAGCTTTGATTCTCTATAATTCTTCCCCATAGCAAATGTCAGCATTATGATCTACTTGACCCTTACGGTTCTTATTAACTCTATCATGAACATTATGTTTAACATACTATTTTTTTTCAAGTAAGCTAGGAGTTACTCAAATCTGAGAAACTGAAACTAAATATATCAATAAATCAGAAATTCTGGCTTAAAAAAATGATGATCCACATTAAGAAATTTAGAAGATCAAAAACCACGTGCTCTCAGACAAGAGTGGAATAAAAGTAGAATTAATAATAATAGAAATCAGGAGTTCCCTTCGTGGCTCAGTGGTTAGCGAATCCGACTAAGAACCATGAGGTTGCGGGTTCGATCCCTGGCCTTGCTCGGTGGGTTAAGGATCCGGCAATGCCGTGACCTGTGCTGTAGGTCGCAGACGTGGCTCGGATCCCGCGTTGCTGTGGCTGTGGCGAAGGCCGGCAGCTACTGCTCCTGTTAGACCCCTAGCCTGGGAACCTCCATATGCCGCGGGTGCGACTCTACATAAAAGGCAAAAAGACAAAAAAAAATAAATAAATAAATGCTAATAATAATAATAGAAATCAGTATTTGGAAATTAAACAATAAAAATTAAGCCAAATCCATGAAATTTTAGAACTCCATAAGCTAAAAAGAAGTCACAAGAGAAACTAAAAAAAAAAAAAAGTGAGCTACGTGAGAATAAATATACATCTTATCAAAATTTGTAGAACATAGTGAAAGTAAGGCAGAGAAGGAGATTTATAGCATTGAATATATACACTAGAAAAGGAGAAATATATGAAATCAATAACATAAGCATCTATTTTAGGAATGTAGAGAAAGAAGGGCAATTTAAATAACCAGTAGGTAAGGATTAAAAATTAGAACAAAAATCAAAGACATTGTATATAGTAAAACAATACGGAAAAATTTGCTCCTTTGAAAAGTTTAATAAAAAATAGAATACTTCTACACAGGCTAACCAAGAATAAAAGAGGAAATTAACACACATTACTAATATCAGAAACAAAAGAGGAGCCATTACTATGGATTCTAGAGGCATAAGAAAAAAATACCATGAGAAAATCTTATATCCAAAATTTTCCTAGCCTGATGAAATAGAATTATTTTTTAAAATACAAAAACTAACAGAATTCACTCAAGAAGAAATAAAGTTATTCTGAATATCCCTAAATTTATTTTTTTAAAGCACTAGGCTGATTTTACTGGTGAGTTCTAGTGCATATTTAAAAAGAAAAAAAATCCCAGTTCTAACAATCTTTTCCAGAAAGTAAGAGCAGAGGGAGCATTTCCCACCTCATTCTATGATGTCAATATTAACCTAATCAAGTAATCAACATTATCCTAATAGCAAAACCAATTTAAAACATTACAATATAAGAAATCTATGAACCAATATCTTTCATGAGCATAGGTAAGTCTCAAAAATACATTAACAAATCAATTAAAAAAAATAATTATAGGTCGTAAACAAGGGGGATTTTTTCTAGGCATGCAAGTCTAGTTCAGCCTCCAAAAATCAATCACTGCAATCCATGACATCAACAGGATAAATACAGTAAAACCAAATGATTATATCAATTGATGCAGAAAAAGATTTAATAAATTCTAACACCATTCATGACAAAAGCTCTCATTAAACTAGGATTAGAGGATAATTTACTCAATTAAAAAATTACACAAAAGCTTACAATTAAATCACTGATGAGAGATTAGATACTTTCCCCCTAGGTCAGAATAAGGCAAGGATGTCCTCTAACCACACCTATTCAACATCATAATCAGAAATTCTAGCTAGTGCAATAAGACAAGAAAAAGAAATACACAGTACACAAATGAGAAAGGAAGAAATAATATTACATTGTATATGAGGTGGTCTTTAATGATAAACTTCACATAAAATAAAAAAAATAAGTTTAGTTTCTCATTTCCACCTTGAAAACCCTGCATAAAACCCTTTTGATAGATTCTATTTTTATTACAATAAAATTTGGTGCCAAACATATATTTATTAGTAAGAAAATAATTACTATATTAAGAAAATTTTTAAAAAGAAAACTACTATAGACAAACAAGAAAGCATAATTACAATGGATCCAGTCTTTATTGTCTCATTACCCCTTTTCAGGAATAACTTGAAGTGTAATCAGGAACTCTCCTGGAGGTGAGAAATTTTCATCAAATTGCTCTGGTCACTGAAAGTTTCCTGGTGGTTAATAACTCATTCATTTAACATAGTTTCATGAACACTCATTATAACACAGGTACTATAGATTCATCTTGGAATGTAAAAAAAAAAAAAAATGAACCCAAGAAATGTATTGATCTCAAAGAGTTATCGAGTATAATGCACTAATAATGCTATAACAGGCATAGAAATGGGAACCAAACCCTGGTCCAAAGAAACGGTAAGTTTAGAGGATGAGAGATTCTGACCAGCAGGGAACCAAGAAAGGCGCAAACATAAAAGAGAACCCTTAAATAGTACCATATTATTCCTACTTCACCCGGTGCTCAAGCCCTCCTCTGCAGTAACACATATGCTCCTGTGCTCACTAGTCCTCCCAGGAATTTATTTGGCTTTTCCTCTCCTGGTCTAATTACAATGATAGTGTGTAGGACCCCTGAAGGAATTCCTGGTGCTCACACAGCAGTGATGATCAAATATATACTTTTATTTTTCAAATTCTGTTTTGTCTTTTTCTACATGTACATCTTCTGGAAGAAAAACATGAATGCACTATCTGATCAAGATACTATCTGTTGAGATTTTTGCCAATTGTGAGTTTCTTAAATAAAAAAGCCCTAGAGGTAATATATACATTTTTTTTAATTTGTATACCATCTATCTGATAAAAGAGTTTTAAGTGTAAAAAATGTCCTCTGGAGTCAAAGGTAAACATTTATTAACAACTAGAAGATTTAATAATGGTAAAAATATTTTTTTAAAAAGAACTGAATTTACAACATGAAAAGATTAGTTAATTATATTATTATTATTCCATATCAAGAAATCATCAACAATCTTATTTTTAAAAAATATTTAAGGCACAATGATATTCCAGACATGATGCTAAATGGAAAAAGAAGAACCGTGGACTCTTTGATTTCACGTATGCGCACACACACACACACACACACTTTAAATATATAGCAGAAGAAATGTACCAATAATTGAACAAAGGGAAATAAATAAGCAAAAACTTTAGCTCATATGTGCAGAGTGATATTGTATTTTCTAAACCTTTTCTCTTGAACAGGAACAACCTTAAATTTTCCCTATAATAAAGATTTTACATACACCTGAAAAATGATTGTTGTACTTTTAAAAATCACATTCAATTGATTCCAAAAGATTTTCCTACACAGGTATCCCTGGCTTTGTGAAAGTTCCCTTTACACTACTTTAGTTGTATAATACACCTTCAGTGTACTGATATTTGTTAACCAAAACAAACTTGAAGATGAATTTAGCTTTTACAAAGAAGGGCAAAAAGTGAAAAGAGTTCAGTACGTGACTTACAGTGAACCGTTAAAGAGGAATCTCGCAACCCACTCCGAGAGAGTGCCACTGCCAAGCTTCTTCCCACGAAATACACTCAGCACCCCAGCATCAAGCCATCATAGTTTTGAATTGTGTCTGTGAGTATCTGTGCTTCATCTCAGTTTATTTTATGCATCCTTTAACAAGATGTGTCCCAAGATAATTGTTTCTTTGCCTTACACCATTTCCGCTTATAAAAGTTTTCATAGGAATACTCTACTTTGTCGAAACCTATGTTCATAGGAAGGATTAAAAGAAAACATGATCCTGTTTCTATTTTTGATTAGTTTTTTTTTGGATGTCAGCAGACTTTAATTAATGGAAGGGAAATAGAAGGATGGGCATCATCTTTTTTCACAAGTCTTCCTTCAGCCCTGACAAAATCACTTTGGAAAATGCATTTCTTTATGTCTTTTTTTGTCTCACACCCTGGTCAAAGTTCATACACTTTCTTTGATCTGCTCTTTTGAGCAAATCTGAAATGAGGTGTTATTCAGGAAAATAAGAAAAAGAAGAAGATATTTGGCAGTGAAAATGCTTTCCAAGGCATGGAAGCCCCACCCAAAATCCAGGACTCTTGCTAATCAGGAGCCCTTAGGGCAACAGACTGGAACTTAGACCCTCTCTGCAGTTACCAGACTGAGCCCATTGAAAAAGCTTGGCCAGATTGTCACATCAGAGTCAATAACAGAACCAGGAACTTTTTTTTCTTTAACGTGATCATTATGCAAAGGATACTCACTAACAAATCCTCCCATTCTTCTAGAATATACTTTCACATGGACATTTATTTTATCTGTCAAAGGCTGGATCACCTGCCTTTTCCAATTAAAATGTTTAAACTGACACAACTTGGAAATAAATGATGGGCTGTAGGACTCCTCCCCAGGTTTGCGTAACCCCAGAGCCTTTACTCTTACACTTGAGCTTCCTATTGAAACAATCTTCTTGCAGAGGGGATGGTAATTGATGACCATCTCCAGTTCTCAATCCTATAGCTGATTCTATCCACATGGGAGAAGAAACATAACTGGGTGCTGGGTGACTGGCTAGGACAGGGATGTGGTGCCATTAGAGGCATCTACAGAGTCAAACTGTGTTTGGGAAATCAAGAGTTGAGATGTGGCTTTTATTATGCATATTTTGGGATCCAAAAGATTTCTCAGCTTATGCTTGGGAAAATGAGTTTCTGAGCTGTATTTTAGGTAGCTGTGTGAAGAATTGCTTCGAGAGGGTAGATATCTGAGGATTCAATTAGAGATTAGTCTAAACAGTGGAGATTAGTCTAAACAGTGGAGCAGCCATATAGATTGGAACTCAAGCTGTCTCGGTGGGAAGGAAACACATGTGACAAATGAAAACAAGTTACGAAGGTGCTATTGCTAGGAATCAGTGACAAAGCAAATATTGGTAAGAGATATGTAGGGGAAAGGGGGGGCTCTGAGAGTACATACGTACTCATGAAACTAAAATGAGGGTAAAAAAATATTAGGAGATAAGGAAAGTAGGAAGTTTCAGTGAAGAGATCATAATTCTGTTTGGGATGAGAAGTGAACACTTTAAAAAAGTTACAACTAAGGATTAACCCTCTGAAGATCAGTGAGCTGTGGAATCCTTTGAAATAATCTTGGTCATATTCTACAATGGTGCTGATTTATGGGAGGAGATACAACATCAGTGTTTAGAAGAAAACCTAACTATATTTAAGAATAGTTCTAAATTCATGGTGGGATTAAGCAAGAAAGGGACACTGTACTAAAAAGTTGGATATAGCATCATGGGAAATGGCAAACTTGGGAAAGGACATTGGGAATCAAATCCCTGGGGATATAAAAAAGGATCAATGAAATTCCTTGGTACCACATTTTAAAAACCCCATGAGGAAAGGGGATAGACAGATGGTCCTTTAAAGCTTAGGATGAAATTTTTTTCATCTAAGAAAGAAAATCCACACTTGCCCTTAATTTACCCTCTATAAATCCATAAATAGAATGGCCCTTTAAGAAAGTAACATGGTAATGTTTAAATTTTGAATATCACTCTAATACAAGAAACACATCAAACTATTTGATATTGTTCCCTAACTGACTTGAAGAAAAATCTAAGAAATAACTTGGTTTGTAAATTTTTTTCAGTAACAAGGTAGTGTTCACTCAACAACTCCATGTGCCTGTGTATATATTTTTCTTAAGCAGAAATATAGAAATACGTAAAAACTTTGCAGTCAGACAATATGATATATCAAAAAGTTTCCCTGTAGAGATTGTGGTGGCTGACAGCATCAGAATATATAGCACTGCCTCCCTTTCAAAAGCATTAACTCCTGAAATTGGTGTGGAGTTCATACAAATCTATTCCTCTATTCCATCAGAACCCAAAAAATTCAACTCAAAAAGAAACTCATAGAACAAATGAAAATTTGAAA
Source organism: Catagonus wagneri (assembly GCA_004024745.2). NCBI lineage: Eukaryota > Metazoa > Chordata > Mammalia > Artiodactyla > Tayassuidae > Catagonus > Catagonus wagneri. Next base: position 8,384,732 of record PVHT021183630.1, on the reverse strand, counting down.
ATGTATCTTCCTAAGGTGGCAAAGATCCAAATAAGCACTGTATAGACTTCAAAAATGTTGATGGAGCTATTTCTATATTTTTATTAATATCTGAAGTCATGGATTGTGAAATTGGCATGTGCATTTGTTCATCAGATGACCATTTGTCCCATGCTTATGCATGGCATTGTTCTCTGAAGACAATCCAGTTGAAAGTAGCCAGTTGACAACATATTCACTCTTCCTCATGGAATTTGTGATATTCAAAGTCCTACTGGTTTATTCAAATTCATTAACTCAGTAAAAACATTAACTCAACAAATATTTATTAGGCACACATTATGTAAAGCACATCAGACAAATTAATCTTTTTGATGATTTATCTGGTTGTTTGACCAAACTCACTGGAGGGATTTGTAAAAATGGTTAAACTAATTATGTGTGTAGAAACAGCAATGTGATCAATATCCGAAAAGACCTAGATGTTTAATGTCATTGGGCATAACGATCTGGGAGTTTTATCCAGATGATCAAACAAGTTCCAGATTATTTGTTGTCCTGAAGACAGCTGATGTCATGTGTCAATAAATCAGCTGTAGAGTGGAGACCTGGAAAGGAGACATTTGCTCTTGAATGTGCCATTGGGGACTGGGTGGGCATACATCAGTTCAGTTCTTCTCTGTTTTGCCGTGTCCTGCAACCATTTGTACAATATACTCTAATAGGCTTACACTGACATGTGGCAGGTGCAAGCTGCTGTCCATTATAAGTGCCACCAACAAGAATATTTATATTATATAATAAAATACACATTTTGGATAAGATTATAATCACTGTCAGATTCCTATTGTTTCTGTTTCCACAGTTCCTCTTTATTATAGTTGTCACTTTCATTTGTTTATTTAAGTATTTATTAGCACAAACTACATTCCAGGTATTGCATTAGACCTAGGGATAGGGTGATGAGAAGAATATGGCAGAAAAGGATGCCTAAACAAACACCTAACCAGCATGCTCCATATCATACTGGAGGTTCCCAGATGATACTGTAGACTCTAAGGGAAAGGATGTTAGTGTCGGGAGGCGGGGTGCCCTGTTGCCTTCATTTATTCAGGGGTCATTTTAGAGCTAGGACTTTATAGACACAGACTTAATTACTAGAGTGGAGGGTGGTAGGTAACGATACCCATCCCAGGTATTTCATATGATAATTAGTAATAAACTGGGACTGGAACACAGGCCTAAACCCAGGTATCATTATGTCAGGTCTAGTGTTATGGCCACTATAAGATAGAGATAGAAGACTACTTAGAGTGTCTAATGTTTTAATCTATCTGATTTCATACTTAACCAAGGTCTCCAGGGCTTTAATCCAGGATTCTTTGAGATTTGCCTTTCCACAGTTACCTCAAGTGCTTTGCATAGTACCAGTCATAAAATATAGGCTCAGTATTTTTTTTTGAGAAGGTAAGTAAACAAATAGACTGAGTAATATATGTACAAAGCAAGGGTAGAAGAAGGTAGGTAAATAGATAGATATAGATATTTAGATATAGAAAACACTTTTGGTATCCCTCATATCATTCAAAAAAAGTTCTAAAGCTGACAGTAATAGAGATATTGTAGTATTTTATATTATCACTGTTCCTTAAGGTTATAACATACTAATCAATTTTAACCATTGTCATCAATCTCCACTGCCCAACTAAAAACTTAGAAGCACCTCTCCTGCCATGTAAATATTTAATTTCAAATTATTGAGAATGATCCAGAAAAGTCTTAGCACCAAAACTCTTTGGCAGAACAAAGGCCTCAGATACATAAAGCTAAAAATGTGAATTGAAAAGGCACTATTCTAAATGGTGATTATCAGAAAGAGAAAGTGACTGAGAGTGACTCAAGTTTCACCTTTTTGAGTCATGATATTTTGGAGCAGGCATCATGTAATTTTAACATAATTAAATTAAAATATTATTAAATTAAACACATACAAAAGTCTCACATACAGTTAATATTATTTCAGAGGCATCCCGATATCGCATTGTAATTTTTATCTACGTAATCCACTTGAAGCAATAGTGAAACAAATTCACCAAACCAAGCACAGAAAAGAAAGAAAACCTTTTGTAGGAATCTTATGCCTTCTGCATTTAGTATTGTAGATTAGAAATTATAACCACAAGAATATTAAACTATGTTTTTCAGATTTGGTGTTATTGACTTCAATTAAAATTTTCATTGGCCTGTTACATTTTTACTCTTATAATATTTTTTAAATTAGCTGCTAAACAGAACGCTACTTTTCTTCACTTTTCCTATAGTTAAAAAAAAAAACTGTGATAATGTTTTGAAAGACTCACAATATTTTTCTTTTTCCTCACTCTTTTGAGGAAAAAAAAATGTTTAAATCTTCCAGATAGAATGTCTGCAGCTCACTTAAAGAATTCCACCTTCTCAACACCCTTGCATTTAACTTAATGTTTTTCAGATTTCCAAACTCTATTACCACAATGCTAAACAAATAACTACAGTTCAAAGGTCAGAGAAAGAAACCTATTGGGTGAAAGGTTGAATAACTTGAAAGAAAAGTGTTACAGCTCTAAGAAAGAGGTTTAACAGGTTTGGGACCTTTTGCCTGCTGGCAACAGCCCATGCTTTCTTATTCTGGCTCTTCACCACTAAGGTGTTAACTTTTGAGCTGCTGGGGATTTGAGCTTTATTATGTTTTCTCCTTCCATTTACTTATTAAATTAGAGGAAACAATACTTCATGGCCAAAACAATATTTCAGATTTTATGAATTAGCTTGCCTTAGGGAAAAGCCGTGTTAAATTTGTAGGCTAAATTTGTCCTCATATTTATAACCAAATTAATTCTGTAAACATGATTCTTAAGGAACATATTGAACCATTCAGGTTAAAACAGATGTTACTCATCCATATAAAAAACTCAAATGCGATTCTTTATGTGTCTATCTACTCAGAAGGAGAAGGAAAGCAACCAAGCATATTCCAGGGATATCGAGGGCATATACAAAGGGTTCTACTTTCATATTTAAGTTCTTCTTTTACTCTTATTTCTCTCCTTGAGATATTGGCAAAAAGAAAATTTTACAAAATCTATTTGCAAAAACTCGACATCTTACCCATGCCTTGGAATAAAAAATAACTAGCTAAAAATGATAATATTTATGGAGTTCCCTTCATGGCTCAGTGGTTAACGAATCCGACTAAGATCCATGAGGTTGCAGGTTCGATCCCTGGCCTTGCTCAGTGGGTTAAGGATCCGGCGTTGCCGTGAGCTGTGGTGAAGGTTGCAGATGCGGCTCGGATCCCGCGTTGCTGTTGCTGTGGCTGTGGCGAACGCCGGCAGCTAGCCTGGGAACCTCCATATGCCACAGGTGCAGCTCTACATAAAGGCAAAAAGAAAAGGAAAGAAAATTTAAAAAATGATAATATTTAGCCACAGGCTAAATAGGGAAAGGGGGAGCTTATAGCTTCTTGCAGAGATGAGAACGTGGAAATTTGGTACTGATGAATTTATTCATCCATTCACTCACTCTTCCTTCATCATCTACTAAGTGAAGGTCCCAAATATGTAAGACAGAGTGCCAACCACAAATGTGACATCCAGTGATAAAAGATCCTTTGGACACTGAATGGAGAAAGGGAGATTTATTTCAGAAAGGAAATAGACCCTAAAATTCAAAGAAAGTTTACCCTTTTAAGTTGCATAAAACTGAACTGTAAGAACGTTTCAGAAAGATTTCCCAGGTTCAGCTGTGGCCTAGGCATGAACATATATGGTTTGAATAACACATGTTCATCAACTATGCTAATTTCTGTTTGTGGTTAGACTAAGAACAGCCAGAGACCACTCCCCAAGCCTCCATGGTAAATCACAGAGTTAAGGCTAAATTACACAGCTATGTCATTTCCTCTCACTATATACATTTTCATAATCCCATGTAATAGTGGAGAAAGTTTATTTCTACCCTATAGGCTGAATTTTCCTTTGAGTAATCTAAGATACAGAAGGATGAGGTTGGGGGTCTGCTTCATCCATCCAGGAGATATCCTTAGTGTATCCAGACTTTAGAGAACTTTCTAAATTATACTTAACATATCCTTTCTTATTCCATTTTCTCATTTTATCATAAGTATTTTTGCTCATGTCTTCCTCTCCTTTAATAAGTCCCATTTAGATATATGAGCTGGTTGAGAGCAGAAACTTGCATATTGGCTTTTAGATCCTTGAATCTCAGCATGTATTAGTGAGAATAACTCAATATTTTTACCTGAATATGCCCCAGAGGTAGTGGACCAAAATTCTGTAACTGGCTTGGCCATCTAGGATAACTTCAGACTGGAGTTGGTCTTATAAGTATTTTTAGAACAGAAATGGAGTATGTTCCATGCCTCTCAAACTGAATCAAACTAAAAGACAAGCCAACATTTACAAAGTTATTCTCAGATTTATCAACCCCCAGAAAGTTTACCCTCAACCAGTGCTTGGCTGACTGACATTTGCAGGCTATTACTATAGCCAGGACGTGTGTAGATGGTATTGGTAAAACACTTTTCAGACAGGTCAATCCAGGATCAGATCACAAAGAGGCAGGGCAAGAAGAATGTAGTTTTTCCAGCAGTATCACTTCAGAGTGCGCAGGGACCTGCCTAACAGAGGACCTTTCCAACAGAAGGCATCAACAGTTGTTCCCCAAGCACCATGCCCAGTGCTTTAACCTTCACTGCTGAGAAGGAAGGAGCAGATCACGAAGTTTACAAGCAGTCCTTGTATTTACCATGAATTACATTCCTGGAAAAGGCATTGCAACCCACAATGATGTAAAGAGAATCTGATTTTCCCATTGAAGCAATGTTATAACAGCGGATTCTGTGTCTAAGAGTCTGCTACTTGATGACTTACAGAAATGACAGCAAACACCACCTTTAATTAAATGCACAACATTTAAGTGCTATAAGGTGTAAATCTTTCCAAGGTGTGGGGCAGGCATTTAAACTGGGAGCATGATGACAAGTTTTTTAACTTTTATGAAACTGTATATTTTTGAGAAAATTCCTGAAGAGGATAAGGGGGGAAATGCAGGATTTAAACAAAACACTTAGATATGACATTGGGAGAGATAATATGCAAGGCAGGCAGGGAGGAAAGCATGTCACCACTCTGAAAAAGCCAGCAACACAATGGGCATGACACCTGCAGAAAGAATCACAATTGGTGGTATTATGTAGTTGGATATAGTGTCACAGGGGACTCTTAGTGTCAGACTTAAATAACACATAAATAAAAAATAAAGCAGCCCCTGAGCAAGACATCTAGCTTCCTGAGATCTTAAGTTCAAAGCAAGAGAGAGTGAAGGGAGGAAGGAGGGAGAGAGGACAGGAAGGAAGGAAGGAAGGAAGGAAGGAAGGAAGGAAGGAAGGAAGGGGAAAGGAAAGGAAAGGAAAGGAAAGGAAAGAAGGAAGGAAGGAAGGAAGGAAGGAAGGAAGGAAGGAAGGAAGGAAAGAAAGAAAGAAAGAAAGAAAGAAAGAAAGAAAGAAAGAAAGAAAGAAAGAGAGAGAAAGAAAGGAGGGTGGGAAGGGAGGGAGGAAGAGAGAGAGAAAGAAAGAGAGAGAGAGAAAGAAAGAGGAAGAAAGGGAGGAAGGAAGAGAGGGAGAGAGGGAGTAAGGGAGGAAAAGGAAGATTGAATTAAAAGTCCCTCCGGCTAAATTTATCAGATTTACTATTTCCTAGCAAGGATTACTTTGCTAGTCTTTCAAAAGGAAGATGTAAATGAAGTGTGGGCAGAACAGAGAGGTATCAGATATGTTTCTGTAAAGCTGTGTGTATTTTCAGGGTATTAGATTTAATACAGTGACTACAATGAAAGAGGAAAAAATAGTTTCTAGTAACAAAACTAAACAAAAGGTAAAAGAAACTCTTCACAAATGTGGAGAAGACAATTGAGAGGCATCTCATATGCTCCTTTATCCTTACTGTTGTTTTGAAAGAGTTAAAAGAGTGATAGAGAATCCAATGAATATTTCCCATAAATTCCGATCTGATTAGAAATAAAAAAATAGAATACATTCTTACAGCCTGTTTGAAAAACAAACTAGTTTTGTCCGAATTCTTTGAAATAGATGATTTCTTTCTGTTAAAAAAGTAGAATCACAAATTTTAAATTACACCATGGAGTAAATACTCAAAAATAGATACAAATCCTATGATTTTAAATGATTTAAGCTTTAAAAAAGCAGTCCCCCTTTACCTTTAAACCGTGTGTGTGCCCAAGTGTTGGCGCCCTCTCCTCCTCCGCTACTGTTTTTCTAGTCATTTGAGAAGAAGCAGATTCCTGGGTAAATGCAATTTGGTTCCTGAGTCCACAGGACTCAGTCAGTGGATGGCACCGGTGTGGGCTTCTCCTAGCATAAAAAGATGAAATCCACATGCTTTGTGTAAAACTGTGGAAGAGTTTCTTCCTCCTGGACGCTCAGCTCATCTACATTTCTCTACCTCCCTTGAAGGTGCATGTGGACATATGGCTGCCAAGACACCAAAAGAAAATCAGCACAGTGATGTGAACCCTGCTGGACCAAAAAGAAAAGGTGCTTAGCATCATCAGTCCTTATGCTCTTTTCCTCACTGCACCCTTCTCTCTCTCTCTTTTTTTTTTTTTTTGGCTGTCTCTGTAGGGCCGCATCCTCGGCATATGGAGGTTCCCAGGCTAGGTGTCCAATAGGAGATGAAGCTGCTGGCCCACACCACAGCCACAGCAACCCTGTATCCACGCCGTACCTGTGACCTACCCCACAGCTCATGTCAATGCTGGATCCTTAACCCATTGAGTGAGGCCAGGGTCTGAACCTAAATCCTCATGGATGCTAGTCAGGCTCGTTAACAACTGAGCCACGACGGGACCTTTTTCCTTGCACAGTTCTGGAGCCTTCACGGTAGTGGTAGCCACATACTCAGAAAGCTAGAGCCACAAGATAGAAAAACCTGGGCCTCTGACTTACTTCTTGGATACTACCTTGGAATCGATTTGATTTAGAAATGAATCCAATTTTATTAAGCCACTGATATCGTTGAGAAGCATTATTTGCAGCAGCCATTATCACCTTGACAAAATGAATTACTCCACCATTCTCCTTGCCCTTTCCCACCTTTATACTGTCCAAGGGCTTGAGTCCCAGAACCTTCGGGATCTGAAGAACTCTGAGAAGCCTTACCCATTTCATCATACCACTTGCCACGTTCTCACTTTGAGGTATAGCTGTCACATAGGTTTTACATGAAAGGTAATAACTTTTTAAAGACTCCGATCTTTTCCAGGCACTTTCATAGTCCTCCCAGTATCCTCATAATTATTTAAGATCAATAAAATAAGATGAAGAAGATTAAGGGTTGTGCACTAGGATACATGCGTCACAGAGGTTCACATACGCAAAACGCCCTTTAAATTTGCTCAGTGTGCCACCAGCACAAACCAAATGTAACCTGATAGGTGATAAAAGAGGAAATCTACTCTTCCCCATGATATCTTTCCAATCTTCAGTTCCTGGCACATTTCCCTACCTTTCCTTCCTGAAGGTTTAATCCCTTTAATGAACTTGGTAGCACAGTCCTCTTTCCACTGTGGAGACCATCCATTGACCACCGAGTTGCTAGATCAGCTCTTCCTTGCCATTTAAAAAGTCTGCAATTTACTGGGAATTGGGGTTTCCCATTTTTCCAGGCCATACAAATTATTTTCTCTTTGTTTCTCAAAAGCAAAGATTTCATTAGGGGATTTACTAAGAACTCAGATATAACCTTATCATGATCTGTTAGATAGGGATTGTAGAATAAGTAGGGAGAAAGCGCAAATAATTTATTTTATTTCATTTTTATTTATTTTTATTGATTGAAATTTCAAGCTATTGATTTATTTTTTAAAATTTTTTATTTAAATACAGCTAATTTACTATGTGTTAGTTTCAGGTGTATAACATAGTGATCAGTTCTATATATTTTTTTTCTTTTTTAGGTTCTTTTCTATTATAGGTAAAGATACTGAGTAAGTTCGCTATGCTATACAATAGATCCATGTTGGCTATTTTACACATAGTAGTATAATCTGTAACAAAGTATTTTTTAAAAGCAAACTTGTCTCCATTAAATTACCCAAAACAATGAAAGAAACAAGCTGAGGTGTGATTTATCTGTGTAACATCACCTTGAGTTCTCAGGTGTCGGACTTTCCAGTTGTCTTGTACAGATCTGGCCCATTACAAAACTTCTGGAAAACTTTCCATTGGTCATAATTATCCTCGGGGCATTATGGCCATGCCCTTTTGCAGGCTTCTCCTATATAAACTGAAAATTAAGTGGAGGAAAATAATTGACCCATGTAGAAAAAAATAAATAAAATCTGGCAGTTTAGCATTTTGTTTTATGCATTGCACAAGGCAGCGTTTTACACATTCCGACATAAGTTGAAAGGTTCTAATGTTCTTTTTAATTGCAATGATTAGAAGGTGTAGTTAAACAGAACCCCACTAAGTGAGGGTACGAGCTATAAAAGTCTCCAAAAGAGTCATCAGATGGGGCCTCCAGCAGCTGGGAAGCATCAGGGACCAGCAGCTCCCAACGAGATGCTCCAGCACCATGCACAGCTGGGGGAGATTGCAAAAGCCACAGGCTTCTTGACAGCAATCTGGAAAATGTATGATCTGTCCTCAGAGATCCCTAGCAAGAATTCATGGATCCCTGAGGTTTCCACTAGGTAAAGAAATACTCAGTGATTCATAATAAAGGAAAAAGTAGATGGATGAGAAAGACTAAGGGATCATTTTATTTTAAGGGGGACAAATAAGGCTTTATATCAAATTTTCATTTACATTGGTTGAACAAGTAAGGTACTGAAATATATCTTTCTCCTCAGCTTCCTTAACTAGCTGACTAAATTGCCAGCTTTTATTGAACATTTACTAAGTTTCAGGTAATGCCCTGAGCACATGGTCATCATCATCTCATTTAATGTCAGTCAGAGAAATAATGTTTTTCAAAACCTTCTTTGAGGGAGACAGTTAAAAGCCAAATGCTGCAAGGGAATACAATAAAGACAGTTTTTCAGCCCTCCCAAAGTTTGTCAGCACAACTGTGGAAATAAACATGCAGGCATACCCAAAGTACGTACAAATTAAGATGTCATTGAGTGATAATGATTGACAGGAGGCAGGGGTTATCTGGAAGGATGAGCAGGCCAGTCTAGAGAAATTTCCACATTTGAGAACTTAGGAAGGAACACAAGTCATGTTCAGATGGGAAAGTGTGCTTCCCACAGAGGGCTGAAATCATTACAGAAGGTAAGAACTGAAGCAAAAGTCCAGTGCTTATCATTAAAATGCCTATTTTCACATATACTTAAACAAAACCCAGAACTAACTTTTAATTTTTCACGTTTTTCCATTTACACACACACACACACACACACACTTCTCCATATAAAAAAAAAATATTACTTTTCAGTGATATGTTGACTACTTTTGACCAAAAAAAAAAAATCCTAGAATTTCTGTTTTCCACATTTGGCTATTTATAAAGATAAAAGTAATCACATTATTGGCTCTCTCTGCCTTTATTTTTAGTAAAATAAACACAAGCACTTATCTAAAAATCTTGGATTTAAAAATAAATGTCTGTTTTTTGAAATGGCCAGGTATTTGAACCCCAATAAAAACATATATTTTGTGAGCCAGCTTGTCATGTCAGTTTTTTTTTTTTTTTTTAATTTCTCTTAAATGTCTCTGTGAGCTAGAGAGGGGCTGAGCTTCCTACCTTACTATGTATATCATTAGTGCATAGGTGTGGGCAGTATAAACACTGCATTTATGTGACTGGATTTCTAATTTATTATATTGAAACAAAAACTCTTACCTTGAAGGATAATTACTACAATTTCCTTGTAAGAATAAAACACCAACAAGCGGCATACCTCAGGGTATAAATATGCATCATACTTTCATGAAATTTTCACACAGTACAGGTCAGATAGTTAATGAAGTCATAAACTACATTGTGTCTAAAGTACTAAACATCATTTTATTCAGTTGACCTCGTGGTTAAGAGAGAAGATGTTTACTGCCAGAAGCCACCCTTCCTGCCTTGCGAGGCCCATTCATGCCCAGCTTTTGGTAAATAAACATATAACCTCTGCAAGGTAATTTAGGACTGTGCCTTAAAGAAGATGCTAAGAGTGCACAGAGAGAGAGAAAGGGAAGATAAAAAATCTCATGAATAAAGTCGATGGCTGCAGGCTAGGTAGTTATTAAGTTCCAAGCTGTTTTTCCTTCACTTTTCCTCACCACCGAAATAAAAACAATTATTGCTATGATGCTCTAAAATTAGAACACATTTGTCGTTTTTAAAGGCAGCTACAACCGAACTTAAGCTCAGCAGTAAAAGCAGAGGCAAAGAAAACAGTTGTTCCCCAGGTCTGCCCTCTCTGAGTGTGGCATCAGCCAGGGAGAACTGTCAGCCAACAGGAGTCTGAGTTTATGCAGAGGGGCCTCCGCGGAAGGGTCCTTATAAAAGGGATTTTAGAAATCCCATTGGATGGTAAACTAAGGCAGTGCTGCTGTAGCGCATATTACACCGCGATGCTAAAACCCTGCACGCGGATTGGCTGCAACCCCACCAGAAAGGTAAGCTTTATTATTCCAGATGGCCAGCCTTCATGGAATGTGCTAGTGTGTTCAAGAAAACCATGGGTTGTTAGAAAACTTTATCCCCTACCCTCTTCCATAGATGTGCAGAGAGATTCGTCTAAATAATCAATTATTAATGACCAACAGCTTCTATATCACTGGGGACAAAAGGAAAAAGTCAAGCTGTGTGACTCTGTTTCAGTTCCTAAAGTGAGTTGGCCAAATGAGGCTTTTATTCAGAAAACGCAATTGTCTGCTTCCCTTGGCCTACATTTTCCTCAACTTCCTTAGACATCTCAGGCAAAAAAAGATTTGGCCAGTCCCCTAAATTACTGAGATAATTGCCTTAATTCTCTCTTCACCTTGCTAATGTAGTCCTGGCTTTGAATCTTATGCTTTATCTGTTAGATCACTGTAATTGGGGAAAAAAAAGCTGGATTATGACTCAGTGAATCCCAACTTAGCCTTATTTAACAATATTGTGAAGAGTGGGAAGATTAAATATAAAATCATTATATATACACACACACATAGAGAGAGAAAATATATAGAGAGAAGTTAGGTTAAATTGATATTAAATATATAATGTATTTACAGTTATATTCACGCAATCGTGTACATGAGGTAAAAATAGATTTCCAAAGGAGATATATTCTCCTGTTTCCAAGCACAAATTTTGAGACTACTTAAATACAGAAGTTAGTTTTCTATCATGTGAATATTTGATTGCACTTAAATAATCTAGCATTCCATCACAAATGCATTAAAAAAAAAAAAAAAGAGGCTGAAGGAAGTGGACTCTGAGAATGGGAAGCTCTGATTTGCATGCTTTCACTGTTTTGCACGTAGCCGTGGGTCACAAGTCTTCCAAGGCTATGACTACTCATTTCTCTCCTGCTTCCCACCATCAAGAGGTGAAGGGCGAGTTCCAGCCTGGGATGCAAGAGACCGGATGTCCTCTATTCCGTTAGCCCATCAGCCTCTGCTTGTTTTCAGGATAAAGTTGCAAACTGCTGGCTTTTAGTGTGGACCCTGTGGCCATTCTGAGAGAAGAACTGGCTTTCATTTTAATGCTGTCGTAAAAAGTCTAGAGATGCTTAGCTATAAGGCACTATAAAAGTTTAAGATATTATTGTTAAAAGGACACAGTATAGCTATTCATAGCCAAGGTTCAACTGACAACAAAAGCACAGGGGCTGAAGAGCTGGAGAAGAAAATAGAATTTATTGTCATTCGTGTTGTTTTAATTTTCATTTTCAAATCTTTCTGACAACAATTTTACAGAATATAGCCAGGTGAAGTGTTACAAACAGACTTCGCAGCAGCTTTTCTTTGTTCCAGAGCAGTCGTCGTTTGACTGAACTGAAAAGTGTAAAAACATATATCATCCTCAGAACAGGCAAAGAAAGAAAGATGAATTTATTAACATAGAAAATATCTCGTTTCTAATTCTGCTCCTTAATTCCTTCTAATTGATTCAGTCTATGGAGGTGTTGTTATGTTGGTATTTCTTCCACCATGTTTTTTCAAATATCTATCTAATATGTCCAGATCCACTTTACTGGATAATTCAGATTTAAAACCGTCTAGTAATTGAAAACTGAATTTTCAGTATCGATGCCTCAGCAAATACATACTGAATATCTTTTCTCTGTAGTCATTGGACTGGCTTCTGGGGATAAAATACTCTGTAAATGTAAGCATGGCTTCTGCCTTCATGGAGTTCAGTCAAACCAGGGAGATGCACATTCATCACATCACCACACAGAAAACCATGGAATTTAAACTGATGCAGGTGCTAGGAAGTAGTAAAGGGGGCTATGAGTGTCTAAAATAGGGTACATGACCTAGCACAGAAAGCTTTCCCTTTTTTTTTTTGCTTTTTAGGGCCTCACCAGCGGCCTGTGGAAGTTCCCAGGCTAGGGGTTGAATCGGAGTTACCAAGGCCAAACACAGCCACAGCCTCAGCAACATGGGATCTGAGCTGCGTCTGCGACCCATGCCATAGCTCATGGCAATGCCAGATCCCACATCCACTGAGCAAGGCCAGGGATCAAACCTGCATCTTCATGGATACTAATTGGATTTGTTTCCTCTGTGCCATGAGGGAACTCCCAAGAAAGCTTTCTTGAAAATCATAAAAGCTAATGTTTATTGAAAACTTATTATAAGCTGTAGTTCAAATCATTTAGCTGTATTTGTTTCTCTTGAGCCATATGAGTCAACACTATTGCTATTCCCACTCTGGACCTGAGAAAGTTGAAGCAGAAACGCTCAAGGAGAACTTTGCATGGGCTAAGTCAAGATAGTCAAGGCTGTGCTATCAAGCATCCTCAGAACACAAATGTGCACCTCTCTTTTCATTTTTTTGTCTTTTGTCTTTTCAGGGCTGCACCTGTGACATATGGAGTTTCCCAGGCTAGGGGTCTAATCGGAGCTGTTGCTGCCAGCCTAGGCCAGAGCCACAGCAACACCAGATCTGACCCGCCTCTGTGACCTACACGACAGCTCCCGGCAACAAATGTGTACTTGAACACATTTGTGTCAGGAAGAACAAATGCATGGCAGGTCCAGATCATTTTCTAGGGTAGCTATCCTCCACCTGATGGTTAGGTTCCTGGGTACTTCCATCTGCCTTGGAATCCTTATCTCAACAAGATGTTTCCTGGTTTGCTGCAGCAACAGGGAAAGAATAGAGAACAGCATGCTGGTTCTTAAATGCTTGCTCTAGGGGAGAGAAACACAGTGCATCTCCCTGTATGTCACTGGACAAAACCTGTCACATGACCATGGATAACACTGAGTGAAGGTCAAGGAGTGGAGGAGCAGCAGAAACATGAGTGGGCATAAGCAACATCTACCACTGAAGGCCAAGCATAGGAGAGAGAGACACTCTTTTTTTTTTTTAATGGAAGTATATTTGATTTACAATGTTGTGTTAGTTTCAGGTGTACAGTACCATGAATCAGATACATGTGTACACACACGCACATGCACACACACATATTCTTTTTCAAATTCTTTTATTACAAAATATTGACTATAGTTCCCTTTGTTGGTTATCTATTTTATGTATAGTAGTGTATATCTGTTAATCTCAAATTCCTAATTTATTCTTCCTCTCCTTTCCCCTTTGGTAACCATAACTTTGTTTTTTATGTCTGTGAGCCTATTTCTGTTTTGCAAGTTTATTTGTATCTTTTTTTTAGTTTCCACATGTGACCAATATCATATGATATTTGTCTTTCTCTGTCTTATTTCACTTAGTATGAAAATTACTAGGTCCATCCATGTTGCCACAAATGTCATTATTTCATTCTTTTTATGGCTGCATAATATTCCATTGTGTGTCTTATATATTTAATCTATCATATCTTCTTTAGCCATTCCTCCGTCCATGTCTCTGTCCATGTCTTTGCTAGTGTAAAGAGTGCTGCAATGAACACTGGGGTGCATGTATCTTTTCAAATTATGGTTTTCTCCAGATATATGCCCAGGTGTGGAAGGATAATCTTGACATAGGTGTCACTGTGTGCAAAGATCCTGTGTGGGGAATGGAGCCTGGATGCTATACAGCATGGCAAAAGATCAGTTTGGAATGGAAGGTAGGAATTAGGTCATGCAGAGTCCGTCCTACTCTGTTTACCACATTTAGTAAGTATTCCAAATATCCAAGTGAGCCAAGTCTCATTCTGGTCACTTATTCAACACTGTATCGTCACCAAACTAATTCCACATTTTATTGTATCTAAGACTCCATCACCTGTAAGTGAAATATTTAGTTTGTGTTTCATTACCAAAAAAAAAAAAAAAAAAAAATGGGAAATACACTACTGGTAAAATTATGACATAAGTTTTCTTATCACTTAGAATATATATTTTAGGTGTTCCCACTGTGGTTCAGTGGGTTAAGAACCTGATATAGTGTCCATGAGGATGTGGGTTCAATCCCTGGCCTCACTCAGTGGATTAAGAATCCATCATTGACACAAGCTGTGATGTAGGGTAGATCACAGATGCGACTTGTATCCTGTGTGGCTGTGGCTGTGGCATAGATTTGACCCCTAGCCTGGGAACTTACATATGCCACAGGGGCAGCTGCAAAAAGAGAAAAAAAAAGAACATTTATTTTATACTCATTGATAGGATCTTTTTAGATTTAAGTATACCAGTTTTTATAATTTATTCTTATACTGTGTATATGTGTATGTGTTTATACAAAATAAAGGACTTGAAGTATACCAACACTTCTTGCTTTCAGAGCATGACTCTACTGAATCACTTTTTTACTCCAAATCATTGATATCTACACCTGAATTTTCATTTCCAGTACTGTCCTTGATTCTATTAAGACAAATGGTAACGTAGTCTTCTAACAAAATAACTAACTAAAAGTCACTGGTGCTGGACCTCTAGTCCAACTCTGCAATTATGAAGAATCAGTTTACTCTTGACTCCCAATTCAGGAATGTAACGAAACTTGCCTGACTTGTCACCTCTCCCGCTCCCTCCTCATACCTATATGGTTTCTAATGATTAAAAAACTGCTCAGTATTGTTTCTGGAGTTTTTTAAAAAAGTCATCAACAATCATTCTGCTGGTTTTGATGTGTACACATTTGTGGGCAATGGCAATTATATCCCAAGTGCCACCTGAACAACAGCTATTATATGATACCATCTATTGTAAGAAACCATCCAATTTCAAGGCTTTTAAATGTGAGAAAATCTTGGAATTGAATAAATGTGATAGTGGTGTTTATTATGTCCTTACTTGTGCCAGATACTAATTTAATCACCGTCTATTAACTCAATTAATTTTGTAACAAGCCCAGGTAAGTGTTCTTTCTATCTCCACTTTGCAAAGATGGAAATACTTATTACACCTTGTCTAAATCATGGATCTTGTTGCACAACTCTGATCTTTCACCCTGATACATTCAGCTTCCAAAAATTGCAATACATGGCTGAAGGCAGAAATTATTACAAGCCATCTCCATGTGGCAGTGCAAAACTCAAGGTTACTGAGTGAGTTTTGCTTATTCTAATTGGCGAACATAGCAATATTGTTCAGTGCTTTTCAGTTGGTCTACACAGATGCAATCCAAAACTCGGTTATATGTAATTTCTACCAACATGCCAGGTCTGGCTTTTAAACATTTCCCCAAAGGAGAAGTTGAACAGGTAAAACATGGCTGGCTTTTCTCAATAGGATTTGTTGCAATGATGATGCAAAGTTGCAGAACTAGAAATAGCCTTCTCATTGCTGTGATAAGATGACTTTGTTTTAAATTCCTAAATCACTCTCCCCAGTAGTTCTCCATATTCAGAAAGGGATGAACATAGTGAGCCCAGCGGTGGATCTTCTGTGAATTTCTCCTGTCTCAGAGTCACCTAGATTTGATTCACCTCTCTTCAGCCTCTAGGGAGCTGTCCTTTTCCTGAACATATGTCTTTCTCTCTAGATCAAGTGTAAAGTTACCCAGGAAGTAAAGCAGATATACACTCTTAAGAGTTTTTACAGTTTCTCTTACTCCTCAGTTCCACTCTACCATTCCCATTGCTGTGAAATGAATACTTATACCCTTTAGCTAATATATGGTTCTCTGGATAGATCCTGATGACAAGGTGAAATTACCCATTAAGAAAAGTGTAGCTAAAGGTGAAAAAACAACGTTTTTCTACTTCTGTTTTATACCTCACATGAACATGACGATGAATTCAATCTCAAACCCAAACTGAGACTTGGAAGCTCAAATTCCATTTCCCTTCAGCCCAAATCTAGCATCCTTATGCAAATAAAATAAGGGCTTAAAGATGATTTTTTAAAACATATTCATTGAGTTTTTTGGACACCAAAAATGTTCTATTTTTTAAAAAGTTCAATGAGTTAATTTTAAATGAATCAGAAACATATGGGACAAATTTTCCTTAATATACACTTGGGTGTAAAAATTAAGGGAAAAGTACTAGGAAAAAACTTTCGCTGATTATGCCAAAATAAGAACATTTGAGGGAAAGTGGGCAACATTTGACAAATCTAAAGTATAGCCTAGTTTCAGCCATCTCTTGGTGACAAAACCGTAGGGACCATACTGTCATCATCAGGGAAAGCATAGTGCATCATGACAGAGGACTTGGGAGAAATAAATACTTTTTTTTTCCTTCCAGAACTTGAGCTATTATATGTACACACGAGTATTTCATTCTGTAAGAAAAGGATGAAGACCTATTCTCAAAACATTCTGACTTGGCTTCTCATGGTATATTAAAAGCACACTATTGAGGCACATACTCAAAGTTTGGAGGTTTAACCCCAGGGAGAGAAAATTATGGCTCCCTCCATTTATCCATGAACCCTGCAGCTGGTAAGACTGCGTTCTGTTAGTAATTACACTGAACAGATGAGGGACTTTTTATTTTTTTTTTTATTTTGACCTGCAGTTAAACAAAATTTGCTTGTTTTATTTTTGGTTAAAAAATGATGAGGCAGCACCAACCCCAGTTTCACCCCAGAGCTGTTGATTTTTCCCCCTCCTTCCTAATTTGTTTCAGACTAAGAGTGCACAGTCCCATTTTAGTGGGAAACATTTGCTGCCAAGACCTTCAGGGGGTTTATCTGCAGTTTATTTTGTTAACTACAAGTTTTAGATTGTTTTGAGTTGTTTTGTTTTGTTTTTTCCAATTTTGCAACAGAATAGTTCATCTTCTGCTCTTAGGAAACAAATGTAAAGAAAAAAAAGGGAAGGATAGGTCCCTTTTTTTTGGAGTAGTCTAAGAGTGTCGGTAACAGTCTAAAACCAATGATATTTATCAAGAGGAATCAAAAAATAATACAAATGAATTCAGTGTCTTAAGGGTTTAGAGCCTGGTCCACACTCCACTCCCACCCTTCCCCTTGTAATTCAAATTTAACACTAATAAAAGAGAGGAACTAAAGATAATTGGCTAGAATCAAGCATTACATATCAGGCATTTCACAAGCTGACCCAGAGAAGCAACTGCAACTCAATGCATTTTAACTTATGAATTCAGAACAAAAAACAATGGTTCATGAGGTGGAAAGAATGCAGCACAACACCCCCATTGCCCTGGCTGGTATTTATAAAGTTTTGGCAGAATTTCATAACAAATTTTAAAATAATGTGAAAGTGGCCTGTTTCCGGTTTCTACCCTGCACCATGCCTGCCTTGAGGATGTTGTGGTCAGGGCAAGTGGCCAAGGATTTTGCCTGGCAACAGGAATGGAACAGACAAGTGCTAATAATCCTCACGTTTGTACAGTGCTTTCTGATTCTATGTTTCAAGGAACTTCATATAGATCCTTGCATTTGGTGTGCATCAGAAGCCTGTTAGACCAAGATGGTTTTAATTCCCTGATGATAAAACCAAGATTAAGAAAGGCAAGAGACTTGACCAAGGCGCCATAGTTGATAAAAGTTTACTGAAGAATTTTAAACCCATTTTCCTGACCCTTAGACCAAATCATTTTTCATCGAGGTTTATATGTGGAATAACCACACCAAAACTTCTTTGTCACTCTTCCTCCCTCCCTCTTTAGGGCTTCCACTGTCCCTCCCAACAAGCACACCGGACTCTGTGTGTCTCCCCAAGAGTACCACTGGAAGGCTGTGGAACTCTGCTGGATATACCACAGCAAACAACTAATCTGAGGCTGACCCATGGTTCCACAGAAACTATGGCTCTCAACTCACTGATCAGTATTTGTTTTAAAAAGCAAAACAAATCATCTAATTTAAAGACACATGGAAAATTCAAGAGAATGGAATATTTTGCTGCTATCATTAAAATCCCACATAAGTTGGCCAAGCTATAAAATTTAGCCAAATAGATGTCTTCCTCCTTGGTATTTATTGTATCATGTGAAATATGTGCTATGCCCACTGGGTGAGTGGCATCTGAAGTAAGGATAGTGGACTGGAAAGAATAAAGGCTTAGGGCAAGAAAAACCTGGGTGAGTGTCTTATTTCTACCATTTAACTGTTAGGGGACTTCGGGCATGTTATTTCACCTCACTGAAAACTTATTGTCTCCTATAAAACTGTTCATTTAATCTTAGAGGATTCTCGTGATGATTAAATTAGACAGCACATATAATGCATCTACACAATGTTAGCCCCTTTGTCGAATTCTGTTTCAAATATTTTAACTCACTGATGCTCAGTAGCGGGTTCTTCAGCTTTGGTTTTCCAGGTGTAGTCCTGGCTTGTAGCTTTCTCGGTTGAACCATCTTGACTAAATGAATTATGGTGTAATTTGCATAAAATAAAATGGCACAGATTTGGATAATGCTTGACATAGGTGTTTTTGTTTGTTTGTTTCTTTCCTACAGGAGATCTGCCCACCCATGGCAGGTTGTGGCAAGGACTGAATGAAGTGGGAAAGAAATAAGTACATAGAACAAATACTACTCAATTTTTTTAACACACTATTTCATTTAATCCTCTCAACAACCTGAAGTGGAGAATTAGGCAGTTATAAAATTATACAGCAAGTTGATCAACAAAGTATATAGCCCATCTCGGTAATTAGGACTGAAAACATTATTAGCAGAGTTTGTAAATGAATCCTTCAGGTATTTATCTTAACTCTCTGCTTCTCTTTGTTCACTGTCAATGATCAGCCCTAGGATAATTTATTCTGTTCACTTAACTGGCACTGAGACCCAACCAGATAATTCAGATCTAAATTATTCACATTGTCTTTCAAATTATCCCAGCAGTGAAAGGATATTCCCCCTTTCTATGCTGTTTTTTTGCACAAGGCTTCATCTACAACAGGGCAACCCACCTACCATAAAATTGTGAGCCTATGTTCTATCTGACCCAACCTATCTTGGGGTTGGAGGAAGGTAAAAGAAAGTTTTCTAGTGATCTGCATGATCAGCTATTTTAGGGCCTTCAGCCAAAGGACTCTGTAGGTTTAGATACAGCATTATTCCAAGATCCTAAGAAACTGAAAACTTGAGTGAATTCTGGCAGGCAGTTACACTGAAAAGTCAGGGTAAATGTGGGGTCACGTAAGGATGAAGGGGTGTCCACCTAAAACATAAGACAGATTCTGGTCTAGATGACTTTTCAAAGTTGAGATTTCTTTCAAAGCTAAATATCATAATGCAATTCTAGAAGAGATAAAACAAGGTAGAGCCAAAGTTATAAAAAATTTTTTTATAATTCCATATAGACTCATCATATTTTTTTTGCTATTCTTCTCCACCAAATCCTTTAATTATCTGCTTAGGTATTTTTCCATTCTTGATATATACTGGATTTAGTATAAAAATAATATGTGCATGGCTATTAATGCCTCTTTGGGTTAAAGACCATTTGGCAAAGAATCAAAATACATTGATAAATACAGTGGGGATTTCATATATATGATGTTCTTCAAGAAATAAGTGAAACAAAGACTCAAGCTGGGGAGATGCAGCAACAAACATATGTCTTGTGCAAAATAAAAAGGTGATTTCATACAATCTTAAAATCATTCCTTAATTTTAGAGTCATTGAAATATAGGACTTCAGACAAACTTAAGCCATTTCAAGTTGTGGTTTTGAGTATGTCCAGCTCAGACTTCCTTCCTAGATTCAAACCAAGACATCCAGGTATCATTTTGCTGGAATAGCCACTTAATTTGAGATGGAAGATGATTCCCTCTGCAGGCAAGCATATGAGGTTTCCCCCAAAATATGTCAGGTACATGCCACAAAGTCATGGAAACGGGGCCAAAATTTTAAAATAGAATTATGATGTTTTCTCTTCTTCACCTAGCTGTGCTTTTCTTACACACACTGAACTACCAAAGATTGAGGGTGAAGGGATTCTGGACCTACCTATTCTAACTTGTAAATTGGATCAGTTCAGCCAAATTTTCTTATATACAAGAACAGATGGTATGATAGATCATAAAAAGACTTTTCCTTTGCTTTACTGTAAAAATATATATATATTCAACCCCAAATGACAGTAGATTTTTCACAGACCTGTGCCCTGTTATAATATGAGCTCCTTTCAGTCCCTGATCTAATTTGTGGTTGAGTATGGCTTCTTTTGTGTCTGCAGATGTCCAAAATGAAAAAGCCTTTTTATAAATGGAAATATCTTTTTCTGTTTGCACAATATATGTGTGTTTAAAAGAGGGAAAAAGAGTTTACCCACATTTGTAAGTGATGTTCCAGTTGTTCAGATAATGGGCTCACAACTTTACCCGTCAGCCCATCATTCTTTCCCTTCAAAATTAATTATAGAACGTACTTGAATGTGTACACTTTGCCTGTGTGTACACAGAGTGGCCAGTTGAAGAAGTCACTGGAATATTTCAGGCAGCAAAAATACTTTTATTTGAAACATACAACCGATTAAGGGAAAGTAGAGAATTTTGTTTGAATTATTAAGAGAATTGTGTGCTGTTAATTTCATTTTTGTGTGAGTAGAGTCATCTTATTAAATAATTCATATTTCCTTATGACCAAATTTTCTTCCTTTGCTCATATGTACTTTAGAGATGATTATAGAATCTGAACCTGCAACACTTTATCAGGAAACTCTAAGAATATTCAGTGAATTTCATAATACCCCCATATGTTTATTCTTCACGTTCTCTACAAGGTGTATTCTCTCCCAGGCTGTATCAAATTCTGTACCATCAAACTGCTAGAAGTTAAAGAAATTTGGAGGGAGGGGTGGGTAAGGGGGATGCTGTGTGTATGTGTGCTTCTTGTTTTTTCTTTGGGAAATGGGTAATTTAGTTTTTGTTCCTATTTGACATCTAGTTTCTTTGGAAGAGAATGGAAGCTGTTACCATTTGAAAGTCTGAACTAGGAATGGGAGAGAAAGTCAAGTCAAAGTATCCATTTAACATGAATCCCTTTACAACTCCTGCTAATTGTCAGTTGTAGGTGGTCTTGGCAGAGAGACTAATAATTGAAAGGGAAAGAAGTCACAATTCCCAAAGTGGACCTGCTAATCCCCAAGCGGTGTCATGATAACAAGAATGCAGCGGGTTGTTTGGCTAATTTCCTCGATATACCTACTGCTGAGGGGGGGAGGGTATTCAAGCTTTGTGATTGGGGTGCTGTCTGTCACCAGTACCAAATTTAGTCTCAAGAAACTAAAGGAAATTATGTCAGGCTCGTCTTGAAGCATCTTTCTGATTCGCAGTCAATTCACAATGTTCCATGAAGGGTTTGCAATAAAGAGTAATATGTTGGGGAAATTAAATCATGAATTGGAGCTGTTAATTACACACACATTGGTTTAAAGCCGAAGCAAATACTTCTATCTGCCCTTTGTTGCCCATTTTGCATGCCTGCCTGTTCCTCTACTGCTGCGGCTCGGTCTGTTTCTCTCTAATCTACCGCCCCAAATACTTCCACTATCCGTTTCTGAGTGCTAACACAAATGTAAAATGTAAATTGTGGCCTCGATTGCTGCTCCTGGAGTGTAGAGAGAAATGCCAGATTCTGTAATAGCCTAGATGTGCCTGGAATCGACTTCTGCATCCTTGCTGATTGACAAACTCTTATCCATCACTTTCCTCTTTGGTTTCCTCTCCAGTTTTGTTCTTTGGCCAACCGTGTGCATTTCCCGTGCCTATTTACATGTGTTTTTCTTGGCATAGAAGAGAACACCTCTACACTTGTGATCTCCTAGCCAGCTTACTTTACATTGAAATTTCCATCTTTTTTTTTCTTTCTCATTATAAATCCTGAAAAATGATTTTAGCCAACATTTCCCTCCAGCAATAATCATCTATTTAACCGTATCATTCCCCAATTTTTAAGGCGTGATTGACCATGATAATGTACTAACCTAACTTCCATCCTTCCTCTGAGAGCTTTTTATCAAAGAAGTGTTTAGTGATTCTGAACTTTAAAGTTACTGTCAAGTCAGAAAAGAGAGGAGAACACAGGCCAAGGCACAGGTGTGCTTGCAGGATGGTGAGCAGGTTGCAGTGGTAAATGATAGTACAGGATAAGGAGTGGCTCTTAGAAGAGGAACTGAAAAGAGAGCTTATATTCCAATTGTGATGGTGCTTATGCACTAAGAATTTGGATTTCATCCAGTTAGCAGCAGGAGGGAATCAGTTGACATTTTTATGCAGAGACATTACCCTCTTCATTTTTCAGAAGGAAAAAAAAATCACATGGCGTTACAGAGAATTAACTGGGGAAGGGAGAAATGAGAGAGAAAAGCTGTTGCCACCATCAGGACAAGAGATGTTGTGACCTAGTTTGAGGCAGTGGGAGTATGTGAATGGAAAGGAGGGACCATACTTTGGTACATTTCTGAAGCACAACTATGCACGGTACTTAGAGTTTTAGTGATGAGACGGGTGAAAGGAGGGATCAAAATGGAGTCACTAAGGATAATGACTTCCTTAGGGACAAGAGGGCGGGAAAAAGAACATATGTTGCCAAATAGGACCCAAAATTCTAGTTACAATGAGTATGAGGTATTTAAGAGCCTCCAAGACGCGATGCCTATAGATAGCTGAAAACGCAGCCCGGTTTGGTATAGTCAGGGCTGAAGAAAGAGATAGGTGATCATCAAAGCCACAAGAGTCTTTGCAACTGCCTACAAAGAGAGTGTAAGGTGAGTAGAA
This sequence comes from Catagonus wagneri, assembly GCA_004024745.2. Classification (NCBI taxonomy): domain Eukaryota; kingdom Metazoa; phylum Chordata; class Mammalia; order Artiodactyla; family Tayassuidae; genus Catagonus; species Catagonus wagneri. Next base: position 8,361,437 of record PVHT021183630.1, on the reverse strand, counting down.
CTGGAAACTGAACCGTTAAAACTACCAGCATTTAAGGAGCAGGCAGTGGGGGAGAGAAAAGCCAATGATTGGATCTGAGAAGAAACTCATTGAAGAGACTATCAGGGCAAGATTCTTGCCATGACATCCAAACAGTGAACTTGCCAGCTGAGAGACTGGAATGCAAGTTCTGGGTGTGTAGACCTCACTGCTCGGTGGCAAAATGCTCGTTGTCTCATCTGACAGTTTTTCCGCGCTGAAAACTGTTACAACCTAAAATATGCTTTGGGAGTCAGTGTCTCGAGGTTTCCATTTTAATTGGGAATGTTGTTTTTTAAACAAGCAAAATAGAATGGAGTTTTTCCAGATTATTCATGTTATTCAGTCTTTGGGAATACACTCAGCAGTGAATTGAAGCAAAAGCGTTCTCAGCTTAAATAACTAATTGTTTTTTGTGTTTCATTTAATAAGCAATAACCTGACCTAAATTTGGGGGCTTTTGGGGGGGGGTCATTTTTTGTTTTGTTTTTTCCTTACTAATGCATATTTCTACTTTTGTTTATTTGTTATTAGCTTGGGAATTCTGATGACTATTTACTGTGACTAGTGAACACTGAGTCAGAAAACCATTACTGAGGAGAAATACTGTGTTACATCTACAGTGGATACTTCTGTTCTCAAACTAATGCTTTATTTATTTAGCTGTTCATTTTAGAAACATGAAAAGCCTGTTTTAAAAACCCCAAAATTAGCCCTGGGAACAGATGAATAAATATGAAAACAATTTATGCCTTTAACAACCCAATAAAATATGTTTTCATTATGCTAACTGACCCTGATAAATTCAATAGCCATCAGTTAAATATATCCATCATCCTTGAGAAGTACCAAATGTTTGCTCATTTTCTGATCCTCAATGAGCCTTGGTCACATGATGATCATTAATTGTGACATCTATAATGTAATACTTTTTTGGCTTTCATTTTTTAAAAGAATTGGTAAGGTATCATTTCACTTCAAAAAAAAAGGCAAGCTTTGAAATTCTACTTTAAGCCATTTTCCAAATTTTGATTTAAGCCCATCTGGTTTCTCTTCACTTCTTTTAGATTTTCTCAACAGTCACTTTAATTATCTTTTGCTGTTACAGAGTTAATGGCGTCAGTTTCCTAAGTCGGAAGTACCAGGTACTATTTGCCTCTTATACGGTAGGGATAGGAGCTGTGAATCAGGCTCTCACTGTTAGTAGTGGAACTACATTTTTCTAAGGATGCCCAATGGATGGTATAGGACATGGGATGTCAGGTTTTTTTTGTTTGTTTGTTTTTGTCTTTTTTCCCTCACTCTGCATTTCATGAGGACTAATAGGGTAAGTGAGGAAAAGAGAAACCCCTCTAGGTCCAGGGTAACCCACACCCTCAGACTGCCTCTGAAAGTAGGTGCATCAGTCAGGACCCTGAAGGTGGACAATCTAAGATAGAGAGAGCCTTCACACAGCCAGACCAAGGTGCTCACCCTCGGTTGGCTACGCTGGTGGTCGTGGGGGACATCATGTGTGATTCTCCCCAGCGAGTAGAAATTTCCAAATACCTAAATGTGACTGATAGGTAACTCAGGAGAGCCTTGCCAGGCATTTCTGGTTCTTCATTCAATAGTCCATCATGTGTTTTTTCTCTTCTAACCCTCCCCCATGGGGCATCACTGCTCCAGTCTCTAAAACCAGGACAACATGCTCTTTTTACACATCTGGCCTGGGCAAACCTGGCTCCAATTTAAAAACCTACATGTTGGTCCAATTCCATTACTGGACAAGGAAATTCTGTTAACTGGTGGGCTTATTTGCATGTCATTACCCAGAATTCCTACCCAGCTCACAGATGTTTCCCAGACACTCAGTGGGGAGACGATGGGGGAAAGGTGATTCTTTGGAAACAGGGAGATGTGTGTATGTTACTTGAAATTCTTTACCCTCTGTTTTATATTAAGAAACAAAAGTAATACAAAGTTATGAATTTTCAACTGGGAGAAAATTTTCACCTTATTTTCAGGAAATTTAAACAAATGGGAAGCAAAAAAAAAAAAAACTAAAAAACTAACCACCAGGTATTGCTCTATTAATTTACACAGGTAAAAGAGAGTGTAACAAATTTCCATACTATATTTCCAACATTTGCCAAAGAACTTTATTTTTTCCCTTGGAGATCAAAACACCTTTTTTTTTTCTTTTGAAGTGATGTTAAGTTGATAAAAGTGGAATGCCTCATTGGGACTAAATTTTAATAAAGCGCCTGTCTGAAAGTTTTTTTAATTGGATAAGTAGCGGTCACACCATTCTTCTCTTCAAACTTGAACTTATTTAGCCACAATGTAAACTTCCTTATTGTTTTCTGAAAAATATGTAAAGGATTCTGGGCAACAGCTGAGAAACTAGGCTCTGAGCACACACATCCACACATGACTACTTAAAATGTCCACAGTTAAAGATTTCAGGGTTGGTTTTTATGCTTACATTTTACAAAAGGAAGGAATGCTTCATTCATAACAGAAAGACCAAAAAATGAAATAAAATAAAATAAAATAAAATGCTATAATTGCTTTGGGGACCAAAGTTAAAACGCAGGTGTTTTGAGGGGAACATAAACATTTTTTCCTAAATGAGGCGTTGAGGGCTGAAAGAAGGGCAGTAAAATTAGTGGAATTACTGCCTGATTTTAACCAGATGATTGCTGCAGTTGGACACCAGCGAGTTTTCATTAGGGACTCTAATTTACAAGCCATTCACACATTCCAGTGGAATAACTCCCCCAGGTCCTAAAGAATGCCAGCTCTTCCACTTTATGGCAGAGATGCTGAACAGCAAGTCTTTTTAAAGGCCAGCATGACTAGGGAGTGGAGATCAGACTCTGTGAACTGGAGATGATCACCTGTCTCCCTGAAGGAGACTATCACAGGGAACCACGTCTGACATGAGCTCACCCACAATTTGGGAACATATGGTCCCTCAGTGTTATGCTGTCAGCCATGGTGTTTCAGGAGAGATCCATTTGATACCCAAGGAATGCTATTTCTTCACACAAACCAATGATAGATTCATTTCTAACTTGCATCCGTAAGATGATGTCTAAACTTGTTTCCTTTGACAATCAGGACTGCTGGCCACACAAGTGTGTTTGAAAAGTAATATCCTAATGTTCCATGGCATTTGTATTCCTATTTGGAGTCAGGATTTCTGTGGTCTACCCCTTCGACTTGTTGTGTTGCACCTAGATCATTTACGCATTTTTATCGTTGTACATCAAGGTTGGAAAGCACCATGGCAAAGTCAGGAGTTCAAATTCTGCTCATAGTCTTGAACCTGCCCTAACCTCACTAAGGTGAGAAAGTGTATGAAACCATCCCCGAAGCAAACTTATCTCTTAAAGAACAGACAGCAGTGTGTCTTGGGGAGGCCAGAGAACATTATGTAACCCAGAAGACAGACCAGGCAGGCTTAGAGCAGTTTAGGTCTTAAATACCTTGGTACTGAAGCCTGGCATCTTTAAAGCATTAGAAGTGAAACTTGCACAAATTAACACAATGCTAACTGGAAGGGATGGCTAAGATCAAAGCACCTGAATGGTTGTACAGCCACCAAATCCCTACAACTATAGAAAGTGGCCTCAGTTTTGCAGTGTTTCATCCTTGTGTTTGTTTACATTTTAGCTGCACAGTATTCTATACTGTGCTTGAAACAATTAAAAGTTGTTCTGCACAGGAATCAAATACATTTTTGATAATGGTCCAGAAACTATAATAAACAACCAATTGAGCCTCTACTGGGGTCACTAAACCCTCATTTAAAAAAAAAAAAATTTGGATCTCAAGAGCCAATACTAGAAGGAATAAATATTTAATACATATCTGGATAGGCCACTGAGGTACAGAATCACTTTCTGTAATTCCTGACTGAGATGATTTGTTTTGTTTTGTTTTGTTATATTGGGGTGAGAAAGAAGGTCAAAAGTTTATTATTATTTGGTTTCTCTAGTACTATACTAAAACTAAATAATTTTTTCTAAGCACATAAAATTAGTGAGTCATTATCTTTCACCAGTTGGTGAAAATCTTACTTCTAACTCATGGTCAAGGAATCAGGCCATTGTGATTTTCATATTTGCCTATTAAATTGTTCAGGACTTTTAGTGAAAAGATTTCTAAATAGGGGATCTTGAGGTTATCATTACATACTACACATACAAGAAGAATACTATTAACTTGAGAAAATCATCTGATGTCCACTTCCCTTAAAATGAATTGAATGATCTGGCCACTGGAAATTCCTTTTAGTCATTGAAGAAGTCCCAGAATATCATGTGGGATAGCTTTTTTTGATTATTCATATTTTTAGAAACATTTTTTAAGGGAGTTCCTGCTGTGGTTCAGCAGGTTAAGAACCTGAAAAAGTGTCCATGCAGGTTTGATTCCTGGCCTTATTCGGTGGTTTAAAGATATGATGTTGTTGCAAGTTGCCGTGTAGATTGTAGATGTGACTAAGATTTGGCATTGCTGTGGCTGTGGTGTAGGCCTCAGCTACAGTTCTGATTCAACCTCTAGCCTGGGAATTTCCATATGCCCCCAGTGTGGCAATAAAAACTAAGAAAGAAAGAAAGGGAGGGAGGGAGGGAGGGAGGGAGGAAGGAAGGAGAAAGAAAGAAAGAAAGAAAGAAAGAAAGAAAGAAAGAGAACTGTATTTAAAATATTTACTACATTATGTATTCATGTTGAACCTAGTGTCTCTTTTTGATATTTTATTTTGCTGAAATTTAAACCTAAATATTTTATTACAAAAAAAGAAGTAATAAAGAGCTTTATAATTGTTTTTATTTTCTTTGCTGTTTCAGCAATTGAACTTTGAATAAGATAACTCAGCTATTAAGAAATCTGTACTTTGCTTTTGAATATATCTATACAAAAGCAGTCCATGTAGTAACTCGGGTTTCTGAGAGTAGCGGTTTGTGGGGCATTAAGAAGGGATATTAGGACAGTGAATGAACCCTTGAAATTGAAAAATAGCAATGTGTCCCTCTTATGTTCTATTTTAAATGCCTTTATACAGAATTTTTTAACTTTTCTGAAAAGATACAAACTCTAAGGAGAAGATAAAAAAAATGTGTCATCCCACAACCCAGAGTACTGCCATTTCTCTATATATTTTTCGGGATTTTAGAACTTTTACTCTCATTAAGTATATCCCGCCTTGTAACTATTTTGCTTTTCTAAAATTTAACAGTATATTAAAAACACTTCACCTTATCCCCCCCCCAAAAAAAGACTTTTCTGGACTAATATTTCTGATAACGATAAAGTTATTCCATTATATGTATAAATTCATCATACTGCTTTGTTTCGGACTTTCACTATTATCAATGATACTACATAATGGAAAAATACATTGTCATGGATATTTTACATTTACTCTTTGCTTATACTTCTAATTATGACATCAATGAAATTTTAAATGTAAAAATGTGAATTTTTAAGTAAGGTGTATGCACTTGCTTAGGGTTTTTGATTTATATTAGCAAGTGGTCCTTCAGAAATATTGTACTGTACCAATTTTCATACTCATTAGCAATGTCAGGGAGTATAATTTGACCCACATAGGTTTGTTTTTATTTTCTAATCTGTATGTTTGGTAAGAAACCTATGAAATCTGCTCTCAACAGGATAGACTATCAATTCTGTTTGATCAGTCATTATTTAGTGCATTCTTACACTTCGTCCATTTATTTCATACACATCATCCAGAGTGATGCTTACAAGAATCCTATGGCATACGTTCCTGACCTCATCCTCATGCATTCAGATGTAAGAGGGGAACAGCCTGCTAGTCATGCGTCTACCAGGTATCAAAACCTGACTTCCAACTGTGATCTGTTTTATTTCAAACTCCAGGCCCTGAATTAGCACTAAACTGCCTGCTTCTGTCTTGTACTGATAACTTCCTACTGACCAAATGCCAAATATTTTGCTGTGTCACACTCTTTGGCTTTTCCACCAACTGATTCCTAACTTGGGAAAAAGATGCTTTTCCTAAAATGAATGTCGAAAGCCTAATCTACTCCATCTCTAGATTCATGTTTTCGCACCTTTTAAATGTTTGTTTCAGCAAGGGCAAGGGCTACGTTTGGGTTCTGTTCATGCTTACAAGGGCTCGCTGAGTACGAGAAACTGCAGGAATGACAAATGCATAGAAGAGCCTTCAGCCAACAACCCTCTCTGGGCTGCTGAAAGAAAAACATACCATGAAGGCAAAGGAATGTTTAGCCTGAACTCAAAAATGGAACTTTCCTTTCTTCTCTTGTTTTCAAGTTGTTCACCCTGTGATATTTAAACTTTACCCAAATGTATGTGCAGCCAGATGGACTATGAGATTATTGGGATTTGATTTTCAGATAAACCGCAAACCTGGATGAGCTCATGTTATTCCAGATGCATTATCTCCTAATCTTCAGGAAGAGGCTCGTTCAGAGGGAAGGAGCAAGGAAAGACCTTCCCTGAAAGAATGGGAACTGCAGTATCTAATCCCCACTCTGCCTGCGAAGGAAAATGCTCACCTTCCTCCCATGTCAGGGCAAGAATCAGAATTCTTCTCAAATTCTTAAAACACTGCAAAGTAAAGACAGATAGTAATCCTGTGTATGATTCATCCTTGAGTTTTAAAAGTGGAATTCATTGCACCAGAATGAAAATGATAAACAATTTTAAACTCTAAAGACAAGGGAATGCTTTTTGGTTTAGTAACCCAAAAGAGTGTGACTTCTGACAAAAATTTGGGGAATGTACATGTAACAATTAAATCTAATTAATTTAATCATTGGAATAATCAGGTATTTAAGAAAATAAACTAAGTAAACAATTATGAAAAGCAATTTTCCATTAAAGATAAGGTAATATGTGTGCAAATAGTTTTCAAAGAGCCCAGAGTCATTGGTCCACTGTCCAAATAATTTTTACCATTGCTTTAAGTCTTCGTCTATTAATGAAAAGAGAGTATTCATTCACTCAACAAGGACTTATTGAAAGCCAGCATTATCTAATTGTGGTTCTTGTACTCAAGGTTCTTGCAGTCATGTGGGTTGTAACTTTCTTGAAGATGCTTTATGGAAATGATTAACTTTTGATAAATGTTCTGAATTTTTCAATTCTAAGGCAAATAATCAGTGGGTCTTTTCTGATAGAGCATTGTCCAATGGATAAATCCTTACACCAGTCTGCCTATGTGTCTCATAAATGCTTTCAATTTCAATTTTCTCATCTTTAAAATAATGGGGAGGCAGAGGGTGGGGTTAGCTGATCTCCAAGTTCCTTTCCAGTACTTATAAAATGTGACTTTAAATATTTACTGAGCAACCACATTGCGTAATGTGCTAACTTACATAGAGCCCAGACCTGTCCTGATTTTAAGAGTAAAGCAAGATGGAACCATGAAATAAGAACAAAATGCTGCCTGGCAATTTTTAAAGGATTCTCCAAGCAGAATCTTGGCCATTCTTTGAGCAGTCAAAGCTCCCTAAAGCCCATAGAAGAAGCAAGTTGAATTCTTCTAAACTTTCCTAATTTTGATTATTTTTGTAACATAAAATCTTTTTGGTTGTTATTTTCTGTTTTCTACTTGTGGACCATTTCTCCATGGCTATAATCATTTTATTTTACTGATAATTCACTCTTCAGTTCTTTGTCATTCTTAAAAAGTCATATTAACTGCCTTTGGGGTGCATGGGAATGTATATTCATCATATTGCTAAGTTCAGATGGACTGAGTTTGATTGTGGTTTGAAAGTCCCATCTTTTATTCAACAAGTGTTTATTGAACTCTTACCATCATGTCCCCACAACACACACATCAGACAGCCAACTAAAGTTATTAAACTTCTCAGGGCATAAAATAGATACATATTGGTAAGTCAGTGTCTCTCAGTTAATTGAACTAGTTTGACCCAGTTCAATGCTTCCACCGGATTTTTAGAGTTCTATTCAACTGCTTTTCTTATTTCCACTTTTTATTCACTTCCCATGGCTTCTCTTGCTCTCAGTTTCTTTTGCAGTCATTCTTTTTTGCTCTTGTTTCCAATTTTAATTTTACATGTTTTAATCACAAAGGATTTTTAAGTCAACTATAATATAGATATACAATCATACACTATATTTATCATATTATGTTACACGAACTCCTCTAATCACTTTAAATCAAGGTTCAAATACCAGGACTTGGGGTTCAAGGCTCTTCATAATCTAAAACAACTCAAATTCACAACCATATTTCAAAATAATTTCTTTCCATTTAGCCATGGAAGCCTCCTTGTTTTCTCCTGAATATGTTGTGTAGGGCCCCACCGGCATCACATCACTCACAATACTTCCTTCACCCAACCTACCGCCTTCCTTCCATAAACCATTTTAGACTTGCCAAATTTTTAAACTGAAATTGAAAAGCTGATTACCTGATTCCATAAGTAACTAATCTGTTGTCTGTATTCCCATGGGATTTTGCTTGGTTTTGTCCATGGGATACTATCAACTGCTTTCTTGGATTTTCACTTTTTTATTTCTTCCTATTCCAACCAACAGAGTAGATGTTTCTTAAGATTATACATCTAGTAATTGGCAAAGCTAGAATTCAAATACTCAGCAAGCTGGTTGCAAGGCCCATGCTCTTTCCATTATCATTATGAGAAAATACGAAGAAGGGTTACCAGAATTTAAAACTTATTTTATTAATTTATTTATTTTTGATTTTGGGGGGGCCCATACCTACAGCATATGGAAGCTTCCAGGCTAGGGGTAAAATGGGAGCTGCAGCTGCCGGCCTATGCCACAGGCACAGCAATGCCAGATCCAAGCCACATCTGCAACACACACCACAGCTCATAGCAATGCCAGATCCTTAACCCACTGATGGGGCCAGGGATAGAACACACATCCTCACAGATACTGGTTGGGTTTGATACCACTGAGTCACTAGGGGATCTCCTAAAGACTAATTTTAAATAGGTAGACAGAGAGATATGAACACCGTAAGCAAAAACAGGGAAGACTTTTTACAAGTCTTTGTGTTAAACTCATTCTTAGAACTGGATATGTATGACAACAGAACCTACAAACAGACTTATCGACTAGGAATTTGGAAATTTGTGATCAGAGCTTAAAAATGATCATCAATGACCAGCTATCGGCCTAGTTATATAGATTACAAATTCGTAGTAGTAAAAATCATGGGATTTTAATTTTGAAAGTGATCATAGACAGCAACTATCCAACTCATTTATATCCTGAATGATATATCTATATAGAGACCAATGTGAAGGAAAGATAGGTCATGGAGAAAAAAGGAAGAACAAAGGATTATGCTTCTTAATAAAATCCATAATCTGATAGCATACTGAAGAAAAAGGGATGAAATAAGAAATAGAATACCAAAATAGCTTGGATTCATGGCAACTATAATGTTTGCTGATATTAATATAGACTAGATTACCTGATCCTATTCCCAAACCCCAAGCATGTCGGGTATATGGGCAAGGTCAATACTAGACAGCACTACGGATTTTAGAGAACTTTTAGAGGCAAAAGATATATTTGGTACTCATTAATGAGGATTCTTCTAACAACCTTTTTTTTTTTTGTCACACTCACAGTTTCTGGGCCAGGGATCAAACCCAAGCCACAATCCTAATCAGAGCTATAGCAGTGACAGTGCTTGATCCTTAACCTGATGAACCATGAGGGAACTCTAAGATTCCTCTAAAAATCTTTTAAAAGTCAAGGCTGCTCTTATAAATAAAATTAATTTATTGAAATACTAGCTTTAGTATTGATAAAATTTATAGGCTATAAAGATTCTAAGGGTATTAAAATATTAGTTCTGGTGCAGTGGGTTAAGGATCTGGCGTTGCTACAGCTGTGACCTACGTCACAGCTCAAATTCGATCCCTGGCCCAGGAACTTTCATATGCTTCAGGTGCACGAAGGGAGTGGAGTGTAAGATAAATAAAATTAAAGTCTAGTTCAAATTGAAACTTTTTTGGTGCTATTTCCAGCATATAATGCCTTTTAATAAAAGCTCTAGTACATTTTCAGCCATGAAAATCTTATTGTCCTTCTTCTCCTGAATCAAAAGCATCCAGGATATATATACTTTTGTCTTGCCCCTAATAGAATTCCCAGTGGTTGACCCTATACCTTTTTTGATGTTTGGAAATCTGGAAATATATTTCTGTGGTCCTTGACAAGCTCTACCAAACATCAACGGCTCTGGAGGCTTTCTCATACACTCAGGTGTCCATCCAGATACCCTCATCTGACAGACTTTTTTAGGGCCCATAGCAAATTAAAGAACATAATATAGCAAAAATTCTGGTGGTCCACTCACATTCATTCTCCCCTTCTTCCTTACTAAAATAACCCAGGTTTCCCTGGTAAAGAAACCACATTTTTCTAGCCTTCCTTACAAATAGAAATAGCCATGGAACCAAGTTCTTGCCAGTAAAACATCAACACAGATTGTAGAGTAGGGCTTAGTAGTGGGGTCTAACTCAACTGGAATGTACCTTTGTCCACATCTTCTCTTCCGTTCTTCCTGCCTGTGTGCACACATGATGGCTGTAGCTTCAGTAAGTCATTCTGCAACCATGAAATACCCCTATGCTGAAAATCCTTAGCAGAAAGGCAGAGCCACTTTCAATTTTCTGGATGCAACATGTTGTGAAGGAAAAAAAAGTATCAAATCATTTAAACCACTGAGTTTTTGAGGTTTCTGTTACTTGAAGCCAAGTACAAATCCTAAATGATTCTAAAAAAATCCTGAAATATGTGTATGTCTGTGTAGTATCACATATGAATGCATATCCATGGCATGAATTTATTGATAAATAGATGGATAGATAGGTAGAGTCTTAGAGTATTCTGTAGAAAGTCTGTTCTATCTCTCTAATTATAGATCTCTCTTTATTTTACTTTTTTATTTTTTGGCCATGCCGATAGCATTCAGAAATTCCTGGGCCAGGGATCAAATCCATGTCTCAGCAATGACAACACTGGATCCTTAACCCACTACAGAACTCCCTAATCTATCTCTCTAAATATCTTCTCTATTTATCAAAAAAAGGAGACCTTAATGCGAGGTCTTCTCAAAAAACCTGTCTATGTGACTTAATGTTAATCTAATTAATTACTAGAAACCTAATAACCCAAAGGGAGCTTCACAGTTTTATTTTCTTGATAATTTTATCCAGCATTTAACAGAGGAAGGTCTATCTATTACTAGTCTTGCTGAAAGTTCCTCAAAACCTAATGGGTTCTCTAGGATATATTAAAACCCTTCAAGGAAATCTGCAGTAGAGAAACTTGCCTAACTTTGCCTTTTTCTAAGTTATCTTATTATGAAACACTTCTTTTCCCACAAAACCCCAAATACCCCCTGGTGCAAGTTGGCAGCCAGCTGTTTGGTAGAGGTGCTTAGACCTCCTTGAGTACTGGATGTGAGAGCACACAGTGAGTGATCACTAAGTTATTGTGTTCTGGATGGTTCCCCAAGGGTGACAAAGGTGGGAGCCATTCAAAAAGGAAGGACCACCAAGGTTATCACCTTGTCAAAACCTACCTCCAGGAGCTGGAGGACAATGGCTGGAAAAAGCCATTGTGGTGTTAATTCTTTATTTGATGATGCCTCTAGCCTAAGCTTAACCTATTTTGAGCCCCAAATTTTGAGCTGATCTCTGCAAAAAAAAAAAAAAATTGCTAATATCTCCTTTGAAAAAGGGCAAAAAATTTGAGTAGCATGTGCTTTGACTAGTCTCTTTGCAGGTTTCCCGTAAATGTGCATAACTTGAGTGTGGCTGAGGCTTCTCTGTCTTTCAGATGCCCTGCTTTGTACTTGGAGTTCTAGTTAACCTTAGCAAAAAATTATTGTGGGCAATAAATATTTACTTTTCAAAAATATCCTGAGGAGACTTGAAACAATATGGGCAAATCTCCCTGGTACTGTTTTTTCATTTAGAGATGACAAAATGTCTGGGGAAAAAGTGACAGTTTTAAGGGCTTTAAAAATATCTAATGCTTTAGGTTTGAAATTGGCAGTGAGCCAGGTCCTGTCTTAAAGGGACAGGCACTTTATTATACTTTCTAATTCTTCCAAAGTCTGTCTTTAGGATATATGAGCTGCCTCTAATATGACTACTCTATTCTCATCCTCTAGTGGTATACTCTGGTCTCAGCTCATAAATTGAAAATTGAGGACCTGTAAATCAGAGCAGACTATTTCAGAGAGCCATTGTGAATTTCCAGTCAAATCTTCCAGTTTATCTTAAATATTTCATCTTAATGTCACCTTAAGAAAAGACTTTGATTCAAGTAAGTTACAACATAAAGTTCTAAACTGATTACACTTTTCTACCCACCTTCTGCTAAGAGACTGCTTACTAGCAATAATGTCACTTTTGCTGACCTGGTATTGAACTAAAGGGGGAGACTTTTTCCAAGACCCAAATTATTTGACCATAAACAGATAGAGAATAGGAGCCCAAATGTCGGCAGTCTATTAGCTGCTCTATAGGAAGAAGCAATTGAAAGGATCATTTTCTGTCATTATTTGCTGTTCATAGTTTTATTGCCATTTTGTTTGAAATGCCCAGGCTAATAGTCAAATTATTCTGAGGCCTGAGTAGGTTTAGGTTACACATAAAGCATCAATCCCTAATTAACTGCTAAACATCTATTATAAAAATTAAGTTTATTATTTTCACCTTCTCTGTATTTCATAAACATGTGAATTCAGCCAACTCTGATTGCCCTTGGACGGCTTCTAAAAAAACTACTTCCCTCATTGTTCTTTCACTGGAAACACTGTTCAACAGGTTAAATGAAGTTGAGGATATTTCCATGTCTCTTTGTTTACACAGGAATCAACATATTCCACCCTTACTCACCCACTAACAAGTTGAATGTTGAACTTTCTTGTCATTTGATCTAGCATTTAATAACCTGTCAGTTGAAAGGACTTTAAACAAACATTTTTGTATAATATTTAATACAATTCAAGGGTACATGCCCTGAGGCCAAAGATGAACAGACAAGAGTAACAAGCCTTCCTCTTTAGTAATATATATATATATATATATATATATATATATATATATATGTATTTCTACACATCCTAATCCTTTAGTCCTTGAGACTTATAGGCAACAACCTTGGATCCGCAAGAATCCAAAAATAAACAAGGTAGTGATATGCATTATGATTCAACTTCCTGTACAAAATCCTCTTAATTGCCTCTCTCCACTCTCTCTAGACAGCTCCCACCCACAGAATCAACAAAGGAGCAAGGAGCGAGGTTATTTGATTTTTGCCAAAATAACTTGAGATTAATTTGATGTTTAAACTTAAAAATGTGTCAGGTATCCAGTTTTCCCAGAAGCAAGAATCCCACTTGGGTCAAGGTTAGAGTGGTGGATCAACTAATGAATCCACAGCAGACTCAGAATGGGAGACCAGCAGGTGGGGGTGGTAAAATCCATGTGTGAAGTAGGCAAGGCTGCATACTACAGAAGGGGAAAGACTAATGGCAAGTTGAGATGCTCATCCTCCTACCACCTAATGCATTTCAAATTTAAAATAACTGCCAACCAAGCAAGCAGGAGATGACAGAATGAAACCCTGGTCTTCATGACAAATGTGAACTTGACCAGTGATTATAAAATGCAACCCACCTGGCTCAACCAAGAAATATAATAGATATGAAAGATGAGCTGTATAGAGAATTAGATGGGCTATAATTTCATGCAATTGAATCACTCTTTTTCTGTGCTGTTCAGGAACCGCTTATATGGAATTCAAAAAGTAGAGCAGAGCACTGCTTCAGATTTTTGCCTAGTTCAAAAGTTGAACTGCCTAATAGTTGCTTTTGCAATTAAAAAAAAAAAATACCACTGACATCACAAGAGGACATACAAAGCATTTTTAAAAATAAAAGGAAAATATATGAGTCAGAAAACATGACAATGGAATATCATTTGTTGTCATCCAGATGTCTAAAAATCTCCAGTTTCACTAGATACTGTTTGCTCATTACTGGTATTTCAGTTTTATAGTGTTACAGTGTTCTTTTTTCTCCCCTAAAGGCCTTTGCCAAGCTTCTTGTCCTTATCGTGGGCCAACTGCAAAAGAAAAAAAAAAAATAAAAACCTGAATCCAACCTCCAGTGTATTGAGTTTGATAGACTGTATTTACTTAATTAAATACATTACAGATTAGAACTGTCAAAACTTATATTCCTTGAGAAGAGCAATGCAAGATAACAATACTGGAACTTAATAATAGTCCTGGAAACTCCTACATTATTTATTAAGCAAAAGTATGTATCCAACAAACAAAAATACTGGTCTTTCATACCAATGGTTGTCAGACCGTTGATACTTTCTAGTGTAAATTATGAACAGTATTTGAAATTGTTTTCTTTTTACTTATTTATTTTTAATTTTTATTAAAATATAGTTGACTTGAAATTATTTTATCTTAACTTCTTCTCACTTCCTAACCTCTGGATTCCTTTAATACCCTTCATATTTAAAAATAGATAAAGATGTCCTATTTTAAACACAAAACGTACGGTTTTCTTTGGCTTCCTTCTTCACAGTTGCTTATATCTTTCCCTACATTGAGTTGATTCAAATATCATCCCACTCTCCCAAGTGTTGATTATGAAGGTATCCCAGAGTCTATGCCTTCCTGGAGAACATCCAAACCTCCGTTACTTAGAAATGGCTTTAAAATCCCCAAACATCTTATGTCAATCCCAACCAAGACCCTTGGTTCCTTCATAAAAACACGCTACATTATTAGTCCAATGTACCGTACCAACAACCCATGAGCTGTAACATGGGGCCACTGGCAGAGAACGCAGCAGAATCATTTTTATTAGGTTTTGCCTCAGCAGGAAGGAGCAGAGTGACCCCCAGATGGACAACTAATGGGCAGTGAACAAAGAGGGTAAGACCGGGTTTTTCTTACAACTCAACAGGCTCTTGTTCCCTGGAATTGGTATCTGCCTCATATCCAACTGGCCAAAGTGTTATACCTGGCTGGGTTTAATTTGTTATTTATGTCAGCTTTGCATATTTGTAAGGTTCAAGGGTTTATTGCCCTGGCCTGACCTTGCCAAGTCAGAGTTAACATGTGGTTCTCTGGTAGCAGTTTCTTTCTAATAAACTTTACTTGAAAGAACATATGTGATAGATTTTGCTCATGATTAAAAAGAACAGTTCTATGTTCATTGCTCCCCAATTTGGTTTTGAAGTTCTGTTGAAAGTCACCTCTGAACTTAAAAAATCGAAAATATTGGATATTTAAAATATTCTCTTTTAAATTTTATTCCAGACCTTTATTGTACTTTATGTTTTAGAATGTTGCCTTATTTGTGACTGTCCTAAAAGATTAATGTGACCTTGTAAAGCCAAGCTAAATAATGGGTCTCCAAATGGTTAATAACATTTGATAAATACCTTAAGTTTGGTTGTGAGAATTATTGAAGTTTATTTAGCAATCTCTGGTTTAAAAATTGAAAAATATTTCAATTAATATGCAAATAAAAGTTTTGTTTGCCCAACAATAAGATATGACAGTGGAGCTAGTGAAAGTTATCTTTAATGGCCTAGTTCCATATCATTCATTTTTGGAAGCTACTTTGAAAAGAGAATATACCTAATCTGTGACAGTTACCTCTCGGGAAAGAGCCCAAATTCCATAGTGTCAGAAACTGGCTCCTGGAGAGCACTCTCCTATCTAGAATGACCTGACTTCATCTGGTTTGCCAGGGAGTTTCCCAGTTTTTAAACAGAATACTCCATATTCCAGAAAACCCCTTAGGTACATGCAAATTGAGATGATGAATTATCTTAGTGTCTCCATATCTAACTGGAGAACTTTCTAGATCCTTTTTCTTTAGTTGATGCAGGTACCTGTTAAATAGAAATATTGTCCCAAAGGCTAATGGACCAAAATCTAAATAAGTTCATTGGCCTGTTCATCAGAAAGAAAATGGAGTTCCAACTTAACTGTTTGAAGCAACTACCAACAATAAATTGTTCATTTTGGCTCATTTCACAATCATGAATTCAGTTAATCTGGGTTAAAAGCCTCAAAAATATTTTATGCTTATTAGTTTTTCTTAGTATTTTTCTGTCCCTATTTTTGATTCTGATTTTGAAACTCTGGATCCTTCATGGGTAGTTCTAACCATAGCAGAAACATCATTACGTTTCCATTAAAATCTAGGCAGTAAGAAACAGCAATGGGGCTTGTCCAGATAAGGAAAGGATATGAATAGATAGAGCTCCTAAAGAGCTACACTCTTTGGCAAAATATTTGTTTTCTCCAGAAAGCCTGAATTAATAACTGGCACGTACATTTATGGACAATCATTCAGATAAAGTCCTTACATTAGATAACACTATTTTTCTGGTCATGTATAGGTAAGCTATCCCATGTTATGTCTTATTATTTAAAAATTAGTATGTGATTAAGATGATGATAACTTTTACAATGCAATAAAAGTCAAATTAGTTCCTAGCCATGTGGTCTGAGAATCAAGAAGAAAATCATTTGAAGATGTTAGGAAATTTTGGAGGTACATATACTTATATATTTATAACATACATATTTAGGATATTGCAGAGATACATATATATATACATCTATGTATATATAAACTTTACATACATGTAAAATTTGGAGACAGATATATATCATATAGTATATGTGATAAATGCCTCATTATCTATTTGCACTAATGAAAATAGGAAAGTGACAGACTGAATAGAGAGAAGATAATTATTTAAGTGGATTTGTGTTTCAAAACCCCTAAAAAATACTCTAAGGGGTACCTATAAAATAATCTTTTTAATTGTTCTGCCTGGCAGGGAAACAGTTATGCCTTAGCAGGCGAACAGAGTGGTGTAACCTCTCTACAGTCCTCCACCTACCCTCTTCTGGTCTCCTGCCCCACTTCCCCTGTCTTGTTTATTTCTAGAGCTGGAACACTCGTGAACACAAACATTTCCTCACTGGAACCCTGCACTCAGAACCATGCATATTTGCATGTGCCTAGGAGGCAGGACAAAACAGTGGGGAGATGAAGAGCCAATGCGAGTTGGACCGTAAGTGTGTTACTGGAGGTTTATATGCTCCTTTGAAGTCTATAGCATTAGGCACTGTCAGGGAGAAGATACCAAGCTGGACAGTAATTGCAATAATGGAACAGACAAATGGTTTATGTCCCCATTAAAGTCATCAACACCTCTAATTTTTGAAAGGATCTTGTTTGAAATACAGTAATTGTGATTATGTTGTCCATAGAGGCTACGGGTGATCAACAGTGGCCAGCATTCCCAGGACCTTTCCAGCACCCTTCTGAACAAAGCTAAGTAAATCTGAACACTAAAGCACAATTTATTTCTGAATAATCTTATAGAGAGAGTGTTTACAATGTTTAAAAGTTTAATATAGTGTCTAAGTAATGCTTTCCATTTGTAACATTTTCTCTTTTTTCCCCTAATTTTTAAATCTCTGCCTTCAATTCCTTTAACATACAGATTTGCTCCAAAACCAAATAGTCTAATCCTACTTCATCCTAATGCTGTGTCCAGATCTTTTTTGTAATTACGCCTCATTGTATTTCCTTCATCATTTCTCCCTGGGCTCCTCTGCTTCTCCTATGAAGTTCTCTTCTTTCTCCTTGACCTGATTTTGTCTCTCCCTGCCTAATAATTTTGTTTCACCAAGATCACAGTTGGAAAACAATTGACAACATAACAACTATAGTAATTTGTAGAGAGACACCCTCATTATTTAAAGAGGAAAAGACAGTTCTCATTTCTAGAACAGATCTTTAGTGTCTTTCTCAAAATCCTAAGGACCTAATTCTTGCAGTAACTATGCTTAAGTTCCAGGAATCAAAAATACTGAGAATGCTAGTCTCATTTGTGGTCACTGGGAATTTTGAACCGATCATGTGGAGTGAAACGTGAGCACTGGTGTTCTTTGTTCGTGTCGAAGCATTGGATCGAAGAACTGGATCGTCCCATAACTGACATAAAGAAACGGTGGAATTCCTGTCATGGCTCAACAGTAATGAATCTGACTAGTATCCATGAGGACATGGGTTTGATGCCTGGCCTCGCTCAGGGGGTTAAGGATCATAGGCCAACAGCTACAGCTCCAATTCAACCCCTAGCCTGGGAACTTCCACATGCCGAGGGTTTGGCCCTAAAAAGCCAAAAAGAAAAAGGAAAGAGGAAAAAAGAAAAGTAAAAGAAAAATAAATAGTATAAAATTGACATGAGGTATCTGTCATCAGCTTATTCTCTGTTACCTTTCTTCTAAGCATGCAATTCTCAATCTGAGAAAAACTGGTGAAACTGCACACCATCTACTAGAAAACTTTATTATTATTATTATTATTATTATCATTATTATTTAGCCTTCATAGCATGTGAAGTTATCAGGCCAGGGATCAAACCCAAGCCACCGCTGTAAACCAAGCAACAGCAGTGACAATCCCAGACCCTTAACCCTCTGAGGCTCGTGGCAACTCCTGTCAAACCTTATTATGAGGTAGATTCCTTCATTCTGATTCTGTTGATCTATCAAAGGCCAAAAATCAACACTTTGCCATTTAATCTTTAACAAGGTCCCAAGCCATTGAAACCAGTATGAAGTCAACTTTATGGACTAACATTTAACTTTAAATTATTCTCCAAATCTTCCCAGGTTACTCTCCACTCTGGTCAACCATCTTTTATGAGCAAGGGTAAATATATAAAAACCTACTGTGAAAACACTTAACAGAGCTCCTCTGTCAAGGCCTTGAACTGCAATGTCCACTCCATTGGGGAGCCTCTGCTTCTCTTTTTCTCCCTTTGTTTAAAATATGCTGACCACACAATGACCCCTCCTAACCCATCGGTCGAAAATTACAACCAGCCACACAAACAAGCCGCTCGGGGTCAGAAGGAGCAGGGTCTGCTAAAAGTTAGTAATCATACATTAATTCCCTGACATAATTAATCAAAATGAACCACCGTTATCTAGCAAGAAACCTTTAACCTATTACAAAGGGGTCAATTTGCGAACCACTTGAGCCTGGGAGTTTGGTACAAATAGCATACGCCCTTCATCCGGGATGCCCTAAGTAGGGAAAAATGCCTTTGAAGTTCCAAATCTACTAGATTTAGATATAATTTCATCAATCAAGTTAAAAGCCTGCCTCCCTCCAGAAGGATTTCGTGGAGCTCTGTCAACCAGCTTCATTCAGTGGTGACTGAAAATCCATTTGTAAGGCTTTTTTAGTCACAAGTCGGCTCGAGTTGGTCTGACCTGACAAAAGAGCCAAGGGTTTATCAAATTGAAGAGGAAGAAGAAAGATTTGTAGAGGAACTCATTCCACCCTCACGAGGAGAGTAGTAAATTAGATATTTGTTATGTGCCTGAACTGGTATATATGTCCACTGACCTTTCTTCTGAATATCTAGTACTGAGAAAATGAAGGCTACCCATTATTTGGCATCCATACTTAACATGTGCAGTCAAAAAGTAGGAAAACAACTGGAGGAAATAAAATTCTTCAGTTGTTATTCAGAGAAGTTTTTTGCAGTTTTACTTGTGTGCAAAGGGAGTGTTTGCCCTCCTTAGGAACTCAAGCATCCTGATGGGATTTGCACAGGTGTCCATTTACAGAAAACAGGGAAGCATAAACTATGGCCCTTTGGATTATATTCCTCTCACCCATCATTTCTTACACCGCCAGGGACTGATGATGTTTCCAAGGGCTTAAAAATGTCTTCAACTGGAATTGGCATCTTTCACGTGCTTAGGGACATATTTTTTTTTTTCTACACATCATTTTAGAGTTTGAAGACATGAAAAACCATGGAAAGACAACTTGAGCTACTGTCTGTGTTCTGAAAAGAGCAAATAGGTCAGTATCCACAGTCACAACTTTCAAAGGAAAATGATGATATTCAATTTTGGAATGAATGTCTGTCAAAGCATTGATACTACTCTAACCAAAGTCACTGGAGAAACTGATCCCAATAGGAAAGATTCGTGATCATTTACCTCAATCCTAAATGGAAGGTTCTATCTATACATTACAAACATGTTTTAAGGCAATTTCTGTTTTATTTACTTTCCCATTCTTTGAACAAGTAATTTCCACACTATCATAGTGAACATATTTCTGCGAATCTGATCATCCCAGCAGGCTCCAGACATTTGCTGGGAAGTTCTTCAATATGATGAATACTGTGTCATAGACCTGTGGTCAGGGCAACATGAAAAACGCATTTGATTTTTCTAAACCAACAGATATTTGGAGACATTATAATATTCACCTTGCCTTTTAAATCTTGCATCTCTTTGCAAGATGAGGAAATGGAGGCATGGAGAGATTGCATACCTTAACCAAGAATACACATCTGTACCTGGCTGAAGAGGTGCTCTGAGCTAGACTAGTCTGTCTTCAAATGAACCCATCCCCACTGATCTCCTTTTAATAATGTGCATTTATCCTTACAGCAAATTCATTTTGAAAAATTGTAAAAAAAAGCAATTTTCCAAAAAAAAAGTTTGTTAGGAGATGAACAAAAAAAAAAAAAAGAATGAGCCAGAACATCTCTTCCTTTTACTAAGTGTGACTCACCACTCAAAACAAGAAACCGGGAGGTTAACTCTCCTCCATGCCCCACCTAGTTTATTTGCTCAGCTGGAACAGCAACCCATAAAGCCTATTCTGTTCTCCCAGAAGAGAATATGGGCCCTCCTTCTGTTCCTAAGACATATCTAACTTGTCTCCTCCTCAGGGCTTTATCCCTTGTGGTGCCCACTACATGGAATGTTCTTTCCCTACCACAGACTTGCTCATGCCTCTGTACCCTTCTGGCTTCAACTTAAATGTCCTCTCCCTAGAAATGCCTTGTCTGGCCTCCTCATCTGAAACCATCATTTCCTCTTTCATCCAACCATCATGTCCACAGTTGTGAACATGATTCAGAATTCATTGCTTATTGCATTTGCTTGACATCTCATTCTGTCATCCCCCCGAAAGGGCAGATGTCCTGTCTTGCTATCCATTCCCTTCCCACCAGCCAGCACCACGCCTGCATGAATGAGTGAATGCATGAATGGATTTTGGCAAAGCCACACCTCAAAAGGGAGTTTTTGGAGGCTCACTCTTTCCTCATTTACTCATGGGGTATTAAGGAAAGAGCACCTACAGAATCCAGAAGTTTCTATGCATTTCCAACTGACAGCAAGGAGGCTGACTCTCCTCCTTTGGCAAAGCCTCAGGAAGTTGTGTTTTCTCTTCTCTAAAGAGCTCTCTGAGGATGTGGGTGCCCATTTCATACTTTCATTCGTGTTAGACTTTATACTCTTACACTGTCTTTCACTTCTGGATTAGATAATCCTGCTTCAACCTTACTTATAACAAAGAACACAGAAGCTAACTTTTGCCAGAGGATTACAAATGTGCCAGAATTGTGATGGACACTTCTCAGGTCCTCCTAGCAACCCTCCAGAAATCCCTTGTCCCCACACTGCAGATGAAGGAATAGAGGCTCACAAAGGATGGGTAATTTCTGGGATATAGTCTGACTTCAGATCTCATGCCCCGCCTCCTCCATGCCATCTAGTCGTCTTTCAGAATGAAAGACAAACACCACTAGCCTGGAAATGCTAAACACACCAAAAGTCTTTACGGACCAGGTTCATGAGTTACATCATTTGAACACAACCAAGTCAAAATCACCAGTGATTCATTTTAGATAATAGCTCACTGTCGATCACCCACCTAATGAAAATGAAAGCAGATTTTCCCTTTCAAAAGGGATGCCTAATAGCCAAAAACCGTGCCATCACCATCCCATGGTGACCAGTCATAGGACGTTAATGTTTGCTCCAGCAGAGAGCTCCTGCTTATACATCACCTGGGCCCCCTCATTCTGTTTGAGGGATGTGCAGCAGTGGAATACAGGTAGAGTGCCTGGAAGCCACCTTCCAGGGTGAGGAGCCTTGAGAAATTTGAGGCATAGAGTTCCCTGCAAACTGTTCTACAACGTCCCTGAATACGAGGAGAACCCATAACTGAGCTTCTTCTTAAGATTGATACATCACCCATGTTCCAGCCATTCCCACTCCAGGGAGGCCTTCCTTCTAGTCAGTGCCTGGTTTTCACTCTCACAAGTGTCTGGATGCCCCTCCCCCACGCTGGCCACTTCCAGTCCTGTTGCTCCTGGGAGAAGCTGAACCTCTGCTGGGAAATGTGAGATCTGGGGCTCTCTGCTTGCCTGTCAAACTGCAAAGCAATGTTGCTGGGAAAATGTGTGTGTGGATGAAATACAGTGCTGGGTGGCCTGTACATCTCCAGGACTATCCCAATAAGAAGTCATGTCCCAGTGGCCCTAGCCTCTATTGTCCAGTAACAGAGAGGCTGCTGGCATCTTGCAAGTTGTCTGTGTCTTTGCTCTGGTTCATGTCAAGTACTTTCCAAGCATATGAGGCAGACGACATGATTTTATATATTTGCAAGGGCTTCACGCCTTGAGACAAGATCTGGATTGTACCATGGATCTGCAAGGAGGAAAAAGTCTGGGAAGAAACCCTGAAATGACTACAATTTTTTTCTCTAAGAAGATACAAATCTAAGCCAAGAAGACTACTCGTTACAACCAGCTCATTGGAGCCCTTCCACAAAGTTCTAGTCAAGTGTTTAACAAGGAAAGAGGGAATCATGTTCAGCTCAATTTATATCTTGCACATTCTCCCACTGAAACAATTTATTTTATTTTTTTAGGAACAATCCTAGGTATTTATTTTACAGCCATTAAAATCAAACAAAAGAGGCATGCTGTTAAATTGTGAGAACATTTACATATACTCTAGAACACTTAGCCCAGAGAAATGTTTACCACTTCACCATAGGTCACAGTTTTAAACATTATTTACAAAAACTTGAGGATACTATAGTACGATCTCCAAAATATAAATACTTCCTGGAAACAGAAGACAGGAAGCCTCAGACCAATTTCAACAGTGCCTCTTGAAGGATCTCCAAAAAGGCAGTGTACTGTCCCTAGAGAGAAGGCAAAATATTGGTAAGAAATTTGCTGGATTCAGAATTTCAGTTCAAATCCCAGCTTGCCAGAGTTCCCATTGAGGCTCAACAATACCGAACCGGACCAGTATCCGTGAGGATGCTAGTTTGATCCCCAGTCCCACTCAGTGGTTTAAGGATCTGGCGTTGCCATGATCTGTGGTGTAGGTCGCAGGTGTGGTTCAGATCCTGAGTTTCCATGGTATAGGCTGGCAGCTGCAGCTCCAGTTCGACCCCTTACCTGGGAAATTCCATACGCCACAGGTGCAGCCCTAAAAAAAAAAAAAAAAAGGAAGAAAAAAGAAAAAATCCCAGCTTGCCTCTGACAGGCTGTTTGACCTTAGGATGGCTCTATGCCTCTCTAAGCCTTAGTTTTGCCGTCTGTAAAATGGAGACATGAATCCCTCCTTTATGGGATTATGAAGTCAGAGGATATGTTGTTTCACCTAACCAGTGGAAACTATTTATGTCTTGAAGATTTACCCAGTACAACTGCTAAATAGTTGTCATTTCTCTCAATTGTACATTTCTCTGATTGAATTCAAGGTCTGACTCTCCTGGGCTACATCATATTGTTCTCACTGTTCACAGATGAGGAATTTGGATGTGAAGCTAAGCTACAGAACCCAAAGGGGAATTCTCTCTAGGAGGAACTGACTCCAGGTATTAAAAATACTTTTTTTTGTCTAGAAGAGTTATCCCCAGACAAGACAACCCAGGGTGTCCCAAATGATCTCCAGAGATACTGGGAAATTCTCAAGTTATTCTCAAATAAAAATGATTTATTTAAATAAACTCATTTGGCTTTTGGAATTAGTCTGTGCCCTATGTGGACTAGACTTGGTTTGGTGACGAGGCTATGGCATGTAGACAAAACCAGGTGTCAAAATCCCCACAGACTGGTAATCCTTTTAACATATGGCTTTTCTGGTTTTCCTAATTTCTCATTGTAAGGATTTCCACATTTTTCAACCTGGTAAATCAAAAACAAGATGTATTCTGGGGCTAAAAATATCAGAAAAATCCAGGGACTTGTCTGGTGTCTGCGTGTATATTTCTAACATTTCAATGTTAGAAATGTTTATTTTTCTCACTTAGGTAATGGTTAATGGTTAGGCATTGGGTGATCCCTACATTAATTTGTCACAAACCAGCGTCAGTGGTGGAAGCCAGTAGATGCACTGTGTATGGCGCCTTCTCTTGCTCTTCTTTTCAGCATCTTTTGTTCACAGCTCTCCCTGGTAATCTACCAAAACCGACAGACCTGAGCCCCGCTTGCCAGTGATTCCCTAATATCTCATGGAATGACTACTCGAGCAGCCACCTCAAGCTTCCCTGAATAAGGCTTGCTTAGCCTCCTGACATCTATTGCCCCCAAATACTAGAGATGGTGGCTTTCCTAATTAAATCCAGGACAGTTAAGAAAGTCATGCATACATCCCTCACAAATGAGAGTGGGTTCCCCTCCTCTCTAAAGATATTAGCTTTAAGCAATGATAATTCACCTAAATGTAAAATCAATGCACAGCACAGAGATTTTGGCAACTTTTTCAGAACCCGTAGATGTTAGGGAAAGAGGGAGAAAGAAGGAGAGAAAGAGAGAGAGAAAGAAAAAGGAGGGAGAGAGGGAAGGAAGGAAAGAAGGAAGGAAGGAAGGGAAAAACAAAACAAAAATCGACTTTCCACCAAAGCTCTCCTTCAATGGTATACACAAAACGAAGACCTCCATCACTTCAGATGATTTCCAAGATGAAATAATTATTGACTTGGTTTGTTTGAAAAATCCACCCAGAATCTTCCTTTTTCTAACTGAAAAGAGCTGAATAGATTTCCTATTTGGAATTGTGGCGAGAATGCTTCTTGGAACCCATTTCTGATACACGCACACCCTCCAGCTTTAAAGCGATGAAGTGGGCTTTAAAGCGGGAGTGGGCGATAAAGGGATGTTTTTAAAAAAGAGTTTATTGTCAAAATCAATGCAAGGCCAGTGGTTGGCACAATGACAGCATTGATTTGGGGGGAATTTGTGGAACTTCATCAGAACATTTATAGAATGTCATCAGAAAGTGCATTTCTGAGAGATGTCAAGAGACCATCAACAGCGAAGTCCAGGAACTAACGTTTCTATGCTTATGAAGAACGCTGTATTTAACATCTCCCACCAAGTCCTGGGGGTGCTCCATCTCCACGGGTTGCTCTAGATCTTCTGAAAGTTCTCGTTTTATACATCAAAAAACCCTCAGCATTTTCAAGTCTCCTGGCCCTTCCTGGTTTGTGTCACAAGTTCAATTAGGTTATTTAGACACTTCGGACATTTAAATTCTTTGTTTGTGTATGTTTAAAATCAAGGAAATGTGTCATGGGAGGTTACCAAATCCATGTAATTTACCCAAGAAATGAGTCTACTGGGTAAATACATATTGAGGCAATTTTTAAAGTCATATTTATTTACTCTACACACCTCGGTCTGTGGAATACATAAATATTTGAGCTGTGCACTCTGTGTTAAAGCACCTCATGAAAATGTATGTGGACACTAGATGTGCAAGAAGAATCTCTCTTCTAAGTTTTATATCTTAGCCGTTTGAGTTTGGGGGGTAGGACAAAAAAGGAGCAAATGGAACCGTTTTTTATGGGTGTAATTACCTGGCCACATTCTTCACCACCCCCCACCTCCCACCAACACCCATCAAAGCCTATTTAAGATCACTGTCTGAAACTTTCCACAGTTTTTTCCCTTTTCATTTCAAAGCACTTCAACTGCACCAAAAAAAAAAAAAAAAGTGCTCTATAATTAATTCCTTTCCATCCTGCCCACACCTCTTTCTCCAGAAGGTATCAAATAATTTCAGGAGAGTCACGGGTCCAGAGTGAGATACGTTTAAATGGATGGATCTTAAAATCCGGGGTTTGCTTTCTTTGTTCTGTTCGGGAGACCTGGGAGTAGTACCCTTCAGACATTTTATTGATCTTTCTCCCCCTTTGGCTCATACATGCTAATTGTACCTCTGTAGCAAAACAATCTTATTATCATGTTAATTAGTGGGAGGGCTGTTGAGGTTTTCCACTTCATTACCTACTAATTTCAAGATAAATGAATCCACAGGTTCCTAAGTAAATAAGGTCACCTATCAAGCACTTGTAAACGTGTTTGTAAACAGGGAGGGGGGGTGGAAGACAGAAGGCAACTTGTTTGGTTTTCAAATGAGTGGGCTGGTTGGGTTTGGCTTTGGGGGGAGCTAGGAGTCCCACGGGGGTGGCCCGGTCCCTGAACTCATTTGTAATGGATAGGGAGCATTTGCTGTCCACCTGGCTTCTCAGTGGGGCATTTCCTTTAGCGCTCTCAAAGGGCTCTTTGTGGCCTGATTCATTCTGTGTGTTGGGCGCTCATCGCGGTTGCTTTTGTAGAGAAAGCCCCGAAGTGAGGTTTACACTGGGCAGGAGAGCTTTGAAAGGGGCTGGCCAGTGGGTGGTGGGATTACAAATCACACAGTTGCCGGTTTCCCACCCTTCCTCCCCGTTTGGGGGCCGGGTGGTTCCTAGTTCCTCTGCCTTCAAATGTCGAGGAATTAGTTACAAGGGGAATTCGAAAATGAGGCCTTCCAATAGCAACGATTTTTAGACCGCAAGGAAAAAAACAAACAAACAAACAAAAATAAAAACAAACAAATAAAAACTCTGGGAGCCCCTTCCTTTACTCTTTTATCCATTTAACCATTTATCTTTTTCAAAAGCCATTAGAAACGAGTTACCGTTTTGGTTTTTAATCTCCTATGAATGCTTGCACTTAAAAAGCACAAAGTAAGGAAAAAGTTTTACACCTTTATCCACCAGGAGATGCCTGTTTGCAATCCTGCAAGGGTTCTATTTTGTGTGTGGAACCTCGAGAGGCATCCTCGCCCAACAATCTAACTGATATCGGAAACGTTGAATTCTCCCTTTTTTTAATTAAGATAATAAATTGGTCTTAAATTATCCCTGAAATCAGACCAGTGTTGATTACAATGGGGCTCATGCTGTGACAGCTCAAGATGATGTTATTTTTATTCCTTTTCAACGAGATCTTAATCTCTCCCTGCGTGTAAACAAATTGTCACTGTAACCTTGTTCTAATCTCCCAGTCGAAGACCTTTAAAGCATTGGGAGATAACAGATCAGGCCAAGATTTCATCAGCTCTTAGCTTGGGCCGGTACGACTGTGTTTCACTCTCACCAGCTCGGTCTTTAAACATTGAAGCAGAGTTAATAACTACATCTTACATGAAAAGCTCCACTGAAACTTTGAAAGCAGGATGTGTCGTGAGTTCTGAAAATGCAAGCCAGTGGTCTGGGCGAGAAATGCCATTGCTTTCTGAAGGACCTGAGCCCACCCAGATGCCCATCCTCAGGGCAGCCTTCAGCTCCCTGTCCTCAGGGCACAGTGGTCGAGGGGCTGCTTGGGAGAGAGAAGCAGAGGCCAGACACAGATGCTCAACAGAAGAGAGACATTCAGAGAAAGGGTGACGAGAGAGAGAGAGACAGAGAGACACAGAGAGAGAGAGACAGACAGACAGACACAGAGAGTGACAGAGACACGGAGAGAAGAGAGATCCAGCCCCAGAAAGGGAAAGAAGGAGAAAACAGAAGGTAAAGAGATTCAGTGAGTGTGAAAAAAAGAATGAGGAAGCTGGAGAAAACGTCTGACCCAGCAACTTGTAGATGCAGCACAGCAAACTCCTTTGCTCTCTTTTTCACCTTGCTGATGTGCAAAAACATTCCAGAAAGAGGGAGGATTGGATTACCTTCCCAGCCATTTCAAAGTGTCAGTGGGTGACTTTCTATTCAAGATTATTCTTGCATGCCACGAAAGGGACATTCTATAAACGTCTCCAGACACTGATGAGCAAAAAGCAATTACTAACGAGATGTCCAGTGAACTCCAGGTTGGAGCTTCCAGATGAACTGTTTGACTTGCTCGTTTTGAAGTCAGTGAAGAGACAGGACTTCGCAGACCCCCGGGAGAAATACCAAGAAAATCTACAGCCAGGGACAGGCATGTGGCCTGGTGAGGAGGGTGAAGATTCTCTTTAAAGGGCTCGTTCTACCTTTGGCAGAACCCACCCAGCAGCAGACCTTTTCAGACCCACTTCTACAGGTCTTCCCAATTTGACTTCTCGTCTCCTATAACTCCCCAAAACTTCTTGGCTAATTTGGTTTAAAAAAATAGCACTTTGAGGCTTACTGGACAATTTTCCCTTCAATTAGTAAGGGATTTTAATCACCAAAGAGTGATTTACCATGGGAAGAGTAAGCTCAGAATTTGCCTAGCTTCTAAAGAAATGTTAGGAAAATCCATGGATTTCCTTGCATCAATATTTTTTGAATGGACAGATCATGGATCAGCTGTGTAACCTCTGAGGATAGGAAAAATGGGCAAAAGAGTAAAATCCACCCCCAAAGCTGTTGCAAAAATCAGATGTATGAATATAGATGAAATATCAAAGACAGTGTCTTGCACATTAAAAATAAACGTCATTGTTTTTCAATGCATGTTAATTTTTAAACCCCACCCCCACTACCACTCCTCAGAACACACCAGAACCCAAATGTTTAAGTACCTTTAGTCTTAGAATAAAAGCATTTGCTTTGAGGTCTGGGTAAACACCTTTGCCCTCACAGACAAATGGGTAGTCTCTAGAAGGAAATGCTTGGTGATTTTCGAGGCATGCTGTGAAAAAAATAGTCCTGCATAGAAGAAATTTTTTCCTGGGTCAAGGGTTTCTTTTTTCTCTAGTTTCTCCAGACATTTTTTTTTCCTCTTTAAGAAACACTGGCTTTTATAATATTAGGTGATGTTTAAGTACCTGCTGGGTATTAGTCTGCTTAATTTTATTTTTCATTAAGTCAAAGGATTTGCACATAATTGGTTTCCCTCCGGGCTTCCATACCCACCTGTGGTTAGCAGCTACCATTGAGATATAGCATCCAGACAAAGGTGGCTTTGCTTCTTTTTCCTTCTTTTTTTTTCCCTTAACAACTTTTGGAGACTTACATGAGGTCATTGGTTTACTTCATTGTTAACAATAATATTTATTGCACTTTTTCTGAATATAAGAGTAATACATTCATTAAAGAATAGTTGGCAAAAAGAAAAAACATATACACATATTTCCTACCATTTATTGAGCACTTATTATTTGCAAGACCCTTGTAAAGCTAATGCCTTGCAGGCTTACCACTTAATTTTCATAACAATTCTGTGAAATAAGTTAGCTACCCAAGACTACAGAATTAGGAGGTGAGAGTCAAGACTTGAATGTGGATCTGTCTTTCTCTAAAGGGAATGATTCTTATCCCTACCTGTGATATTATCTGTGGTAGGTGGGCAGACTGGCAAGAGGCATGCAGTTATATAAAGAGGAAAAATAAAAGCAACATCCCCTCTTATCAAGGGAATCTTTCCTTCTAGAGTTCAGTTAATTGGAGGATGCATTTGGGCCATGCTGGTTGATAGAGTAAGACTTTGTCAAGCATGTAAATGTTACAGGCCTGCTCTTATCTATTAAGAAATAGGACTTTGAATGTTTTAGTCTGTTTGGGCTGCTATAACAAAGCACTCCAAACTGAGTGGCTTTTAAACAGAAGAAATGTATTGCTCACACTTTGTAGGCTTGAAGTTTGAGATCTGGGTGACAGCAGGGTCATGCAAGGATTCCTTTCTGAGGAGCGGACTTATCCTTCTATCTTCATACAGTAGGGACCTCTGTGGGGTCTCTTTTATAAAGACCCTAATTTCATTCATGGGGGCTTCACCTTCATGACCTAATTACCTTCCAAAGGTCCTTTGTCCTATTACTATCACCTTTGGGGGATTGGATTTCAACATATAAACCTGGGGGGGGGTAACAAAAATATTCAGACTGTAACATTAATTTACTTACCGTCTTTTCTTTCATCATTTGTATTAAGGCATTCAACTCACAAGTGATATTGAGGATCCAATGAAAAAAAATGTTCAAAAACCATTTAGCACAATAACATAATTTATAAACACATACCAACTACCTACACATATATATTACAGAATCAGAATAGCGTTCTATATAGCTTTCATTCTCTGGTAGTCTTTTTAAATTTAACATTAACTCCTGAATATTTCCCACTTCAGCTAACATTTTTTTAATAGCAAAGCATATTTCTTTCTTGCAGGATCACAATTAATTTAATTTAATGATTCTTTTATTATTATGTGTTTGATTTATTTCAAATTTTTGTCATTTTGAATATTTCCATTTAAACTTTATACATGAATCTTTTTGAGCATCTTCCATTATTTTCTTATACTAAAAATCACTTACTAAAAGATGTATGCACATATTCAAGGCTTTTTGAGGATACAGCCAAATGCTCTCTTGAAAAATAATGCAAATTCACACTAATAAAACATTTTGCTTTGGTCAATAAAAAATTGTCAATCTATTTAAAAAGTCTCTTTGATACTTTAATCTTCTTTACAAATAAAAAGAATTTTTATGACTTTGATTGCCAGTGTCAATGAAAATGTTTCACATTTCTATCGTCTAATTGCCTGTATCTCTGTTATCAATATGTCCATTTCCCATCTCCCATTGGTTTATCTACTTGATTTTTAAGAACTTGCTAATAGACTCTGTTTTTTTTGTCATTTTAATTGCTTGTTGTATGTATATGCATGTATATCACATACAATTTCAATATTAATGTAGTTAAAAGTCTATTTTTTATACTTCCTCACTTTGCCTTTATACTTAAAAAAGATAGAATATATTCATCTATATTTTCTAATTATTTTTTCATTTTATTTCAACAGTTACTGGTCCTTGAGTTTAATTTTCCTTTTAAAGGAGAATTGACATAGGACCTACCTAATGCTATGTTCTTGGGAATGTACATAGATTATCTCATTTAATTCTCAAAAAAAAAAATAGGTAACTGTTAATATGCTCTTTTCACAGATAAAGAACTGAATTTGCTCCGAGTCTAAGAAACACCATTTGGCTGAGTTGTGATTCAAATTCAGATGTGCTTATTTCTATGAAAAAAAAAAAAGATGAGGTTTGGAATCATAAAATCATCTAGTGTCTTTATCACTGGAAAATGATAGGTAGGACTAGGAGGGGGTATATGACTCAGGAAAAGCTGGAAGAGTGGATCGATAGATGGATGGGTGGATGAATTAATAGCTTAAAAATTGATTCATCAGCTTGACAAAAATGTCTTTCTCTGCTTGGTAGACCGTTAGTCTGGTTTAACAGTCACCTCACAATCTTCAGCCGTCTGGTGAGTCTGGATCATTACGGCAAAGGACTTGAGTGTCATGCAGTCAAAGAAACAGGCATAGATGAGAGAGTCTATACTTCTCGAGACCAACAAGTAATCCTTTTATGCCAAAGCCAGTCCACAAGTGAACGCTTTATTTATTTGTTTTCTTTTTCAACCAGAGTGGTATATGGAAGTTCCTGGGTCAGGGATCGAATTTGAGCCAGAGCAGTGACCTACACCACAGCTGTACCTACCTGGCTGGAGATCAAACAAGTGCCTCAGCAGAGACAAGCCAGATTATTAATCCACTGGCCCGCAGTGGTAATTCCCACAAGGGAGCACTTTAATTGGGTGTTTTGCATTGGTTAACAGCAAACAATCATGAGACAGATTGTCCCAAGTATGAGTCTCAGCTTTCTTGCTCTGTGACATCAGGAAAGTAAGTTACTAAACTTCTCTGTGCCTCAGTTTTATCACATGTAAAATGGGAATGATAACAGTTATAATCCCAGAGGATCTTTTTCTTTTTTTCCAGACCAATGAATTAATAAATGCAAACCCCTCTAAACAGTAATTACCTGACACTCAGTAAGTGCTCAATAAATGTCGCTAATCATGATCACTTATGATTTTCTTTCTTAATATAGTTGTATGTGGTTTGTAAGAGTGACTGTTTTAACAGTAGGGACATTGCATAGGGGTTTTCTTGGTTCAGGAACATAGCCCTACATACTCCCAGAAAAAAATTAAATATAAGAACAGAGAATTACCTAACTAGACTATGATTATCCTTAAGAATTCTATCTTTTGGTACACACATGGTTGTTCTAAGGTTATGTGGGCTCCATTTAAATTTCCTAAAATCATTAGCCACAGCAGAACTCATGTATAAGAGGTCACAATTTCTGTGCTTGTTAAGATTGCATCTTAAAGATGATCACATTTTGAACATGATCACATTTTGAAAGGTTGTATAATGAAGACATCTGATGGGCTTTGGCATCTTATTGGGAAGTAAAACTTAAGAAACCAATTAGTCAACATCATTATGAACCTCTAAACCTAACCGTCTGACATGTTAGCATGCAAGTGTGGGTTCGCGTGTGTGCATGTGTACACAGCATAGGCACAATCTCAGATTATCTAATGTTGGAAAAGCAGACAGTGACAGCAGAGAGCCATATGTGTAAGAACCAGGAGACTTTCTGGAGAGAATCCCTGAGATCATCCATCCAGAAATGGTCTCCCCTATCTTATCCCATAGAACCCCAGCTGCCCAGTGCAGTCTGCACAGTCAGAGGGCAAAAGAGACACCCGTACAAACAAAGGTGGCATGAGATAACCACAGTTTGAAGTTTACAATAGCGGAGCATCCTATCTCTGGATAAGCAGAGTCTGCAGACTCCTACTTTTCTTCTCGGATTTCTGAAATCTCTTCCCCTCAAGTGTAATCTACATTTTGCTCCTTCCACCTACCTCGCCATCACCACTATTCCAAACAAACGCCCAGGAACTTTGATAGTGGGAGAATGTTTGCTTTGGTGAGAGCCTGGGTGATAAGTCACTTTACACTGAGCTGAATAAAACTGAGAAAGTCACAATGTCCCTTGTTAGTGATATTAATTTACAAAAGTAAAAAGCGTAATCATTTAATAGCTTCATGGCAGCAACACTAGATGATGTTATAAAAACAATCATCCATATCTTATAAGAAATTGATTTGTTTCTGGTGCTGCATACAGGCCAAATTGAAAGTATGTACTAAAAAACTTGCAACTGCTCAGATAACAGCCAAAGGGAAAAGGGACAACAGACAGTGAATAGCCAAATCCATATTTTAGCTGCAAAGACACCTATGTTTATTGGAACATGAAAAAGCTATCAAAGAAAAAGACAATTTTAGAAAAAGAATCTTGTATATTGCCTTTTGAAGAAAAGTATAATACCGTGAAAATCAAATAATATATTTTATAATGGTGTCTTTCATATAAACACAGATGTTTAGAACATGATGTGATGTCTATGAGTGGAGTAGGAAATAAAAACATTCTAAACTAGTATGCACTGTGGTACAATAAGAGAGACTTTCATTTTTTTTAGAAAAATCTCAGAGGACTGGATATCCTAACAGGTTGCTTTGGGATAATGGAAAATATGATCTCATTAGCACCAGGTTTGTTATTTGTTCTATAACAAAAAAAAGTAAATTACAATATATTAATGCAGTTAGTGTTGTTTTTAATGTGCATGGGGATATAATAAAACTTTTATTAGGAAAGTGTGATGGCCTGTTTGTGCTACAGTATCAGCATCCGGCACTGTTTCAACAGCCAATCATGTGGCCCAGTGGAACGTTCTCATAATGATGTAATAAAATTTGATTCTGATATTGTAAAATATGT
Source organism: Catagonus wagneri (assembly GCA_004024745.2). Taxonomy (NCBI): domain Eukaryota; kingdom Metazoa; phylum Chordata; class Mammalia; order Artiodactyla; family Tayassuidae; genus Catagonus; species Catagonus wagneri. Next base: position 8,327,594 of record PVHT021183630.1, on the reverse strand, counting down.
TTATGGTAAGGCTGTTGGGATATTTTTATGCAATCTTATTAGAACAGGTGCCTAAACCTATTATATTTTGTAGTCCAATTTCAGTGGAATTTTTTAAATGTCAGATTCCTAATGTGGAGTTTGAATGCTGAAATGATTACATCATGATGCATAATATAATAAGCAGCCCCCCTCCTCCAGACCTCACTTGTATGAGAGAGCACCCAATTGCCATCTGAAAGTAGAGGTCTAAGCAGACATTTTGTCAATTGACACAAGGCCATTGGCCATATTGTGAACTTTTTCTCTTGAGCCATTGGATATTTTCTAAAATAATGACTACATTTTCCAAAATAATGTAACTCCATAATACTTTCCTGGGTCCTCTTGAGCAAAGACAGTTCATTCTTCGTTATTTTGTTGCTCCTTTTCCCTTCTGACTCATCATTAAGACCTCAGCAGCAAAATTTGGGACAAAACATGTCTAAGAGAGGCGAGCTGACCAGAAAACCCAGAGAAAAGATGGACTGAAATAAAAGGATTTTTCCCTCCATGGACACACAAACACACGCTGTGGCCCCTCACAGGAGCCATACCAATAACTTATTATCCATAGAGTGAATGAAACTTAGGCGCAGCTACACTGAAGCAATAGAAAACCCCTGGCCTGGGAAACAGAAGCTATGAGTTTTAGATCTTTTCTTTGGTCAAGTCCTTCCACCTCTTGGTCTATTTTCTCATCAGTAAAATGAGGTCTTTAACTACCACCAGAGCTTTAAGTTTCTTTTACTTGTTTGTTTTTTTGTTTTTCCTTTTTTGGCTGCCCTGTGGCACATGGAGTTCCCAGGCCAGGGATCAGATTCTTGCCACAGTTGTGACCTATGTCACAGCCCTTAACCCACTGTGCCATGCTGGGGATTGAAGCTGCATCCTGGCACTGTAGAGATGATGCTGATCCTGTTGCACCACAGAGGGAACTCCAGAGCTTTAAGTTCCTTGAAATGTACAAATCTCTACAATGATTTAATATATCCCATCACATTTGCCTTCATGCATTAGCTTCTGAGAAAACCCAAACTGAATTTAATGTTGATTCAACAAATAACAGTTTTACATGTGTGCACACTAATGTCTAGACACTAAATTCCAGAGTGGTGGCCAAAGTCCCCGCTTTTTTGGATCTTATGTTCTAGATGATTCATAGAAATATCTCCACCTGCATTTTAGAAATAAAGTGAGGATCCGTGTCCAACATGGCTTTGGGACTTGTTATTTCATCTAATTTATCATTCAGTTTTCTTTGTTGTGAACAATCTCAGATTTTTTTTAATACATTTTGAGTTTATTTTTGGTGTTAGAGAGTGTTCTTTTTTTTTTTTTTTTTTTGGCCTCCTAGAGGCATATGGAATTCCCAGGCTAGATCTGAGCCACAGTATGTCCTGAGCCACAGCTAACCCACTGTGCCAGGCCGGGCTCAAACCTGCATCCTAGCACTTCCAAGATACCACAGATCCTGTTTCGCCACAGTGGGATTTCCTCAAATTCTTTTTTAGGAAAGCAGAAAAGATCTTAAATAAAAATAAGTAATAACTTTGACCACTATAAAGAGCAGTACGTATGTCTAAAACCCGAAATCTAAGTATAAATTACAAAGAGAATTCTGGAGAAGAATTGTGTTGCTGGCAATGGCACCTTAAAAAAAATTAAATTAAAACCCTGCTGTTTCTTTAATTGATGAAAACCTTTAATGAAAGAGAAGAACAGGAACCTCAGGGTGGAATAGTTATTGCAAATCCTACCATTGAGGAGGGTCATTTAGGAAGAAGCGTCAGTAAGTTTTTTCAATCCTTCCTACTTATAATGCATAGAGCAAAGCTTGCAGGAAAACTGAGCTACAAAAATTACAAATGGTAATGCCATTATTTGGCACATAGTTGCCAAAGGCATTTGACATAAAGAATTTACAGAGGTGTCAACTGATATATAGCAAACACACAAACAGTCTCAGACACTGTAAAATAGGCAGGGAGAGCTGGGCCAAAATATTAGGCATATGAATTATATTTTTTGCCATGTAGGCTGAGAAGTACTTGCTGGACACTGTAGCTAAAATGAGCAATAAATACTAGGGCTAATGCTGCCAAAGACTTCTAGAAAGGGGAGAGGTTTCCATTCCCTATAATTTTGCTTTTCCAAATCATATTTCCAATGCATCTTTTGGATAATGAAGTGATTGGACTATTTCTTCCGGGTCTGTTATACACTTTAAACAGGTTTCAGTCCCCACCCCACCCCCTTATTTTTTTAGCACGAGGATTTCTCTGGGGAGCCAGACATGTGAAAGGAGAACACGGATAGCTTTTTAGGATCCGCCTTTCCCTAATACACCCTCCCTCTCCAAGATAAGCTTGCACTGGAAGCCAAACATCAGTCTTCCTCTCCCCTCCGCATGACATATCTGGATAAGAAAGGCGGAGGTACAGCCTGATTGGGGCTGGAAAGCATTGCAACTGAAAGAAGCTGTTCACTTTCTCTTTCCGTAATTCTACTTTCTGAGAAACATCAGCTTGCATTGGAGTATTGTTACCTAGTGTTAAAATAGCAGACTCTGCTAACCACCCATCACAGTCAAGGCAATGAAAGGACAAATACTTTCCACTGAAATTGTTTATACCAATTTTTGGTTTTACTCTGTAAATCTGGTTAGAAGACACCATCTTTAAATTCAAAGAATTTGATTTTAACGGTTTGATTTCAGTTAAGAGTGCCAAGTTTTGAGAAGGGGAATTCAAATAAAGGAGAACCAGGAGTTCCCATTGTAGCTCAAGGGTAATGAACCTGACTAGCATCCATGAGAACTAATATCTATGGTCCTGTTCAGTTGGTTAAGGATCCAGCATTGCCAGTTGTTGTGTAGCTCGCAGACATGCCTCAGATCTGGCGTTGCTGTGGCTGGCAGCTGCAGCTCTGATTCGACCCCTAGCTTGGGAACTTCCATACACCACAGGTGTGGCCCTAAAAAGACAAAAAAAAAAAAAAAAAGAGACAAAGGAGAACTTAAGTGGGAAGGAGAGAGAGAAAGAGCAGAAGATCCTTCTATGCATTGGATACTTATCCTGAATTTTTGCAGTTGCAAGATAGTTATGATGTGCATAATTGCCAATAGAAAATAAAATCGTGTTTGTTTAACTTTGGGACAAATGTGATCGTTTCAGTTGTCTTTCAATGTGTCTTCAATTGTATTTCACTCAGGCTGAGGTTAATATGAATCAGTGAACCCTGGGAACTCACCTAACACCGAACTCTCAATTTGCAGATGGAAAAGCCAAGATCAAGTCAAGAGGAATGAAATGATGAGGTTGGAACTCAAACCCACAGCAGTGGCTTGCAGCCTGAACTTTCTCCAAGCGATTTAATATGTGAGAGGCAGAGAATACTGCCTGGCTGCTCTCTGGATAGGGCAGGGTGCACCTTCAAAGTTAACATTTCAGTTTAGATCTTCAACAAAACCTGAATTTTCAGATGAAACCAATTATAGGAGCAGCCCACTAAGGCCACATACATGGGGCAGGAATGTTTCATTCAGCTGTTTTTGCAAACAAAGCCTTCCTTTGGATGTGCCCACAGTCTGACGGTCTGTTACTCAAGTATAAAAAAATTATCCAAACAGCCTTAACAAATGAAGAAACTGAGGCTCGGACCCAGCATTCTAGATGTGGAACTACTTTTTCTAGTTCTGACCTTCAGACAACTCACTTTAAACAAGTGATTTAAATAGTGTGAGTTCAATAAAATGGAAGAAGATGAAGTTGTCTCTTCTAACAATTATTATTCTAGAAAGTGGTAATATTTAATATAAAGACATAGATTTACAGAGCGGATAAATTTGAAAGCCTGTGCTTTGGACTGCAAAGGAACCCTATATTTTTCTAAACCACAACTGTCTTTTTCTAAACAGTCACCTCTCCTCAAATTTTATCTCCCTGAAGGAAAAGAAGGTCTTAGTTTGCTGTCTCTTTTTATATCTGTTATACCAATGGACATATATCTTCTGGAATTTGAATAAAAACTTCTCTTTATAAATATATATTGAGCACCTAATATGTGGTAGATTTTGTGTCAGATGCCCTAAACTCTAAGAAAATAAAATAGTCCTCCCCGACAGAGCCCTCAAAATCCATTATCAGTGCTCTATTACATGCACAAAATATATCTGGTAGATGATTAGCCAGGCACAATGGCTTCTGTTTCATAAAATAATCATAAGATTCTGATATTTACAATAAGGAAAGTCTCAGTCATTTGAAAGTTTTAGGAAATGTCTAATAATGAAGGTGACATCAATGCTTCAGTATTCACTCACTGTCAAAGTCAGTTTCCATGTATGTACATGAACTTCATACAGGATAGACTTGCTCATCGGTACGAGCTAAAGCACGTTTAAAAAAGCATATCAGAAAGCAAGAAGGTGTGAATGCTGTTATTACAGGAAAAGGCAATCTAATTTGTAGTATCAGTAAGAGACCCACAGACCATAGCACTTTTTTTGTATTATTAACAAATGACTTAGGGTACTCCTTGTAACTGAGGTTGGAAACGGTTGCTATGAGAGCCAGGGGATATGACTGTATTTTTACAAGTTCACCTCAGGACATGATTAGCCATTTCACTTGAAGATATTTTAAATCTGTAACAGCAAGAGAGAAGAAGGGAGAGAGACAGAGAGAGAGACTGAGACAGAGAGGCAGAGAGAGAATGATCTCTTTGCCACCTCCTGTAGAAAGTCAAGAAACACCCTGGCACTTAAGTCACCATCCCTACCAGTTCAGACCTCTTCCCCACCTCACTCTTGGCAGTTCGTCTGTTAGGCTCATGAGGGGCTGGGCAGAGCTATTTACATTTAAGAAGAATTAAAGTCTGATGCCCACAATATTGTTGTAGCCCATGAGCTACTGAAAACTCACACTTCTCCAAACAAGGGGCAAAGAATGGTCCTGGGAAAGGTAGGGCACTGGACACCCAGCTCCCTGTAGGCAGGACTCAATTCTGAGCTTTGTCTATAGGGAACAGAGAAGGAGGCATGTTCAGAGAAGGCAGCATTGCATCCTTTCCAAACTCGTCTTTATTTCTGGAACTGATTATTATTTGGAGCCATACTGGAGGATAATAATAGTAACCAAAACCACTCCAAGGCATTTCCCACTCAAAAAAGATTAACACCATCTTGATAACTGAGGAAGAACATTTTAAGGTGACCTTGCATGTGTGTGTGTGTGTGTGTGTGTGCACGCGCACGTGCATGTGTGTATGGTCGTTCTAAGGATTTATTGCATTTAATTATAAGGGATGTTCAGCAAATATTTTCTCTAATTTTAAGCATCATTTTTTTTCATGAATTTACATTAATAACCCTTTGAAATTCCTATTTGAAATCTGATTCTTTCCAATTTCCTCTTTTTGTCTTTGCTCCTCTTCACTTCCTGTGAGAACTTACTGATTTACTGTTGCTGGATACATCCTGGGTGGTAGCAATCTCATCCTGGGAACTAAGGAATGGTTAGGTGAGCTGCAGACCTGCTTTCTTTGCATTAAAGTTGATTCTCGAATCTACACAACAAGAGGAATATCTAAGAAAAAATCTGCAAAAATATGTGGACATGAATACTTCTGATAAGTAAATGAGTACAATCCTACGAACCATGTCACCACGTTTTCAGGTGTGCCATAGAGAGGCAGTTCCATCTACCGATGTCATGAAGGGCTGTCCCTGTGCCAACCACATCGTGTTTCCCTATGCTGCAATCCAAAGAATCAATATAGGAAAAGGGAAAATGTCATGTACTAAGAAATAGAATTTGGGAATCATTTCCTTACATACATGCAAACTAAGGATTATATGAAAAAAAGTTTATGGTTCAGGTACTCACTTGTCTAAGCCTATTTTAATTAAAAAAAAAAAAAACACTGCACATACAAAGAATAACCATACACTTAGCACTGAACTCCTTGGATGAGCCAGTGTTCCAAAAAATAGGTTGTTTTCTTTGCAGTTTTGTTTTTAACACAATTGTCTTTTTGTTTCTTTTAGTTGGAAGGTCTAAAGAAAGTTGAGTAATTTTGTTTTGTTTTGTTTTGTGGTAAGAACACATAACATGAGGTCTGCCCTTTTAGCAAATATTTAAGTGTACAGTGCAGTATTGTTCATTCTAAGTACAATGTTGACAGCAGATTTCTAGAAGGAGAAATCCTCATTTTAAGTTTCCCCTTTACCGTGCCTAGTATCTCTGGTAAAGGGCCTCTCTGCTTGTCTGTGTCAATCCTTCCCTTCCTGTGGCCTTCAACTCATGGGTGAGCAGCTTCAGGATCCACCTCCTACCCAATCCCTATTCTGTCAGAAGGGACAGCTCTGCTTACCTGGCGCCCATGTCACTTTAATGCGAGAGCAGCTCCATGTCAAAGCTGGGCTGTGAGAGGAGGAGTTAGTCAGCTGAAGTGGCCAGAGATCTCTGAGGTAGGAAAGCCCAGCTTTAAATTTTGAGTTGTTTGCTCTCCCATGAAGCAATCCTTTGCTTCCTACATCTTACAGGTTGCTGTGTATATAAATGCTTAGTGCAAGTGGGTTTTTGGAAAAGTCATGCAAAGAGAATCTATGCTTGTATCACTGTGGAGCAGAGGGAAGAGCCACAGGGGGTGAGATCCTCATGAGAGAAAGAGTTCAAGAAAAGTCAAAAGCAGATGGAGCCAAAGTGAACAGAGAAGTCTCTGAAATTTGAGGGGAGACACCAGGTTTCCCACCAGAAATAGGATGGAAGCTTCAGCCCACTTGACTTTAAATATTCAAGAACGGGGAGCTCCCATTGTGGCTCAGCGGTAACAAACCTGATTGACTCCATGAAGATGCAGGTTTGATCCCTGGCCTGGATTAGTGGGTTAAAGATCCAGTGTTGCCCTGAGCTGTGGTGTAGGTCACAGACATGGCTCGGATCCTGCGTTGCTGTGGCCATGGTGTAGGCTGGCAGCTGTAGCTCTAATCTGACCCCCAGACTGGGAACTTCTATATGTCACAGGTGTGGCCCTAAACAAACAAACAAATTCAATTACAGGACTTTTACTTCACACATAAATTTTAAAAAATAAGTGAACAATTATTCACTTATTTTTTTAATTTAAAATTATAAAATTTTAAAATTACAGTGTCTGGCCTAGAAATCCATAATAAATAGTTAATAATAACACTATTATTACTATGTATTATGTCTTTACATTCAAAGGGATAGAGGTTTTTCTGTTTTCTGTCTTTATCATCAGGAAGTTCTGGCAGTGGTACACAATTATCACAAAAACAGTATCTGATGCCAATTAAATTTTCCCATACCTGTGCACCTCCTCCTGAATTACTGAGTTTTTCTAAATGAACTTAACTCTTATCACCCCCTTGAGCACCAGAAAGAAGTTGTTCTCAAACTCCAAAGGACAGGAGTTGGGAAAATGGATGCAAATCGTTGCTATTCTTTGGTGAGTAGCTGGCTCCCCACACTTCACAGTGAATTGGAGATACTGGGTGGTGACTTAGCTTGGGGCCTGGCAACTGTGACTTTGTGAGAGCAGGAGTTACAGCCTACCCTTCCTCATCCCAAAGAGAGGACGAGGGGATCAATAGGAATTGGAATTCATTCCAAAGAGAATGGACCCTACCCCAAGTTATACCACCAATCTGCAAGTCTCCTGTGAGCAAGTTAGTTTTTTCTGCTGAATTTTTTTTTCTTTCTTTTTAGGACCACATTTGCAGTATATGGAAGTTCCCTGGCTAGGGCGTCGAATCAGAGCCACAGCTGCCAGCCTGCACCACAGCCACAGAAATGCCAGATCTAAGCCTACTCTGCGAACTACTCCGCTGCTTGCAGCAGTGTGGGATCCTTCACCCACTGAGTGAGGACAGGGATGAAACTTGCATCCTCAGAGATAATGTCAGGTCCTTAACCCATAGAGTCACAGTGGAACTCCTCTTCTGAATTTGATCTCTCACCATGTCTAGCCAGAGAAAAAGCAAAGAGCTAAGAGAAGGGCTATATACAAGGGGTATTTACAGCTCTCCCCAGGATACCAAGTCAGGCAGTGAAATAACCACCCAGGTTTCCTAAATGCTGGATTCACTTCATGGGCCAGCCCAGCATATCTCAGGGAACACATCATTATTAAAGATGTCCTATTCCTTTGGCTAATGTCATATGCCTTTTGTCGTATACCTTTGTCATATTCCTAATGTGAGCATTCCCACAGTCTCTGTACCCAAGCCAAACATCTTCCCTCCAACAAGCTCCACATTCACACATTTAAGATAACAAGACAGATTCTTCAAAAGGCCAGGAAAGCCTTGTGGGGTTTGTGTGTGTGTGTGTGTGAACATGATCAGGAGATCTGTACTTGAAGATACAGCCTCAAATTACCTTTGATATTGGCACTCTATACGCAACAGAAGTTAATAACTTCTGTAAATACATGACAAGATTCAACACTAAGCAAAAATAGGGAGTTCCTGTTATGGATCAGTGGTTATGAACCCGACTAGTATCCATGAGGATTCGGATTAGATCCCTGGCCTCGCTCATTGGGTTAAGGATCCAGTGTTGCCATGAGATTTGGTGTAGGTCACAGACGTGGCTCAGATCCTGTGTTGCTGTGGCGTGGCATAAGCTGGCAGCTGTAGCTCTAATCTGACCCCTAGCCTGGGAACTTCCATATGCTGCAGGTGCAGACCTAAAAAGCAAAAAAAAAAAAAAATGACATAAGAAACTAGTCAAAAATATAAGAATTATGAAGAAAAATTTAAACCTAATATTTTAAAATCTACATTCCCTAAAGAATAAGCATCCAGGGGTGATAGAGGAAAAATTTTGAGAGAATGGGGCCAGATTATTGAAACATATTTAAGTTCCCTAAAAATATAAACATTAAGATTTCCAGCGCTGTGATTTATGGCTGTAGCCTAAAAATCCAATAATATATCACTGAAGACATGAGCATGTTCATCGACTCTTGAAGGGTAAAAATTGGATATGTGTCCAAGATGTCTGGCTATTCCCTCCCCTGAGTTCTCCCGCTTAGAGCTGAACAGAAATTCCCTCAACATCTTTTTTTCTTTCTGAGAGAGGTAAAGTTCTCTCTGTAGAACATGCATCCTGAACTTTGAGCTATACAAGGAACTTTATGTCCATCTTCTTTAGCCCTCAGACAGCCCTGTGATGTGGAAATTAACAGCTCCACTTTACAGGGAGGAAGTGGGCGATCAGGGAAGTTAAGTAGATGTCTGAAGTCACACAGCAAGGGGAGGAAAACTGAAACTCAGAGTCCTCAGTTCCAAATCTCTGTTATGTTAATCACTCCAAATCCTTTTCAAATGTGCAGGACTCAGCATCCAGTTGATTATTTCATAATCTCAGCTTTGGTTAAATTTTAACCCTGTAGAATCTCAGACATTATTATATATAATTGTTTCATTTCCCCAGAAAACCTTTTGAATTCATTATGTCAAAAAAAAAAAAAAAAAAAAAAAAAATCAAGGGCTCAAATATTGCTCCTTTCCCTCAAACAGCCACCTATTTGGGTACTTGAAATCTCAAAGGGTGTTGAAAGAATTACGGAAATAATGAAGACTGTTCAATCAGGAAGGGAAAACTGTTTCACATGTTTTGTTCCAACTTTTCTGTTCTGATCTCACAGGGAAAAACTTCACATGACTTTGAAGCACCTTCAGAATAAGTCAGCGGTGTAGCTCTTAATAGAGATCCCAGTTCAATACCCAAACTTGTGGAGGGGAGCTAACCATTTTCTAAGCAACGGTGTGCAATTCTTATCAGGCGAAGTCCAGCTGCTGTTGACTAACTAGCTCGACGAAGTGACTCCCCCGGGCCCCGGCTAAGAGCAACTAAAATAAAATGCAAAATGTACAACCCTTCCCCCTTGCAGATAAAAGGCTTTGGAATATATAGGCCTCATTTTAATAGGGCCTCAGCTAGGTCTCTGTTTTTTGCACCCACGGCTAATTGAAGGGACTACTACAACAGACACAATTGAACATGCAGTAAAGGAGCCACCTCACCACCTGGCTTGCACACACAATTAAATATTTGCACCTGCAATGGTAGTATGTGTGAAAGTTATCCCTGTCATTAGTTGTCGGGGTAGAAATAGATGTAATTATTAAAGCCTTCTGTAATTCTAATAGTTATTTTTAAATAGATATTTTTGTTGAAATAAAAGAGCCCCCAACTAGTTAGTGCTTTTAAAAGAAGTGATTCCATATCAAGTGCTTTTCAGGTAAGCCACTAAAAATACAGCATTCTGTTTCTATATGTGACTCAATTACAGGACTATTATTTGCATGCATTTTCAATGGGTTTGTCATGTAATTCATTCTACTCAATTTTTCATTCATTTTTCATGTATTTCACTTTACCAATTTGTTTAATAAACACACTGGGCATGACTCATGCCCTGGCCCTGGGGATACTAATGTGTATAAGACAGCACATCCTTCTAGAGACTCATGGGCCTGGGGTGGAACTAGGGTCAATGTTTTTATCACATCATTATAATTCAATACAATGAGTGCACATCACTTATCAGAGGTGATGGAACATGGAACATACCACATAGCACTTGGTTCTCTCAATAAGATCCACCAAGGGAATTTTTTTTTTAATTTAAACATGAAATTTAAGGCGTTCCTCATCTGTGGAACAACAGGGGACGTGTAATAATTTTGACAACTACATGAGTTCCTCATTTGTGAAGATCCTACTGTCTAATTTACCTCAGATGTTGTTTAACAACATGAAAGAGTTGTCTATTTTTGACATCCTGCGTAAAGCAGAACAACACAGGATTTCAGCAAATAAGCATATTTTCACACTATGGGACATGGAATGCCTCTTAGACCCGATGAAAAATGGAGCTCCCACGCCTATCCCGCAAGAGAGATGATAGGCCAACGTTTTCATAAACACTTTCCATCCAGATGTGTATGATGTTGGTTTCTCCATCACAGACCTTTGTGCTCTAATTTCTCACCCCCGCATTCCTTGTATTTGGAAACAATGAAAGAAAATGTCTGCAGCTTTTAGAGTAAATCCACAACATTTAGATTTCACATGGATTGTTCCTCTTTTCTTCACTTTGTATTTGAACTGATGATTTCTTACCTCTAAGAACAGGCCACTGTGGCCAAACACATCTTGTCTCCTGATAAGCTGCCCTGTTCAGGGCTGACCTGTAGAGGTTTGCTCAGACCCCAGTCCTGTGATTACCACACACTATGGAATTTTGAACCAAACATTTTGAGTGTTCGACAAATCAAAAAGTCACCAAGAAGACCCACTCTCTCCAGCGAGATGACCTGCAAAGGGGGGGTGGGGGTGGAAGGGGGCGGGGGGTTCATCTGAAAAGCTGGGCCCCAGGAGGGGTGGGGGGTGCTGGGGGCTGGGAGCAGCCCTCCAGACCTTGAGGAGCAGCAGCTGTGCGTTGCCTTTGAGGCTGAGGATCAAGCAGAGAATATGAGATAGGCAAACGTTGGCTTAAACTTTCTTCTCTCTTTGATTGTCCTTGGACATCTGCCCCATCTCCTGTCAAGAATGTTTGGCAGCTGTTAGCTCAGAATAACACGGTTCTGCTGCGCCAGCCGCTAGCCCCGTCTTCTAATACTTTAAGCCAACTAGTCTCTGTTATATGCCTGGCCTGATGCACAACTATGCTAATGCCTTGAGCTAACTAGCTTTCTATCAGCCATGGAAAACACAAGGGGAGCCTCTTGGGTTTATTTTCCTCACGTGCTAATTGGCTTTAATTGTTGGCCAATTGGATTTCAAGTTCAGAAAAAAGTGGGCAATACAAAGGCATGTGTTAACTTGAGACCGTGGGAGAGGCTGACTGGCCCTTTTGGTCTCTAATGGAGCAGACTTTATGCAGATGCACATGTTTCCTGGCCACGGGGGGCCAAGGAGGATTCTCTGGGCTATCATGATGCTTTCTTAAGATTCATATTTGTCTCCATAGGCTAAATACCCAGCATGGGACCACTAACCAGAAATTGGGAGTATACGCCCCCACGCTTGTCTGTCTTTGTAGTAAACATACAATGAAGGGTGAACTTACACATATTTAGCTCCTTTAAGTCCCAAGTTTTTTATTCTAAGAGCTTTCTTTCTGCCATTAAGAAATAATCACAATGAGGGGAACAAATACTGAGTCGAAATATTGAAAAGGAGATTTTTCTACTTGACCTATGAGGATGATATGCCGTGATTATAATCATGTTTATCACACCTTTATTAAAATGTACGTTTCTTTCATCCATACTTCTCAGTATCACCCTTGTGGGAATTCATTTGTGATCAAACAGAAGCATTGAGACTGGCCCCCTGAATAGGTGGCTTTATTAGGAGAGTGTAAACTAAATCTTAACAGTCAATTGTGCAAGGGGATCAGGACAGTTACAATCAGTAGCACTGATTCATTTCCAATAATGGTTATGGATTTTTTTTAGGTAGTGCTATAGCTTAAATTTGCCATTGATATGAAATGGTATTAGGAAATGTTGACTTATTCCCTGTTTTCTGAGCCAGAAAATCCTCAAGGGAAAAACTCCTGTGCTAATTCCCCAAATTCTCTTTTTCTATATTGAGTCTGAAATGTATCTACAAGCACAAATGGTTCTGCTGCTTTGATGGAATTGACCAGTCCGTCAGTCTAACACCTGTCAATTTGGTCACAGAATTTTTGACATTTTTGACTGAATTTGCCAGGTGTTAGACTAAAACCCACTGGTCAGTTTCATCAAAAATTGTCAAACTGCCTTTTATGATTGGAGAAAGCCAGAATCTATACCCTTACTAGTATTCTTCTATGAGTCTTGTTCACATCCTTATTTTCTCATTTTTTGGATCTAGATGCAGAAATATGATTTATACATAATTCATGCAGGCATATACATGTGAGGATTCTGCCAATTAACGGTCTGTTTGTAGTTCACAAGTGGTATAGCATAAAACATCCATCCATGTAGCTGTATTTCCAAACGAAATAATTTAATCACCTATCTGTTAATTCCACTAGTACTTTTATTTCTAGCCCCACTACAACGGCAAGTGGCAAGGACAGGATCATTTCTGCTTGGCAGGCTAGATAATGATTTCGGTTCACATAGAGGAACCTCTGGAGAAAGCTTTTCTTTTTTTTCCCATAAGATTGCCAAGATAAGAAATAATTTATTATGAGTGTTAGTCATTGCCTCTCCCCAACTCTTATCTCCTACAGGATCATAGGAGCAAAAAATTTTGTTGATTGTATTCCCTGATTTCCAAGTGCATAGAATTGTGCTGAGTAAATTACATCTAGTCCCTTGGCCATGGTGCTTGAAGAATTCAGGACCAGGAATGTTCATTGTAATGGATTAGGTCAGGGAAGTTCGTTCTGGGACTTCTTGGAACTTTCTAAGCACTTTCTACCTACTTAACTTGAATTATTTGACTTATTCTTCATTTTATTTATGGTGTTTTATTTTTTTTTTCCTAGACTCTGAATTCCAAAAATACGGATACTGTTCTAGTAGAGTCCATACTAGGGGAACCACAGTGCCTTATAAATGGTAGACAAGGAGAAATGTATCTGGAATTAAGAACATAGTAACTTATGAGTGAAACAGCAGTATTCACTACTAATGATCCATGCTCAGTAGAAGAATTCCCTGAACTTTAATAAATGACACATAAACGTTCTCAGTCAATTCAACCTGGATGAGCAGATGGAGAAGAAGTGATCACCAAGTGGTTAAAAATGAGGCATGTGGTAATTCATTGGCAATCTTGATTAGAACACTAGCATTAGCACCTTCACTGACATTAAGTCTAGATGTTCTTAAAAACATATATCAGTGTAGCTATGCACTCCCCAAATGTAAACCAGATTATTTTCAGACACACAATCTCTAATAACGAACAACACCGAGGAACGATGTTTGTAGAGTTCATTCTCACAAAGAGCATTTGATAAACAAGATCCCTCCATCTCTTTTGGAGGATGGTTGTCTCCCCCTTTCTGCCTGTCTCCAGTCTGTCTGGTAGCATCATTCCACAAGTCCTCTGGCCAGAGGACAAAGAGCTAGACCACTCAAGTTGTCATTTTGACACTTCCCATGAGCTGGAGATACATCATTTTTAGACTCTTCACAAGAGAAGCCACATCTGCTTGTTACCCTCATTTTCCTTCAAGTGTGAAATCCTTCTGAAGAGCTAAATAACATTATGAATGACACTTGGACTGAACATCCATTTATAGCTCAGGAAACCATCCTCCTCAGGTGAAATACGATCATTATCTCAAGCCCGGAGAAGGTCTCACTCTATTCATGTTTTCTCTTTCCCAGTGGCTGTCCTAAGCCAGAGTCATTACCTTTTATAGTTTGAGCTGAGAAACATTCTTTTCCCAAGCCACCTAAAAAGATTAGATCTGTGAGTACTTTGATTAGAAAATCTTGATTCTCAAACCCCTAGAGATCTTGATCTGTATTAATAAATACTAATATGTAGTCATTGGAGGGTAGACACCTGCCAGATACTGTACTGAGCATGTTACCTGGGCTATCTCAATTCAGTCCTTCCAATAAACCTACTGAAAGTTTTTTTTTTTTTTGATTCTATGCCTCAAGTTCCTTCTAGTGTGCCCTGCACAACAAGCACCAGCCTCATTAGCTACCACCATAACCATATAACATTGGTGTAAACATCTCAGAACAGAGGCTATAGTCAGCATTAAAAGCCAGCAGGTAGGAAAAAAATCAAGACTATCTCTTCCCAGACAGAGCTCCTTTTTCCAGACAAAGTCAGTTAAAGACCAACGTTAAGCCTCAGAAGTATGGAAATGGGAACTGGAACTACAAAACTTAAGAGTTAGGAATTTGAATCTTCTCTGCTGAAGACAGGACCTTAAATGAGCCACTGACCTACTCTCACTTGGACTTCTTTCAAACAAAGGGATTTTTATATTGACGTACATATTGGAAATGTCTATAAATGAGAACAAAGTTATTAGATGATCATACTCTGTTGTCAATGCAATTGTTCCCCTCTTTTCCTCTCCCCACATGTCTTTTCCCAGTTATGAAAAGTCTGTCCATGGTAATTACTGTGTGTCGTGATGCCTGGCATAAACAGTGCTTCACATTTAACGAATGGCTGTTTGACTAAAGCTGCAGCGTGGGACTGTTAACCTGCACTGGTTCTAAGAGTTTCACTTTCTCCATATTACTGGTCCTGAACCCTAGCAAAATGCTATGAATACTTTATATTTTGACAGTAAAGATAGGAATTTCTCAATGTAGAGCAACAGATCCTTTGATTCAGTTTAAAGATGATCATCGTTGTTTTATTATAAGCAGTGTGTGGCTCTGTCTTTGAAATGTCCAATAAAAGGCTTTGAAATCTTTTTCTTGACCAAATGGTTCACAAAATAAGCATCTCTCCTCTGACATCAGGCCAACAATACTTTTGAAAAGAAACAAGCGTACCCTTTAATAGCTTCAGGTTTTATGTGGTTTAGGGCAACGAAACTTCAGGAGGTTTGCATTTTTAGTCACAGTGATTTTTTTTCTTCTCTTCTTCTATCGATATGTTTCATGTAAAAGAAATGCAAAGGAATTAACATACAAAAAAAATATCTTTCCAGCCCAAAGTGGAAGCCAACTCATCCATGCAGCTGTTATAGGGCAAGGCCTCTGTTCTGGGCTCACCTGACCTCAGGATCCTGCCTCCTTCTGCCTCTTGGAAATGTCTTGTCCTCCCAGGTGGGTCATTTTCCTTTGAAGACTGATGCTTGGAAGAGAAATCTGGAAAGCCGCCTGCTATCTGCTTTTCTCTCTGTGTAAGATAAGACCACCCAGAGGTTTTCCTGGAGAAATATTACACCAGCTCTCCAGCCCATAGCTCAAAAACTAGCCCAGGTTACACAGTGAGGCTGAAAATGTAGTCCATGCAAGGACAGTGAAGAGAATTAGCTTGGACAGAGTTTACCAAATAAGACATAATGTCATATCTCTCCAGACCCATCTCTCTGTACCCTGATATTCAGCTCCATGACTAGGTGGAATTTAGCAGTTTATGTCAATAGATCATTTCTCTTGTAAACCTTCCTTATTACACTATTTCCCATTACAAAAGTTTGGATGCCAACTACAGCATAACAACTTCCTGCCAGCCTTTCATTACATGACGACCACACGTTGCCTCTACGGCCCTAAAAGAGATTCCTTTTTTTTTTTTTTGGTCTTTTCAGGGTTGTACCTGTGGCATATGAAAGTACCCAGGCAAAGGGTCGAAATCGCAGCTGCAGCTGCCAGCCTACACCACAGCCACAGCCACAGTACTGTGGGGTCTGAGCCCCATCTGTGACCTACACTGCAGCTTATGGCAACACTGGATCTTAACCCACTAAGTGAGGCCAGGAATCGAACCCATGTCCTCATGGATACTAGTCGGGTTTGTTACCACTGAGCCACAATGGGAACTCCCAGGAGATTCTTTTAAGACAGCTGACACTAACTTTATACAGAAACTTCACAGGTTTGAGGCATAGGATGGAGATTTTCTCACTGGTCCACCCCTTTTATGTCACCCTAACTTCCAACTCTGTAAGATTTCCTCTTTTCATCTCCAAGCTCTACTTGGTCTTGCAAGGAAATTCCTGGTAACTGACTAATAGTCCAGATGCTTCTTTGGTGAGCAGGACTGCATCTTTCTGTAGTTTCCTTGCTGGGTGATGATTATTCCCCCTACTATCTTGGATACTTGTTTCATTGAAAGGGAAGACCTCCACAATTTCTTCTTGGGACTGTTTCTATGAGTTCCTGAGTCGTGGGAGGACATCTTTTTTGTTTGTTTGTTTGTTTTGCTTTGTTTTTTGTTTTTAGGGCTGCACTCATGGCATTTGGAGGCTCTCAAGCTAGGGATCCGATTGGAGCCACAGCTGTGGGCCTACACCGTAATCACAACAACTCAGGATCTGAGCTGTATCTGCGACCCACACCACAGCTCAGAGCAATGCCAGATCCTTAAACCACTGAGGCCAGGGATTGAACGTGCAACCTCATGGTTCCTAGTCAGATTCGTTTCTGCGACGCCACAATGGGAACTCCTCAATGTCTTTCTGAGCATGCGTACTACCAGGCTGCCATACTCACCTTGTGGAGAACTCACTCTCTCTACAGCCCTTCTCTGGGTGTTTGTGGCTATGCTGAAGTTTCCCTAGTGACATTCAGAGCCACTTCTCAACTCTCTGTAACTACTAAAGTAGCAAGTGGCATTGCGCTATTCTTTGGTCAAACGAAGCTTATAGTGAATCTGATACAGGATTTACCAGAGGTTTATCTTTTAACCATGACAATCCGAGGCATGATCTTGTTATTGTGAGTAAGAAGAACATCAGGGAGAAAGAGAAGATGCTATAGTTCTCTTAAAATGCTGCTCCAGGAGTTCCCGTCGTGGTGCAGTGGAAATGATGCCGACTAGGAACCATGAGGTTGCGGGTTCGATCCCTGGCCTAACTCAGTGGGTTGGGGATCTGGCATTGCCGTGAGCTGTGGTGTAGTTTGCAGACATGGCTCAGATCTGGCATTGGTGTGACTGTGGCACAGGCCAGCAGCTGTAGCTCTGATTAGACCCCTAGCCTGAGAACCTCCATATGCCTTAGGTGCAGCCCTGAAAAGCAAAAAAAAAAAGAAAGAAAGAAAGAAAGAAAGAAAGAAAGAAAGAAAGAAAGAAAGAAAGAAAGAAACATGCTACTCCAGATACAAGGTATAAACTTGGTAGCCAAAGATCTGCTTTTCAGCTTTGGGTCCAGTTCTTTAAAAAAAATTCAAATATACTTCGTATTTTTTTATTTTTTATTTTTATTTTTATTTTTTTGCTTTGTAGGGCTGCACCCACGGCATATGGTTGTTCCCAGACTAGGGATTGATTCGGAGCTACGGCTGCTGGCCTACACCACAGCCACAGCAAGGCGTGATCCGAGCTGCATCTGCAATCTACACCACAGCTCACAACAATTCCAGATCCCCAACCCACTGAACAAGGCCAGCGATCGAACCCACAACCTCACAGTTCCTAGTCGGATTTGTTTCTGCTGCGCCATGATGGGAACTCCTTAAATATTCAAATATACATTGACTGCTGACCCAAGACTTACTAAAGGCTAATTATCAGTCATATAGGAAAAAGTTTCCCATCTCAGAGGACACTGCTGAGACAGAAGCAGGCACTCTACCACCCCTAGTGTATATGTGCGCAGTGGTCGAGGCTAGGCTCTACCCAATACAGGGTCTTGGGGATGGTTCTCCGAACTGAGGACTCAAAGGGATAAAGTAGGGTCCCTGGTCCCCTATTAAATAATTATGCAGGGCAGAATAGAACGAAGAGGTGCAGACTGAATTAAGAGCATGAAGTCCTATGGATCAGTGTTTTTCAACCTTTAC
This sequence comes from Catagonus wagneri, assembly GCA_004024745.2. Taxonomy (NCBI): domain Eukaryota; kingdom Metazoa; phylum Chordata; class Mammalia; order Artiodactyla; family Tayassuidae; genus Catagonus; species Catagonus wagneri. The sequence continues at coordinate 8,309,098 of PVHT021183630.1, read as the reverse complement.
TGCCTTTTTGGCCTGGATAATTCTTTGTGGTGGGAGACTGTCCTGTGCATCATGGGAGGTTCAACAGACTCTCTGGGCTCTACTTTAAAGATGCCAGCACCCTCCTTAGTTGTTAAAACCAAAATGTCTCTAGGTATTACTAAATGTCCCCTGAAAGGGAAGCTCATCCTCAGTTGTGAACGACTACGACTGATCAATATAAATGATGAAGACTTAAAGTCAGAAAAAGTGCAAAAATCTGTGGCAGAGAGAGAGAGAGAAAAAAAAAAGGACATTCCAGGCAAAAGAATTAGAGAAAGAGGAGTCCAAGTCCTCCCAGTGTCTACTGCATAAACACAACCACCTTAGTCCGGCATTCAAGCTATTTTGTTATGAACCCCACCCTATCTATTCAAACTCATCTTGTACTTTTGCCCCTCCCCACAGATCACCCTCTAGCCACATCAAACAATTCCTTGTTACAACAATACACCCTCTTTTTTTCCTGCAGCCATGTGATTAGTTACTCACTTGCTTCCTTCAGTTCAAAAATTGCTCCTGCACCCCTCAGCTGCTATGAAGGGCTCTATTATCCTTTAAGACCAAGCCTGAGCTCAAAGAGCAATTTCTTGGTGAAGCTTTGCACAACACCCAAGCCTGTGTTTCCTCCAGCACATGTCCTTAAAACCTGTCTGTCTTCCAATGAACTTCAGAGCTGGAACTATGTCTCCTGTTGATCTTTGAAACCCAAGTAAATGATATCCTGTTCTGTAAATAATATTAGATATATATAAAAATATATGTAATGATTGTATATATATATTAGAAATATAATATATATTATAAAATATATATAATGAGTTTTCTTTGAAAGAAAGAGAAGTAGAGGCAAATATAGGTCAAAAGAAATCAATAGTCTGTTTAAGAAAAAAAATAGTCACTCAGTTAACAAATATTTATTGAGCAACTATTATATGTAGACATCATACTAGCCACTGTGGATAGTCAACACTGAAGAAATTGATCATTGCCATTCTAGTGCTTATAGTCTGAGATGAGGACAAATAATAAACATATAATTTCAGATCATAATAATTGCCATAATAATGTCATAGTCACGGTGACGTGATAAAGAGTGACGAGGTAGAACTCAGCTAAATATGGTGGTCCAGGGAAGTTTCTTTGAGAAGGGGACTTTTGAGCCAAATCCTAAAATATAAGAAGGATTCAGCCATTTTAAGAGTTGGACTAAGAACATTCCTTGGAGAGGAAAAGTAAGAAGTTCATAGAGTGGTAAATGATTTATCTTGATTAAAAAAGAGAAAAAAGGCAAATGTGCTAGAATATGTGAATGATGAGAGAAAATGAGATAGATTATAAATGATTTTGAATATCAGTAAAAGGGAATCAGCTAGGAGCTCAAGCTAAACACGCATACATATATACGTGTGTGTGCATATATATATATATGAGTGTGTGTGTGTCAAGTGAAAATCATAGTCCTTAGGCTTATGAAAATAATAATATTATACGCTGTAGAATTCTGGCTTTGCAACTTACCTTATCGAGCTCCAAGTCACCCCTAAAATACGATATTTTTTAAAAAGAAATTATTGGAGTATAGTTGACTTTCAAAAGTGTGTTGGTTTCAGGTATACAGCAAAGTGAATTAAATATGCATATCCATATATCCATTCTTTTTCAAATTCTTTTCCCACATAAGTTATTATGGAGTATTGAGTAGATTTCCCTGTGATATACAGTAGGTCCTTGGTACCTGTCTGTTTTATATATAAAAGATGAGAATTATTATTTTCCTTCTTTTTCAATTAGGAGACTAACCTGAACATAAAAGTTAAGTGATTTCTCCAAGTTCATATAATTAATGAATGACAGAGCCAAGTGTCAAATCCACATCTACCCTGAGCCTGTATATTTGTAAAAATTATTAGAAAAAAGAAAAAAGTGGTTTCTTTCTTTCTAGGACCTAGTTTTAGTAGACCTACTGGTTACGTTAAAATCAACGATGCTGCCTTGTAGATTCATAAGTGAACCAAGGAGTCAAGCATTTGCAGTAACTCCAATTATGCTTTACACCTGCAATAGCAACTTTCTTCCCCATAGTTGTGAAAGGCAGGCTTCTTGGTACAAATGGCTTTGAATGGGGAAAAATTCATATCTTCAAATAAGAAATTAGGAACTCACGAACCCTTCAATAGTGATCCTTTGGAAATGTCTAGAACAGCAACAAAAACAATGGCAAAAAGGGAAACCCCACCTTAATAATGGTAACAAGAAATGAAGAGAAAAAAAGTCGCATGGGATATCCTGTAAATGCTTCAAATAAACCCTGTTCCATTGCTTAGCAGAGACCACCAAAGAGATGCTATCAAAGACATTCCATTAAAGATTGGAACTTGAGCTGACATAAGCTAGAGGAGGTTTGGCTTGATTAAGATACATTCATATTCCAGAATTCATCTCCAAAGAGATTTGGGTTTAGGTTAGCCATAGACTTGTGTAGAAACTGAAACCAAAGGTTGAAATATTATTCATTTATTTCTGGGATGCCCTTCCCAATTTTTCCTTTCAAAATAAATTTAGAGGCAGCTGTAAATATCAGCTACATTTTAAAAAACTACTCAAAGCTGGGTCCCAGCCTGCTGATGGGGGGGTGAAGGGGGGCTTCTAGCATTACTCCAAGTGGTGGTCTCTTTAGGAGGGCATTGGATTACATCGCCCAGCAGCCACCAGCTCTTCCTTTGGCCTTAGCAAACTTTGCAGTGGTGCCCTTTTTTTTTCCCTACACAGCAGGCCCCACTAGCGCTTCTTTGGCTGCTGGGGCTGAATCCCAGGAGTCAGGGGGCGTGGGGCCCAAATTGATAACTGTGTCCATTGACTTTCCGTTGCCAATTTCACCTCTTTCATTATGTTGGGGAGCTTTGTCCCAAAGAAGGAGATTATGCAGTGGACTGAAGAGGGGATGGAACTTCAGAAAGATAGAGCACACAAAAAAGTGTGACCAATCGCCATGACAGGGCTGCGATGGTCACTTGCGATGGAGTGAAATTAAATCCCCCACCAAACAATACTGCTTTCTTCTATGTCTATGGGGACCCTTGTTGGGCCTGGATTGAGAGAGAAAGTCAGAAGAAGAGAGTAAGAAAGATGCACTCACCACTCAAAAAGATATTTTTGTCCACATTCATTGGATTTGCTTTCCTCAACAAAATGGCAGTGTAACATATATCTAGATATGTGGAAGACATATTAACATTCCTGAGCATGTTTGTGAAAGCATAGGACACCCTTCCTGTCTCATTAGTAATTTTAATAGTAACCATACATATAAGGTGCAAAACCACATTATTTCCTCACATTCAATGTCTTGATCCACACAATTCGAAGGAATTATATTAGAATCCTTGATAAAAAGACAAATCTGCATTAGCACTTCAGTCCCTTATTTTTCTAGATGTATCATGAGCCCAGTTCATCCAGCACTCTCTTTCCACTTGATGGCTTTTTCCAGAACCCTAAGCAGAGTTGTCAATCTGTGTTTCTGCCAACCACAGATGCCTGGTGATGTGGACCCAGATTTTCAGGCCTTGCTGAACCCAGAGCAGAGAGAAATTTCTAGGCACTTTGTCATGAATCCCACCTTTTGACACTCCCCTGTCTACCCACCTCAGCTCACTTCACAAAATCAAAAGAACTGCTCACTGAGGTCTGGACAGGGAGGCTGCTCGGACAATCTCCCATCTATAGCAACTCCTGGAAATATATTGGTGTCAGGAAGGAAGATAGTCAAGGTGATTGAAGCTGAGTGTTGGACATGAATCACATTTGTAAAACTTTCTTTATAGTGGTAAAATTCACACAACATAAAATTCACCATTTTAACCATTTAAAAGTATATTGTTCAGTGACTTTTACTTCACAACGTGGTGCAACCATTACCACTGTATAACTCAAGAACATCTTTATGACTCCAAAATGAAACCTATACCCCGTAAGAAATTGCTCCCATTTTCCCTTTCCTTCAGGCCTTGGCATTCCCTAATCTGATTTCTGTCTCTATGAAGATGCCTATTCTGGACATTTCATATAGAAGGAAATGTGGCCAGCTTCTTTCATTTAGAATAATATTTTCAAGGTTCATCTACATTACAGCATATGTCTGTATTCCATTCCTTTTTATGGCTAAATAATATTCCATTGCATGGATATATCATATTTTATTTGTCCATCCATCAGTTGATGGATATGTGAATTATTTCTACTTTTTGACTATTAGGAATAATGCTGCTATGAACACTTGTGTACAAATTCTTACCGGAACATATGTTTTCAATTGGGGGATGTGTATACTGAGGAGTAAAATTGCTGAGTCATATGGTAATTCTACATTTAACTTTTTGAGGAACCACAAAACTGCTTTCCACAGTGGCTGCACCATTTTACATTTCCACTGGCAAAGTAATGAGAGTTCCAATTTCTCTTCACTCTCATCAACACTTGTTGTTTTCTGGTGTTTTGATAGTATGAAATCTATCTCATGTGGTATCTCCAGGGGGTTATGGTTTGCCCTTCCCTAATGACTAATAGCGTTGAGTGCCTTTTCATGTGCTTACTGGCCTTCTGTATACACTCTTTTGGAGAAATATCTTTAAATTGAGTTGTTTGTATTTTTGTTGTTGAGCTAATGTATTTTGACAGCACAGTGATAAATACTTCAGAAGATTGACTCTGTAAAACAGAAGTAGCAAAGAGAAGAAAAGAGACAATTTTTATTGTGAGCTGAGACACATGATCTGGATTGAATCCTTCCTCTATCACTCAAGGGCTGCATGAACTTAGGCAAGTTCTTACCATCACCAGTGTCATTGTAGAGTAGCAATAATATAACTGATTTGGGAGGCTAATATGAATATGAAATAAGAGAGTATACATAAAGTTACTGGTAGAGTGTTGCTTGCAAGCAGACATGTGGCTTGGATATTCAACTTGCCATTTGCATTTGGCAACAGGAGGAAGAAAGGAAACCTGAAGATTTGGAGCTAAGTGTGCAACCACCTGGGACCAGGCGCATTCTTGATAGAATAAATGTTTCTGCTCACCTCTCAGTGGAAGAGCCCGAAGAATCAATCCCACTGCTCAAGTCACTTATATACACAAAGCAGCAGCAAAAGCTGAATCAAACAAACAAACCAACTAACTGCTAAACTTGGAATGAGATTTTGGGGGAGCATTTTAGCCATAAGTTTATAGGCTTCTACTCTTAAGCAATTCATTGTATTAAGCATCCACTCTTTTCCAAGCATGCAGATATGAAGAAAATGCAGTGCCTGCCCTCAAGGAGAGATGGGGATGCTGTGAAGGATGGAAAGATGAGCCTTCATATCACTGCCCTAGAAGCATCAGTCCAATAACAGGCTGAGGTGAAATAGAACTACGGCATATAATGCTGTCAATGATTGCTCCAGAACCTTAAATGCTGAAACAAAGAGGCCATATTTTTAATATTTTTAGTGATTTGACATTAGGGTATCTAGATCTAGAAAATTCCCACCACCCACTTCCCAATGTACACATATAGAGAAAGTTGAAAGTGAGTTCAAGTTGTTTGGATAAAAGCTAGGTAGGCAAGAATAGTCCCCCATCATTTCTTCCTAAAGTAGACTCTCTTTGCTGAAGTTCACCCTCCCAGTTTGTGTGGGTATTGTCAGTATTATTATAACACTTTGGGTTTATTTGAATGCAACATGGTTCAAGCTGAGAACATTTTTATATTCCATTCCCCCCACTGTTTCCCTCTTCTCCATCCCTCCCCCCTCCTGTGCACAACCCGACTTCAGTTGCCATGGCCAGACTTTAAAAACATTTCAGACTTAAAAGGTTAAGATCTAAGGGCTGCTGATTTTATCTGGGCTTTTAACTAACACAGGCAGGTGGATTAGAGATATGTGTACAATCCCTACTCTAGACACTTGGGTAAATATGCACAAGTGCTGGGGCAGCCGAGGAAGCAATCCGATGTTATTGTCTATTAATTCCAAAGTGGAGATTAAAGAAATCAGTAGAGTAAATATCAAAAAGGATTTCCACTTACATATAAGAACATTACTCAAGCAGTCTGCTTGTTCCAAACTATATGAAGGTTTTTTGCTTTAAGAAAAGTGTGAATTTTTCACTTGAAATTTGCATATTTGTTGGTCTCTCTTTGTCTGCAAGGGGGTGCTAACCTAACCAAGAATTTCTTTCACATGCCAGCAATTTGTGCTGCTGAGAGTTTCCACGTAGTTTTACCATGATTACACATATTTGCCAGAGTTGTTAGTAGAATCAAATTTTACTTTTTTTTGGTCTCTTCCTATGTAACGTTTCCTAGAAATGCTGGAATATGGGGTGAGGAAAGCAGTGTATCAAGTTCAGAGCATTTCTAACTTTAGACAGTATAAAATCCCCACCTTTTTCAGCTGACTTTCCCTCTAAGTTTCAGAATCCAGGCTGAAGTTAAGCCACCTTGTGCTACCACAAATGAATACCATCCGAAGGCTGGAGAAGTTAAACACAAACCCAGCGATTTGCTGCAAGTGCGCTGGGACAGACGTTCCAAAGCTGTGCTTCAGGGAGGAAAATGTCAATTAAAGTGCAGGTGCCCCAATTTCAACAAAAGTCATCAAGAATCACCATTAGCTTTTATTATACGATACGTGCATTTAAAAATACACACAGGCTCACACAGCATTTTAATCAGCCTCACGGCACAGCCAACAAAGTAAGGAAAATTTTCAGAATTTTCAGAAATTGGAATGAGGTGACTTTTCACCCTAATTTCCAAGACCCTAATCACAGATCTCCAGCCATCTTCAGATGATGAACCTACTCAGAATAGAGTCTAACAGAATTCACAGCTACTTTGTAACTCTTCTGATTGATTATGGCCCCTCCAAAAAAAGAAAAATAATACATTATCGAAAATGTTATGAACTAAGATATAGGATGTCACTATAGCATACCCAAACAGCCAGCCAGTTCTAACTAGAGACTTGGTCAATCCAGTGAAAAATATACCTTAAACCTGCTTTTGGTAGAAGTTAGAGCAAAGGTCCGAGACCATTCAAAGAGGAATACCCAGTGACTGACCAATATTCATCTAAAGCACTGGAACTGGGAGGAAGGAAAGAGGGAAGTTTCCAGAAGAGGCTTTTAGAAATTTTTTCCCCATCAAAAATACAGCTTCATATACTCTACCTGTTGGAGTCCAGTATGGACAAACATAGTTACTGATTATTGCTTTAATCCAAAGTCTTCTCTTTTTGCCCTAAGACTAGTTCATCATTTCTTCACACTTTGGTATGAACATCTTTCATGCAACTAACATGGACTTTTTTAGAGAACAACCAAATGGGATGAATAGCACTGAAGAAAGAAAGTTATCATTAGGAGTTGGACGGGGAGTTAATTTGGGGACAAGAGTACTTCAGGAGAGAGGAGACCCAGGTAAGGTATAGCAAGGGGGGGCTTTGTATGTTTCAAAGGGCTGGGGACCAAGAAAGGGGCAACAGGAAGGGAAAATCTTGCACAGGAACGGGGCCAGGAGAATACATAGAACTACCTTTCTCTAGACTGAAATTTTGCCTAAGATTCAGTTCCACCAAAAATCATCGAATGTTTTGTTGATCGAGTCATATATTCTTCTAATTGCTCTGTTTGAAACAAATATTAAAAACCTAGTCAACATACTAGCACTTTAATTCACAGTTGTTCACACGGAATTTCCCACGTAAGAGTCATCATTTCCTTCCCCCTTCATTCCTTCACTGCAGTACAGATTTGTTAAAGAGCTTGACAAATTTCCAAGCTTAGTAGGCAAAGCCATTCATCTGATTATTTTAGCATCAGGAACGCAGTAGGCTGCATGTAAATAGGCCAAGAGGTGATTCTGGAAAAGATGGAAGGATAGACATGTCTCACAGAGATTTCCCTGAAAACCAGGCCATGTGTAATCTTTGGCAAGCTTGCCATGAATGTGGCAAGCCAGTGTTGAATCCTAGGACAATTCTAAAATAGCAAAATTTGCAATTCTTCCATTTTACTTGGAAAGTTGTCTTATTCTCACCTTTACAAAATAAACAGAAAAAAAATCAATAAAAATACTGCTGAAAATTTTTTCAACTTAATATCAGACCCTGAAGAATACCATGTTATTTATATTTATTCAGGTGTATACTTTCACATTAAAATAGAAGATAGGGAGTTTCTAGCATAGCTTGGAGGGAAAGAAACTTACTAATATCCATGAGGACTGGAGTTCAGTCCCTGGCCTTGCTCAGTGGGTTAAGGATCCGGCATTGCTGTGACTGCGGTATAGCTGGCAGCTGTAGCTCTGATTCGATCCCTAGCATGGGAACTTCTATACACTTCAGGTGCAGCCCTAAAAAGCAAAACAAAAAAGCAAAAACAAACAAAAAAAAAACAAAAAACACAGAAAATAAATGTAGGGATATACTTTTGCACCAAAAATTCTTAATTTAGTTTAGTACATAAAATACATTAGATGACTCCCTTAATTTGGCAGATGTTGGGTCTTTTTACTAAAAGTTATGTTTAGAAGCCCCATTAAGATCTACATATATTTTAACACTCATTCACAAAATCTAAAATAAAAAATAATGTAATTTTAATCATCGTGAGTTTTCTATTGGTAGTTTCCCCAATTTTCAGACACAGGAAGAAACATCAAAGAATGGAAATACAGTTGTAGAACTCTCAGGGTGTTTTGGGGGTTAGCGTTTCGGGTGGAGGAGGTGAGGAAAAAGAGTGGTAAAATCAGTCTTTGTGACAAGTGATTAATAGTTCAAAGTCCTGATGGCTTTTCTATGAAGAACAGACCCAAGGGGGAACATTATGAAATAAAACAGAGATCCTCAATTAGCTTGTCTACACTCTCTTTGGGGTTCTGATGGAGTATGCTCTCAATGTGGAAGGGCATTGCAAGTCCCAGGCTCTCAGTGCACCCCTCACATTTGCGTGTCTCTGGTTTCCAGAATCAGAGCAACTGGATTCAGTTTGATAATTACATACCTCTCTGAGCAGCAAGCAGAGACACTATTATAAAAAGAAGAGTGTGTGTGGGCAATGCCATGTAGCTGAAAGAGTATTGCTTTCTAGTCCCGTGACTCTGGGACAAGTTATTTAACTCTTCCTAAGCCTCAGTGCTAGCATCTGTAAAATGGAAATGATATCAGGCCATAGGATGAGGTTCACATGTGAAACATATCAAACCTGTAAGGCATTATCTGCATGGATGGAATTGTTATTATTCCAGGTTTCTCTCTCTGCTCTGTTTAGTTCATATGTGCCCACAGCTAAACAGAAAAACCAGGACATATGTTTTGTCTATTACAAAGACTCACTTGCGGATTCAGTTTCACTGCCTTCCTTGTTGAATCCTTCCCTTTGTCTGCTTTTCAGGGCATGTCACAACCAACCAGGTTCAAAGAACCCAGTAAGCTAAAGACAACTTAAAATAAATAAATAAAGAAATATATATATATATGTGTGTGTGTGTGTGTGTGTGTGTGTGTGTGTATACACACACACATACACATATACATATATGTGTATACATATATATATCGATCAGTACAAATCTTAAAAAAAAAAGATAAAACCTCACTCATTTTCTGCCACTAGACAACCTCTCTGATACCCAACTCAAACTCAGTGAAAAAACAGAACATTTCTGGAAAGCAGGGCTCAGCCTCAAATATGCACACCCTTTAAGCAAAAACCAAATCAGTTTCAATAGCCAAGTCAATTTAAATCAAAATCAATTGATGGATAAGGAAGTGATTCCCAAAACAAGGGGCTACAAAAAAACAAATCAAAAAAATCCCCTCCCTGTGCACCTGCTGGAGACACTGTGTTGCAGGCTCCACATTTCAAGCCTAACTTATATTTGATATGGTGTTGTTGCAGCTGTGGGACCAGGGTGGTTTATTTAAGTGGCTCCAAATGCCTGTCAGCGTGGCAACCAGCTGAATACATAAAACAGGCTCTCCAAACCCTTTATGGCCCAGGGTCAGAGTAAATGGAATAATAAAATCCAAATGCTTTTGTCTCATTTTCCATCACCCAACCCTTCCGCATAAATCTGCAGCTTCGCAGTGACCTTCGTGTTCCGTGCGGGATGAGGCCGCGGGTTGGCGATACATTTGGTCTGCATCTTAGGTCTTTAAAAGCTTTTTCCAATTAATTTTAACTGGCTTCCATAAGGATCAAGTACAGCTTCCTCCCTCCCACCACTCTTCACTCCCACCTTTTTAACCAGCCAAGTGACAGAATGCTCTAGATTAATAGGACAGGTATCAACCCCATTATGCCCTAGATCACCCAAGACAAAATTTGATCCCAAGTCCCAGGACATCTGAAAGGAGCAACATATCCTATTTCCAAACCACGGAGATCAAGTTGGATTTTATTTGATAGCCTTGCCTCTAGCTGCTGCATCTCTATGCAAAGTGGGGAAAGTATTTCCAAGTCCTATTGGAACTCTGGAGTTGAAGGTGTTTGTCTTTGAAGTCAGTGGAAGACATTTCCCATCCAATTATTTGTGTAGACATTTGGAAGCACGGGATGGAAAACTGCTATGTCTGGTAGGCTTGTCATCTTCACAAAACTAGGAGAGGAAAGAAGAGTGAGTGGCAGAGGACCTGTGACCGGGAGAAAGGGATGGAAGAAGCAAGTCCTGAAAAGCTGTGACTTGGAACCCCATCCTGGCAGCACCTTCACTGGTCCCTGAACTGGAGGGAGAAACCAACAGCTCAGAATGGAGCAACGGGAAGCATGTTTATTTTCATCACCTGAGAAGTTCAGTTTCATGCCACACCTTTCTTGATTATGACATTTCTTGACAATGTCATTTCTTTGTGTTAGCAGTGATTCAGGCCTAAATAAGACACAATTCCCCTTGTCCTAGCATTCTCCCCATCTTCTTGGGAATGTGACTGTCACAGAACTTGACTGAAAAAAAAATGTGATTCTTATCAAAAAGTATTATAATGTGGGAGGAAGTGAGCATTTAAATTAGAACTTTGAGTTCTTTACTCCCATCAAAAGTTTGGGTTCTCCAATCACTACCTCTATGCTGGCCACCCTCCCATCAAAATGGACACCTTCCACTTCCATTTCAGCTCTATTCTGCCCCTTTTCTTTCCTATTTATAAAATTTTATTTCCCTTTTTATTTATTTATTTATAAATGATTTTTATTTTTTTCCATTATAGTTGGTTTACAGTGCCCTGTCAATTTCTACTGTACAGTAAAGTGACCCAGTCACAGATATATATACATTCTTTTTCGCACATAATCCTTAGTTATTTATGATGGAACATGATGGAGGATAATGTGAGAAAAAGAATTTTCCTTTCGTATATATGTCCCATCTCTTCATTATTTTGGACTCCGGAAACTATAGGGACTGTATGAAAAAAAGGAAACCTCAAAACTAAACCTGAAAATATACTTATCTAAAATGTCTCCTGTAGTTACTAGACCTAAGAATGTTGGAGCAGAAAATAGTCCTGGAATTCATTTGGTTTTGATCTTCATTTGTCAGGCTTAAAGAAAAATGAAGGAAATAGGTCCTAAGCAAAATATATGTTCTCCAAAGGCATACAACCAGTTAGTGGAAGGGCTGAGTGACATCTTCCACAACTGCCATACATTCAACTTTTACTTGGAACTGGCACTAAGCTAAGTACTTTCTAAATGGAGTTCTGTTAACTACTAACTTTTCTGTTCGATGATTCTTCTGCCAGGGGACTGAGCCTGGGTCATCACACTTCATCACTTACCATTCCACACTTAACTAGCTGCAAATCGGTTAAATGTGAAGGGAAAAGAGCATACTTGAAGATGACATTCTCATTGTTTTGAAGGCTGATGAACTAAATAAAACAGAAAAATGTGAATCAAGCTTAGGAAAAGAGGTCCCCTGAACTGAAGTTAATATCATCCCCATCAACTAAGTTTGATCTATATAAGAACCTGGAGCGATGGCTTGAAAGTTCTAAAGTATGAATGCCAGAAAAGAGATTTCAACATAATTTTTTAAAAAATAATTAAAAGGCTTACCATTAGCCCTGAAGTTATTTGATAAGAATGTCTTTGAGGAATTCCCATCATGGCTCAACGGAAACAAAGCTGACTAGCATCCATGAGGATGCAGGTTTGATCCCTGGCCTCACTCAGTAGGATAAGGATCTGGCATTACCATTAACTGTGATGTAGGTCACAGACTCGGCTTGGATCTGGTGTTGCTGTGGCTGTGGTGTAGGCCAGTGCTATAGCTCCAATTCAACCCCTAGCCTGGGAACCTCCATGTGCCGTGGGTGTGGCCCTAAAAAAAAAGGACAAAAAAAATGTCTTTGAAAGAAATGCTAATTGTCCCACTTAAAAGGCCAGGCTGGATGGTCCAAAGTGATGGAATGAAAAATGTATCTTGCGTTTTGCTGCTTTTCAGGGAAATCACCCACAGACAATGAAATAATGGAATCCTATAGCCCTTGACTATCTTCTGAATCTACCCATTAATTCTTCTTCATTCAGGCTTAGGATGGAAAATCCATTGGAATGGGGCTTAAAATTTTTTTTTTCCTTTCTAGGCAGCCACTAAATCTATTTTATTTGTTTTTGTTACTCTTTTTAAAATAATTGGTACTTTCTCTCTTGTTTTAACAGCTATTTTTTCAAAAAGTTTTTATTATACTTTCCAAAAGCATCTCTATGGGATTTTAAGGCTAGCTCTGTGGTGTCATGGAAAGAGCATGGAGTTTCAGTGAAAATACCTCTGGGTCCAAAATCCACCTGAGCAAACCTGAACAGTTTTATCTAAAAACTCTCTGATCATCAGTTTCTTCATCTGTGAAATGTGGGTAACAAAACAGACCTTGCAAGATTGTCAATAAGGATTACAGGAGATTGCATAAATTATGGATGGATGGCAATATTTAATGGGTGTATAGCAACAAATATCCCCCCAAAATCTTTTCTGTCTCTATTCCTCGCTCTCCTCCCTCTCTCTCTCTCTCTCTCTCTCTCTCTCTCTCTCTCTCTCTCTCTCTCTCTCAAAGAGAGATAGGTTTTATTCCTATCTTCTTTTTCCATATAACACTCAACTATTGGCAGGCATGGGCTATTTTGCTAGGTTAAACACTCTCAGTTACTTCGACTGACTCATATTCCCTCAATACCTAAGTCTCCTCTGGGTTTTCTCCAGTTTTTTAATATCCTTCTCAAAGAAATGAATGTGATTTTCATATGTGGTATAACTAACAGAGACAGAGATATTTAATAGGAAACTTTGCATTAATTCCACCTAAAATACATCAAAGTCTGGTAGCTCACTCTACCTGGAAAGAAAATGGCTGATCTGTAACTTAGAGTAGTTCAAAGAATAGCCAATATAATGCTGTCCCTTGGTCATGCCCTGGCATGGCCAGAGTTGACAGTATATTGTCCACAATACACAATTATAAGCACATGTCCTGCCATTTCTGAATCTGAACCAACCATACCTCTGTGTTTCCTACTTACTTACCCTGACACATGTCTGCATTGCTTGAAAAAGACTTTATCTAGCTTCCATATTCTTTTTGTATATAAAATAGGGGTTTTCAAGTGGGCTTTTAATAAAAAGAAAGGAATCTATAACAGATGAGTCCAGTTTCTCCTAAACATAGATTTTAGAAATAAGGAACCAAAGATTTTGTCCAAAACTTGAAGTTGAATTTTACTAGATTTTCAGCCTAGGAATGATGAAATCTTATTCATGGGTGGAAATAATTACACATTAAGTCAATAGATCAAGGCAGAGTCTATGAAAGCATAGATTCCCCTTGGACTCTAATTCTACACTTGTTCACTGACTGCTTATCTTCCAATTCACTGGCATGAACATTCTCAAAGTTAAAGCTATTTAAAGAAGGATGGAGTTCCCATTGTGGCTCAGCAGAAACGAATCTGACTGGCATCCGTGAGGACTCAGGTTCGATCCCTGGCCTTTCTCAGTGGGTTAAGGATCTGGCGATAACATGAGCTGTGGTGTAGGTCACAGATGCAGCTCGGATCCTGTGTTGCTGTGGCTGTGGTGTAGGCCAGCAACAATAGTTTGGATTTAACCCCTAGCCTGGGAACCTCCATATGCTGCAAGTGCAGCCCTTTTAAAAAAAAAAAAAAAAAAAAAAAAAAAAGAAGGATATCACTGCCTTTGGGAAATTGGATGACCCCATATGAAGTCACAATGATAGTATTATCTAAGTCAAGCCAAAAACTAGTTACTGTAGCCATGTCAATTCTACTTATGGTTTCAGATTTGATGCCACCACAGACAATGCAAATATCTTGAAAATATCAATTGGACCTCTTGTGTCAACTTCAGATCAGAATAGTAATAAAAGCTTTCCAACAGGAAGAACTTTCTTGATCAGAGTTCATGCATCAGTCTTACTGCTAACTCTAGCAGCAGGGAGTTTAAATAACATCATCTGTGGTCTCCTGTCATTTTCCAAACTGGTCAACCCATTCCTTCTCTGAGCCACCAATATACCTTCTGATATGCTCACACAGAGAATCTCATTGTCTGTTCACTTCTCTTCTGCACCAGACTTTGAGTTTTGGAAGAACTGAAGCCATGGCTGATTTGTTGCTGCCTACCCCAGGATCTGAAATATAGCTATTGTCTAGCAAATGTTGATTTTTTTTTTCTTGACCACACCCTCAGCAAGTGAAAGTTCACCCAGCCAGTGATCTAGCCCATGCCATAGTAGCAAACCTGAGCCACTGCAGTGACAACACCAGATCCTTAACCCAATGTATGAGCCACAAGAGAACACCCGAATGCATGTTTATAAATTGAATGAATGTTCTTGAGAACTCAGATCTAAGAGGGAAAAGAGAAAGCCTGTCTATTTCTCAGTTTTGGAATATGAGCTCCAAAAGTTGTATATCTTATCTGTGCACCTTGCTCATGGAAGGTGAGAACACAGAGTCTCAATAAATATCTAATTAGGCTGTTGTGATTTTTTTTTTTCTTTAGTAGTTTTAGGGCTGCACCTGCGGCATGTGCAGGTTCCCAGGCTAGGGGTCGAATTGGAGATAACAGCTGCCAGCCTACGCCAGAGCCACAGCAACGTGGAATCCAAGCCGCGTCTGCAACCTACACCAAAGCTCACAGTAACACCGGATCCTTAAACCACTGCATGAGGCTAGGGATCAAACCCACAACCTCATGGCTCCTAGCCAGATTTGTTTCCGCCGCACCATGATGGGAACTCCTGTTGTGATTTTTTTTTTTAAGGGGCAGATGAAATTAAAAGCACAGAGGCAGGGTAAGAGGAATGTATGCAACACTTTCTGAGGAACAGCTGACAGCTGGGATGCAATGGCAGGAAGAAGATGAATGCAGCATCTGCATATCCCACAATGGCTGGGTCAGTTTGAGTAAAGGTACTCGCAACCAGGGCGCAAAGATGCGGGCCTGAAATTTGAAGTTAGGAAAAGACAAACACGAGTGAAGCAAAGCAGGTAAGGGTTTCGGATGCAGGCAGACACGATTCCAACCCAGCTCCATCACCTAGCTCATCACATGTGACTTTGAGCTTAACCTCCCTCAGCTCAGGAATTCTTAAGTCTATAAATTAGAAACTGTAATATGTGTTTTCCAAGGCTGTTACAAGAAAGAAGGAGATAAGGCAGGTAATAAAGGAAGAGGGGCTTTAATGGTATTACTGTTCTTAAGAGAAGCATCGATAATTGATGCTCGAAGATAGGACATGGCAAAAGAAATTTGCATAACAAAGGCAGACAAAAAAACAGCATCTGCAGTCACGAAGGACAACTGAATATGTGCTTGTAAAAATCAAAGTCTTTGATGAATCCCTCAAATGAAGTCATAGTAATTTTTTAACTATTTTGTAAAAATCATAATCTTTTCCAAAGAAACCAGCTGTGGTGTTAAACATTGAAGTCTTTGGTCTCAGGCTGGGAAAGTAAAACTGAATCTTGAGAAAAATCAAGAAAAACCGAAAAGGGAAATTATTGACATCTGAATAATAATATATCTGAATCACTATATTTACTGAATCTAAGATAACTTTAATTTTAAGATACACCATAATTTTATATAAAAAGATATTATTGGTTTATATGCTAATAAGAAAAAAAAAGTCACCAACTGGATTTTGTTATCAGTAATATGTATCTTTTTAAGAGATACTAAAATGTGAAAAAAAAGTAATGTGCAGTAAAATACAGAATTTAGGAATGAGGAGTTGGGAAAGAAAATGTGAAACATATCATAACTAGTAAACTTTTGAAGCCAACTTAGACTTGTGTGTGTGTGTGTTTCTGGGAGGGTTTTAAACAGTCAGAAACTCTTCAGCAATATCTGAGATGCTTGGTAATCATCTCTTCTTCAGAGTGAACACAAAAATCTGGAGCTCTTTTCAAAGAGCCTACATTTCATTCTGAATTTTTGTAAAAATTCCGTTGAAGCCTTAGGAGCAAGAGACTTTGTATCCTTCTAGAATAACAGGTGGAATGCAACCCTGACACTGATTCTGGGGCTATTTTTAGAGTTGTGATTTTTATGTTAATGCTAATAGATTTAGAGAAATGAAATATAAAATTGCTTTTAAATGGATGTCTCTAGAAAGGGGTGATGGCATGGGACACTGGTGTTGCCTGAAACATTTGTGCTAAAACTAAAATGCTTGGGATCCAATGCTTAATTTGATGTGTTGCACAGAAAATTTTACACAACAACCATAAATCTCAAAGTGGTCATCCTCTATCAGGCCTGAGTGTGTCTGTGTGTGTGGTTTGTACGTGGTTTGTGATTGTGTGGTTGTGTGTACAATTTTGTGTGTGTATATGTGTACCTTTTCATTTACTCATTTAAGTTCACATGTTTCAAACTGGCATGATGAAATTCCCATACACCCTGACATTGTATAGTGCTCACAGATTGCAAAACTTTTGTCTCCTTATACCTCTCCTTTTATTTGATACAATTAGGATAAAGAAAATAAATGTCAGTGAATAGTTGGATATGGATGAAATTTCCTTTTACGGATCATTTTAAATTATATTTGTTTTAATTTAGGAGGACTTTGAATAAAAGTAGAGTTCCACAGAAACAATAGGACAGTGTGGGGTCAAAACTTGGGATGTACTATCTCACCCCTGCTCTAACTTGACCTGTTTGACTCATGAAGGGCTCTGTGAATTTCGGTATCTCACATAAAGTAACTAATGGGTCCTTATTAGGTGTCAAGCATTTTACATTATTTTTTTTTAGGTCATTTTAAAAGGAACGAATTACCAACATTTATAGCAACATGGATGGACTTAGAAATTATCATGCGAAGTGAAACCAGTCAGACAATTAGACAGCAACACCCAATGCTACCGCTTACATGTGGAAACTAAAAAACACAATGAACCTCTTTGCAGAACAGACAATGACTCACAGACTTTGAAAAACCTTGGTTTTTCAAATAAGACAGTCTGGGGGGTAGGGGGAGGCACTGTGGGTTTGGGATACAAAATCTGTAAAATTGACTTGTGATGATTTATGTACACCTATAATTGAAATAAAATCCATTAAGAAAAAAATAAATAAATAAGCATTTTACATTAAAGATCCCAAATAAATTCTCCCAATGAAGCTGTAGAGTAGGAATTATCAGACTCATTTCGACATGCAGTCAGAATGTACAACACTAAGAGTGAGCTCTAATGTATAGTATGGACTTGGGGTGATTACAAAGTGCAATGAGGCTAATCAGTTATAACAAATGTACCGCTCTGGTAGGGGATGTTGATAATGGGAAAGTTTTACTTCTCAGGGGTTGGAGGGTATATGGGATATCTCTGAACTCCTCTCCCAGTTTTTCTGGGAACCTAAAATTGCTCTAGAAAATAAAGTTTATGAATTAAAAATTCAAGTTTTTCTTTCCCTCATTTCAGTAACTACCCTATGATACTGAAAATTAAAGAGAAGGAATTATCTAAAAGTGAAAAAAAGATAACTTTGGTGACAGGGTAAGCTGGTTGCCTAATGCCCACTCTGATCATGGCCTCATTCTTCATGACAGGCACTGGCTAGTCATCCTCCAATCTAGTCCTCTGAGTCAGGGTATGTGATGGTGATCTGTCATGCAGGCTGGCCATCGTGCTCGCTGTCATTGCTGTGCCTCTTCACATGGTCTATGTCAGAAGCCTAGTGATGGGAAAACTTTCCAGAGCTGCTTCTGGAGCCTCCGGCTGCCCAGATCTAGGGTATTGGTCATCCAGGAGCCAAACCTCTGGCCAGAGTCCAATAGAGGGCTGAAAGTGTAAGGGGAAGACGAGAGGGGGAGAATGGGCAAGGGCCTTAAGAGGATGAAGGAAGATGGGGAGGAGAGCAGGAGATTTGCTGAGATTTAGGGTTTACTAAGTGCCAGTAGTTAAAAGTACTGTGTCCCAATCTTCAGCACTCTGGAAGAAGTTCTACTCACCGCCCCCAGCACGTGGATGGAGGTTTGGGGAACCTGGGACAAAGGCAAGCAGCAAGGAGCAGCTCCAAAGGGCATATGGAATCAGGGTTTGATTTAGAGCATTTTTCCTCCATCAAATTGAAGTTTCATTAGCCAGCCTCCAGATGCTTCTCCTTAAATCAGGTTAATATCAAGTTTGTTGTTCCATTTGACATTGAGGAATGGTGAGGGCAATGTTAGAACCAAACACACGTGAAGTGTCCAGGATGCCCAGTGGGAAATCTCCCCTGCAAAGGAATTTATGGGTGAGCCCTGTTGTGCTTTGTGTCAGTCACTTTCAAATTTGGCAGTTTTGACAGGAGGACCTAAGACACTTCCTCTGGAAGAGAGTGTGTACATGGACTATAGACAATCTTGTCCTGACTACAAAATGTACCCGTTCTACCTGGGCTGCACTGTTCTTGAGAAATCTCTGTTTTCTGAGGAAGCCAGTCTGAAGCATATGATCAAAAAAGAGGTGGTATTTCTATGAGAGAATTCTAAGTAGAGAGTGAATGGCTTCCAAATGACATGGGCCAGCAGACGACATGAAATGGACATCAGATTCTCTTGAGAACAGGTGTTAGGTGTCCAGGAACATCCCAAGAGGCCACTCCTGCTCTCAGTTACCAGAACGGGGTTCTGAAGCTTTGTTCATGGGCACTAATGAAATGGGTATAAATGACACTTGTGCTTCAGCTGTGTTTCAGAGTGATAGAATGTAGCCACCACATCTATGAAACTATGCTGAATGTTAAGGAGTGTGGGCACCATTCCTGAGCCAAGCTCTAGGAACAGTGTCACAATTCCTGGTAGTTAAGGGCATCATAATTACAGACTTACCGCTAAGAACGTCCTTGGAGACGACACAGAAGGCTCGGAGCCTCTCCTTGTGTCATATGGTCCATGGAGAATGAATCACCAGGACAAAGTTTCTTAGAAACCAGAACTTAAGGCCAAACGCCCTGATAGAAATGGCAGGTGCTAATGTGGCAATAAGTTCTGACTTTTCAAGACTCCCAGATCTCTGTTCTGCACAGAACTTGGAGCGTTCCCAGGAACAGTTAGTGATGGAGTGGGGCATTTTCCACTTGGAGAGGTGATTTTTATTATTATTACAGGCTTTTGTCAGGATTACAGAAATTGGGAGGTGAAAAAGAAAAGGGACTAATCAAAAATGCTATTTACCAAACCACATTAGTCAAAATACTGCATTTTAAAACCCCTTAAGTTGTTATACATCATCATATAAGTCATTGCCAAGTAGTAATACAAATTCTTGAGAGTTATGTTGACATGGAATTTGTCAGCCGAAGTGCTGGAAAATTTACCTCTGCTCATATATCTGTAGTCATATCCTCCAAAGAAATTAACATATCATAACGCTAATATTTCAAGGTAATGTTTTCTCATGAGGATGCCATATTTTATCAGTTAATATCATCTGTGTAAAGAAACTGTTCAATTACAGTATCAAGCTGTATATGATTAATATTGATTTCGGCACAGTAATGGTGACTTTGCAAGGCACGAGAGTCTCACAGTCAACTCTGCAGTGAATCTGGGGAAAGAAATAAATTCATTTCTGCTAAGTAACTAAAAGATGAGTGAATGTGAGACTCATGGAAAAAAATTAATAGACCTGCTGAGATCCAGTCATCTTTACTAACAGTTCCAAAGCTTTGGAATTCTCCTGAGTCTTCGAGATGGAGTTAGGGGTAGGACTCTATGGAAAACATGAGGGTGTGGAAGGGTGGAGATTGTAAGTGGGAAGGAGACTCTATAAAGGTACATTCAGGTAGGCTGCAAGTATTCATCATGAAGAATTCAGGAAAATTGAAAAAGAAACACCTAGTATTTTTTTCTTTGCTGCCCGTTCCCTTCAATTCTGTTTTCAGCATTTTTTAATAACTCTTTGGTCCTCTCACTTCTTTGCCACCTTCTTTTTTTTAAAATGTATCATGTGCCTTTTACCTTCTACTTACTTTACATCTCCAAGCTTTCCTTACTAACTCTAAAATTTACTCCTGAGTTTCCACCTCTTCAAAAGGCTTCCTGACTATTGAGGTGCTTACCAGAGCTAGTGTGCCCTATGTAAACTCAGGGCTCCTTCTCCATTCTGTTGCATTCATCTGTAAATTTGCTAGACTGTAACTTAAATGTTTTCAAGAAATACATGTGCCCAGAGACTCAGAGTCCAGACCGAAAACAAGTGAGGGTGATTATCACTGTGAGAGCCAGAAAACTCTGCTTTTCTCTACTTACAAAACCATTAATAGTAACATGTCATCTTGCATATGCATTCCATCGGTCTTGAAGAAAATCCAGCTTGAGAAGATGGCGAACATCATTTTGGTATTGAACAAGAAGAAATGAGCTAGTGTTCTGCCACTTCTGAGTGTGAGGCACAATCAGAGTTATCAGAACATGAAGAAACGACCTCCATTAATCTGAATGCTTCACTGAAAGCTCAGGCCATGAGCTCAAGAGACTTCTGAGTCTAAGTAGTTAAAAAATTAAGTGTTTGAGTCTGTGGAGGACTACAAAGTTTTAAATGATAGGTAGTAAGGTTTTTCTTTATATAAGAATGATGTAGCATTACGAGATTTTTCTGAAAAGAAAAACCTAAATCTGGATTTCTGTGTCTAATCTTTCAACTAAATATTGGAGATTTAGTCTGGCTCAAACAACCCATATCTGCAGGCTGGATCTGGCTTACAGTTTGCAATGTGATTTAGAGAACTTTACTCCCTATTCCTCTCCATCACTCAAAGTGTTGACAAGCATGGATTGAGGTACCATTGGTGGACTATATGTAAGGAATTTATACCAAAATCATCTCTGCCCATTTTATCTATGTCAATGTCTCTTATAGTATATCTACACCAAATGCCAACAAATGGTGCTTGAAAAATGTTCTACTGTCAAATAAGTCTTGGAAATGTTAACAAAAATATCAATAAGGAGGGAATTCCCTGGTGGCCTAGTGATTAGGACTCAGGACTTTCACTGCTGTGGTGCAAGTTCAGTCCCTGGTCTGGGAACTGAGATCCTACATCAAAGCCACTGCACACTGTGGCCAAATAAATAAATAAATAAATAAAATAGCAGTAAGGAGATGGGAGTTATGAATGATAGAGTAAGAGGTCCAGCAAAATCTCTTTCTGAAAATCAGTGGTCAAGCTAAACATAATTGTTTTTTTTTTTTGGTTTTTTTTTTTTTTTGCCTTTTGTCATTTTATGGCCGTGCTCGCGGCATGTGGAGGTTCCCAGGCTAGGGGTCTAATCGGAGCTGTGGCCACTGGCCTGCGCCGCAGCCACAGCAACGCAGGATCCCAGCCACGTCTGCGACCTACACCACAGCTCACGGCAACGCCAGATCGTTAACCCACTGAGCAAGGGCAGGGATCGAACCCGCAACCTCATGGTTCCTAGTCGGATTCGTTAACCACTGCGCCACGACGGGAACTCCTAAACATAATTGTTAAATATAATCATTTCAGTATTCTGAAAATCAGTTATAGGTGTGCAACAGACTGAGAAACATTTATTAAAGAAAGACTACTAAGACTCAGATAAGAGCAATATTTTCATCTGAGGCTGAGGCTGCTTGAATCCACTCCATCTCAACTCCATATTCTCTATAATTCTGTCATTGTGGGGAAATCCATGAAAACCAAGAGTTTCACTGACAAAAAGAACTGACTTGGAGTGGAACATGGAAAACCCCACATGTAGAAATTTCACTGGCAAATGAAAGGAGAAGACCAATGTTACAGGAGATTACAGTTGCATTCTGGGTGGGGCAAGCAAAAAGATGTCAACCAAAAGTTTACTGGTAAGGTCTGGGGAGTAAAAGAGGCATAGTGAGTGTGTGACGTACCCACGTGACCCTGGCAATCAAGAAAAGGCTACACACCTGCTCAAGGCTGCATACTCTGCAGCAAAACTAGAGAGGGCTTCAACTATCACTGTATCTTTGGCTGAAGGTAAAGACTTGTACATACATAAAGACAACATGGAAGACAAAAGGCAAAAGAGACTTAAACGAAGTGAATTTTGAGTGAATTTCCTAACTCACATGCAGGTCCATCAGCAAAGGGTGGAAGACTTACTGGCTGAAATGTTTGAGAACAACTTGTGACCAATCACTGGCTGAGCTGACCTTTGGAATCAGGACAGGTTTATAGATTCAGGAAAACCTCTAGAAATGCAGAATTAAAACTAAAAACAAAATAAAATCAGCATCAATACCCTATGAGAAAATTGGAATCCAAATTGGAATTGGAATTCTTTCTGAAAAATCACTAAACAAACAAACAAGCAAAATAACAAAAACAGTACATGTTGTATATGTGTGAGTGTCTGGGGATGGGGTGGTCGGAATCTGGATCTGCTAAAATATATTATCCAACAAGTCTAGTCTTCTACAAAAATATATAAGATATGCAACAAAAAATTAAACTCTGATCTTTTTGTGGGAAAGTGGTCAATATAAACTATCTCTGAAGAGATCCAGATGTTAACCTGAGCACACAAAGACTTAAAATATGTACTTAAATAGTGACTTAATAACTCAAATAGTGACTTGACTATTATTAAATCAAACAGTGATAAAATATGTGCAGACAATTAGAGGAAATAATGCTTAAAGAATTAAAATATGAAGAAAAATGAGTGAAGCCTCAAGAGACCTATGAGACACCATCAAGGATATCAACATATATGTAATGGAATTCTCAGAGTGAGAAATAGTAGGAGAAAAATAGAAGAAATTATGGATAGAAACTTCCCAAATTTGGTGAATAGACAGAGCACAGTAGAGTTTTAGGGCAGTGAAATTATTCTATATTATACTATAATGGTGAATATATGTCATTACACATTTCTCAAAGACCTTAAAATGTACAACACCAAGAGTTTACTCTAGTAGAAACTCTGGAATTTGAGTAATAATTTGGTGTGGTTTCATCCATTTTAAAATATGTATTGCCAATTATTGTAGAATACACATTTATTTAAATTCCACCTTGGAACGTTCACCAAAGTAGACCATGTTCTGGACATAAAACAAGTCAATAAATTTAAATGGATTGGAATCACACAAAATATATTTTCTGACCTCAATGGAATTCAAATGAAAGTAAACAACAGAAAGAGATTTGAGAAATCCTCATATTTTTGGAAATTAAACACATATTTTAAAATAACTTATGGCTCAAAGAACAAATCATGAAGGAGATTAGAAAATATTTTGAATGAATTACATCAAATATATATATGTCTATATTATAAAATAATAAAATTCACAAATCAATACTCAAGTTACATTATAAAAATCTAGGAAAAGTTTATAACTAAAGTTGAAATAACAGAAGGAAGGAAATGTAATAAAGATTAAATTAGAACTAAATTAAATAGAAAATAAAAACAAAAATAGAAAAAACAAAGAATTAGTGTTTTGAAAGGATCAGCACAATTGAAAAATTTGTAGCTAAACAAGAATAAAAGAGGAAAACAAGTTATCAATTATCAGGAATAAAATATGAGATATCATTACAAATCCTACGAAAATTAAAAAGATTAAGAGTGTATACTATTAAAATTTTACTCTAAAAGTTGGGTGATAAAAATACGTAATTTCCTCAGCAGACATAAATTCCCAAAACTGTCTCAAAAAAGTAAAGTCAGAGAATCTAAACATACCTATAGAGAAATTATATTAGCAATTAAAAAGTTTTGTACAAAGAAATCTCAAATATAGAGAGCTTGGCTGTAAATTCCATTAAATATTTAAATAAATAATATTAATGTTTATTTAAAAAGACATTTCACTAAAGAAATATATAAGCTGTTAATAGGTATGAGCAGTTGATCAATGTCATTAGTAGCCTGGAAAAGGCAAGTTAAAATCAATGAAATACAATTTCACATTCATTTGGATAGCTGTAATTAAAAGACAGACAGCAGCAATTGTTGGCAAAGATGTGGAGAAACTGGAAAATTCATTCACAGATGAATGGATAATGAATATGTTTTATACAAATGAATACTATTTGGCAACAAAAAGAAGAACTGCCATATAAAACAACATTCATGAATCTTATTATGCTAAGTGAATAAAACCAAATTACAAAAAAAAGATAGACTACATATTGTATAATTCTGTTTATATTAGGGATTTAGAAGAGATAAGTCTATACGTACAGAAAGCAGACTCTTTGTTGCCTGCCTCTGTTGGAAGCAGGGATTAACTAACTGCCAGCAGTCATTCAGGATCATTTTGGGTGATGAAAATATTCTAAAAGTGAATGATGATGCACTTAAAATTTAGTGAATGCTGTAGTGTATAAATAATATCTCAATAAAACCTCATAAGAAAACAGTACTGAGGAGATTAAATTTGTTTGCTGCTTTACTTTGTAGAGTAAATAATCAATGTGCATTGAATATCTTTAAGAGAGGGCTAGATTACAGGCCATTTCCCAAACACTATATATAAATATATCAAATGTAACATACATGTAATATGTGTAAGATATAGTGTTATGTGATAAAATAATATACAACATATAATAATATATACATATGTATTTAATATTACATGTATAGTTTTTGAAAATCTTTCCTTTTGTAATTTTCTCTTCCATTTCTGATACATAAGGTAGTTCATGTTACTGAGACACCTGAGATATATTTTAAAGTAGACAGTATTAAGTTTCATCAAGGTCTCTGGCTCTCCCCCTTGTCTGTGAGGCTCTGACCCTCACAAGGTGAGATGAAGTGTGTCTCTTCTGAGTGGAAATCCTTTAAAAGCAGCATGTGACTCTCCAAGATTTCTTCCCCTGAAATCTGGTATCGAGACGACGATGTCATCAGATGGTGGAGCATCAGTGTACCTGGCCTCTGAGAATGTGAATAAGAAAAGCACCTCCTTGCCAATATTCTTTGGGCATGAAAGATGAGATAGAAATAAATTCTCGTTGTTTTTAAGTCCCTGAGATTCTTGGATTCGTTGTTACAGTAGCATACCCTAATTTACCCTTAACAATTAATCCTCTGAGCTTATCTAAATTGATAAAGATAATACTAAGGGAAATAAAGATATATGAAAAATTATTTTTTCATCCAGGTCCCTTAAATTGTGTACCCATTTTAAATAATTTATATCCATTATTTGTGAACAATTTTGCCACAGTCATCCCTCCCCCACCTAGTCACTTAGAGACAACTTACTTTACTATAGATCTTCAGTTATTTAAAAAAATAAGTCCAAGTTGACATTTGAAGAAATTAAAAAGTGAAGAACATACATGCATTGCCCAAACTTACTGGTAATGTTCACAGCAAATTATAACTTTGGCTCTAAAATTGCCCCCAATTCCCAGAGCCTGGTTATTCCAAGACAATGTGGGTCAGACATTCCCTCTGGGTCTGGGTGATAGGCAATAACCCTATGTTTCTAAGCCTTACTTGTGGAAAATAGAGCAGAGTGGATGTGGCTAATGGTAGCAGCTATACCACACTTGAGTCAACAAAAGATAAGCCCAGGGAATATTGAGTTTCATTGGAATACCCATGGGAGCACAGACAGCTCACCTCTGGAGTAAAGCAAAAATAGATGCAATGCTTAGAGATGTAACAAGTATCCCAAGTGATCCACTAGCGAAATAGGCCTGCACATCCATTTTGAGCAAATACACATATGAATTCAGGAGAGTTTTGACATAGGCTAGTCACTAACACTTCTGTCCAATTCAATCAAAATGGGCAAACTGGTGATGCTTGCACTGAGTCGAATGTGCATTTCAGCAAACTCTAAGATGCATGAGCATCTAAATGAGCATCAGGAGATTCTACTCTAAAAGTCGGAGGCACACTTATGGTACAGCAAATGAAATGCTACACGAGTGGCCATTTTTATTGCAGTATAAGCTACTGGGGTCTCCTCTCTGAGAAGGGCTCAGCCTGTTGCAAGGTGTCAGAGACTCATCAGCCATAAGCAGGGAAGAGGATGCCAAAATTAAAAATGTCCATCTTTATAAACTATAGTTCCTCTTATTATGGCACAATGGCTAAGTACCTATCCTGCCCAAAGCAGAGTACTAAGCTCTTCACACACTTCATTTTATGTAATTCTCAAAACAATCTTAGGAGGTGCATACTTTTTCTATTTTACACATGGAGAAACTGAGGCTAGCCACTATTTTGCTAAAGCACACGGTTAACCAACAACCTCAAGGCTTAACCAAGTGACCCTAGAGGTGCACCCCGGGATTACTGGTTGTCCTCAGGGTCCTCACAAACATAGTGGTTATCTGGATTTATTTTTTGAAAATTCAACTTAGGAGCCAGTCTTTCAAAATCCAAATATTTGGCTTCTAAGGGGAAATCTGATGACCCGGCAAAGTTGGCCTGTGCTTCCACATGGCAGTTTCTCGCTTGTGCTGACCAGTAGCTGTTTGCTTTGGACAGGGTGTGCCCCAGTTCTCCACAATCTTACCCAGTCTACCACACTCTTGATCATTACCTGGCTTCTCATGGTAGACATCTGAGTTTGAACCCCCTGGTTTAAATGGCTTTGACATGATAAAATGAGAAGTGATTTGTTGTGACATCTGTTATTCCTCTAAACTGGAGTTTCCCAACCTTGATGTTCTTGATCTTTTGGACTAAAAAACTTTTTGTTGTAGGGGCTGTCCTATGTTCTGTGGGATGTTTAGAAGCATCCTTGGCCTTTACTCAGTAGATGCAAGTAGCATCATCTCAGTTTCCTGTTGTGAGAACTAAAAATATCTCTTAACATTGCCAAATATCCCCTGAGCAACAAAATCACTTCTAGTTAAGAACTTTATCTTTGCAAAATGCTCTTTTTTTGAGGCTCAAAACACTTAAAAATAGTCAAGCAGTTGGGTCTGTTTTGGAGTAAATATAACGCACCATTGCTAATTTCCTGTTTCTTAAAATCTGTTATGACTATATATGATGTTTTATTGGGGGGAGCTGGTGTTTGGGTACTTTCTGTACTATCTTGTGATTTCTTATGTCTAACTATTTTTAAAAATTATTTTAAAAATAAAAGAAATGGTTGAGCAAGTACTGAGTCAATGAATGCATGATGAAATGTAAACTCTTTTTAATTTTTAATCTTCTATATTTGATTTCCTTGGGAGTAACAACTCTCACAAGTTACATTTCTCTATCCTGGGTATCTAATTAAGGTGTCTGGTATAGAAAATCTTCAGGAAGTATTTACGGGCTAGGTATTTTTAAGAGAATCCACAAGATTTTGACTCATGTATATCGGCCATTTGGGAAACTCATAGAAAATGAAGTTACTTTCCTTGATAAAGGGATGAGCAAAGGAAGGGGACTCAAGAGATACAAAAATGAACAAGGGACAAATGTGGATTGCTCAACTCAGCTGATCTGTTTAACAGAAGGAAGCACATGTCCAAGTACAGACAGAGAGAAAGAAGTGGAGGGGTGGAAACAGTAAGCTGAAAAGGAAAAGAAATTATTCCTACAATGATTCTCTGCCATAAACACATTTTGAACAGATTGTAAAAAGCAATTCAACTGAAATTAGATTACAAAGAGCATGCAGTATACTAAGTACAACTGTATTATAGAAACAGGAAATTAATTAGTCTGGGATATGGTATTTGCCCTCATCTGTAGAAGGCTGAGTCTTATTGGGGAAAGTTTGGGTCTTTGCCTTATGGTCATGCGAATTGTGGTAGAATAACGTTTCTGGGCTTTGAATCTGACCCACCAGTACCCATGGCAATTGTCATTTAAGCTTTCATTTCAGTCTGGGCAGTGACACCTGGATTCATGAGGGAATTCCTATGTTGTTAGGAGAAAACCAGTTACTTCCAGATCAGTATTTATGTAATCAGCTGACATAGGCAGTGGTGTTTCAGTTAGGCCTGTACAAAATGGTAATGGATAGAAAAGAATCTGGAAAAGATTCTATATAAGTGCAGGGTGGGGAGGTGAGAGGGATGGACCGGGGGTTTGGGACTGGCATAGGTACACCCAGGTATATGCAATGATTGGCCAACAGTGACCTGCTGTACAGGACAGAGAACTCTATCCAGTATCCTGTGATAACCTGTGTGGGAAAAGAATCTAAGAGAATGGATATGTGTATATGCATGACTGGGTCACTTTGCTGTATAGCAGAAATTATTCCCAACCTTGTAAATTA
The DNA here is from genome assembly GCA_004024745.2 of Catagonus wagneri. Taxonomy (NCBI): domain Eukaryota; kingdom Metazoa; phylum Chordata; class Mammalia; order Artiodactyla; family Tayassuidae; genus Catagonus; species Catagonus wagneri. The sequence goes on along the minus strand of PVHT021183630.1, from coordinate 8,280,319 downwards.
ACTACAATAAAAGTTTAAAACATTTTTAAAAGAACATATATATATATGTGTGTGTGCATATATATACATATACATATACATATACATATACATATACATACACATATATATAACAACATTGTAAATCAACTATACTTCTTTTTTTTAAAAAAATGGTAATGGGAAAACCTCTTGCAGGTTTTTGAAGTTCTCCCTCTGAAGTGAGGAAAGTGATATCTAATTATACACTAATACCTTAATCTGATCATTGATAATTCTAATAGTTAAAAGAAATAGATATAAGGAGGTTTCCCATCACGCTCTCCTATCTCATGATGCCACACTACAAGTCTATTACTTTATTGCAATATGGCAGCATTGGATTTGATATCTTTGGGCTGATAGGCAGAGGTTTGATGGTAATTTTTGCGGTTGTGAATCATGAGTATATGGCAGCAGTTTTTTTAAGTGAGTCTACACTTCAGATAAAAAGCAGGCTAGAAAAATTGGTAAGAATCCCCAAGCAGAGTTCCCATCATGGCTCAGCGGAAACTAATCCAACTAGCATCCATGAGGACTCAGGTTCTATCTCAGTGGGTTAAGGATCTGGTATTGCTGTGGCTGTGGTGTAGGCTGTTGGCTACAGCTCCTATTTGACCCCTAGCCTGGGAACCTCCATATGCCAAAGGTGTGGCCCTGAAAAGACTAAAAACAAAGAAAAAAGAATCCCCAAGCACTGAATACAGATATCATATGAAGGACTTAAATTCACAGTGAACAAATTTCACCAAAGCTGAGTGCACTTCTGGTAGATTTCTGTCATTTTCTTTGTGATCATGTAGGTTCACTTTTATTTTTCTCCCATTGAACATATTAGGAATTGAAGGTTATAAGAAGTCAAATGATGTGCTTATGGATGCAAGCAAGAGACAGAACTGGATTTAAACTCAGGTTTGGATTGAAACTTGAGGCGCTTGCTCTTGCCACTGTCCACTGCTGCCTGTATCATGAATAATACTGACCATCATTATGAATAATGCTGGCATCTGTGAATAGAAAGCATGAAAAAAGGGACATGCACAAGTAAAGAGACATTCATCCCTAGGACCAATACCTCCTGCTCTCCCACTCAGAATTACCTCCATCTGGAGGAATCAGAGAGGCACTTGGCGTTAGGACTCTTTTAGCACTCGGAATTCCATCCCCAGGTACCAACCAGGAAATGCCAGAGCAAGCCTTCTGAGGCCCTCCAACCTCACGCCTGATTTCCTGATACAAAACACATCCATGCCTGATGCTCTTTTAATGAGAGCAGCCTTGCCACTCGCCAGCCCTCTTCTTTTAATTTCTGCTTTGCAGCAAGCTTTATCACAGGGGAGGCGCAGGCTCGGCCATTCTCCCAGCATCTCCCCATTATCAAACACACTCCTTGTTCCCACCACTGGCTGCTTAGGGAGATGTTAAACGATTCCCTGTTTTAAATCTGCAGCACTTCAAAAGGCTGTTCTATCTTTGCTAGCGCTGAGGCCTGGCGCGTGGCCACAGCCAGGGAGCTGAGGTTTGCTCTTGGGTCCCAGTGCAATCACACACTGTCTGCTTCTCACGGCTCCCAAGCTCTGAGACTGTTTTTCAAAAATTCTCCAGTGTTTCCAGAATGACAATTGATTAGTGATAGCCAGAGCCATTCAGGTGCTGAGAACCGCCTGTCTGTGGCCAGGCGATTAGGGAAGAATGTTTTCGTGAGAGGGGAGTGGGTCTTGAAGAGCCACTGCAGTGCTTCTGCGAAGGAGGAGAGAGGGCGGGCTAAGGCCTTCTCTCTCCTCTCCCTCCCCACCGTTTCTCAAGAAGAATTTACTCTGCAGCAGAGGTCTCAAAAAGAAACACTGTGCCCCTCAGCCCCTGGGGTTTTACAAACAAAGCATACAACAAAAATGATCCTGGATGTGTCCAAGCAAGGGACTGGAGACTTTTAGAGGAAGACATCATGCTTGTCCTCAAGGAGCTTGCTTTCTCAAGCAATCATTACAATCATGAATCATAAATGCCAAGATAGGGCTATGCACCAGCCCAAAGAAGCACGCTTGGGCCGTGTGTGTGTGTGTGTGTGTGTGTGTGTGTGTGTGTGTGTGTTGTATGTGCATGTGTGTGGTGCCTGTGGCTGTGTGTCTCTGGCCCATGTGAGGTGAGGGCAGGGAGGGTAGGACTGTCTCAAAGCTTTAGTATGGCGATACTGTAGTAGAGAGAGCATAGCTAGCAGATCAGACCACATGAGCTCCTATTATATGCACAGCAGGGCAGGGCTAGGAGCTAAATCCAAAGGAAAAAAGTCATGTTGAGAAAACTAACCCTAGTGCTGTACTATTGGACCTGGATGTAGTCTTCATGGCATTTCCTCATGTTCTGTCCAGAGAGTTGTATGGTTAGTTCTCCACAGCAGAAAGTTCCCTGAATTGAACAGAAGCACAATTGAAGCTCTGGACTTGCAAAGGACAGAGATTCTAGGAAGCCTATTTTTCAGTGTAGGGGGAACTCAGAAAAGTCTAATGTCCCAAGGGTGTGGAAGAATGTATATGACTGTGTCACTTTGCTGCATAGCAGAAATTGACAGAACGTTGTAAATAACATTGTAATAAAATTAAAAAAAAAAAAAGACGTGAGGAATTTCTGTCTTGGTTCAGCAGTAATGAATCCAAGTAGCAGTAGTACCCATGAGGATGCGGGTTAAATCCCTGCCCCGGATTCACTCAGTGGGTTAAGTATCCTGTATTGCTGTGGCTGTGGCACAGGCCAGCAGCGGCAGCTTTGATTTAACCCCTAGTCTGGGAAATTCCATATGCCATAAGTGCGACCTAAAAAGGCAAAAAGAAAAAAACAGACGTGAAGACAGCCAAGGGGTAAGTGAGGGATCCTCAGTCCTGCCCTCCACATCCCACAAGGCCAGCTGAGCTTGTTTGAATGTCCCCCAAAGATCACTGATCCAAGGAACACAAGGACCCATGGTAATTCCTACCCACTTTACAGGGCTTCAGAGAGATCTGCCAACAGTGTGTATGAAGTGTTTATGCTGTTATCAGAACAGGTGTTCAAAACTAGGCATTACTACTATTATTTTTTATTGTGTGTATTTCTGTGTGTCTGTGAAAATGTGTCACACTGTGTATGTGTCAGTATGTGTGACAGGTAGAAAGAATCCCATACCTCTCTTGTCTCTGATCCATGGGAAGGAGACTCAGTGTTTCACTCAGACTAGTGTAAAGGGCCATGGAAGAAAGAAGAACAGGGTAAATGATCAGAGCATGACCCTGCTGTGGTTCACACAGTCAGCAAGGAAAAAAACAGGATGGAAAAATCACTTCAGGCTGGGGCACCACCTGAGGCCAGAGCCCTGGGGCCCGAAGCACAGAGGCTGAAGGGCAGGTCAGCAGAGGGAATCTTTTTCCCTCCCTGGGCTCAAAGATCCAAGCTCCTTCTCAGCAATGGATCATGATACTGAGAAGAGCAGGCTGCTGATCCCACTGTCTTGCACAGGGGCATTTAGAGCCATGTTAAAAATTTTCCACGAAAATTTAGACATATGATCAAGGATTAGCCAAAAAAATTAAAATTAAATAAAGTGTGCATCATGAAGTTACTAACAAAACTACATCTGTTGTCCTCAAACTTTGAGATGGTTGGATAGATATGTTGACATAAATATAAAAGTGATTTCTTACCTAGGAGTGTGAAAAGGAGCACAAGGCCCATTCATGTGCTACCCAAGGATTATTTAAATTCAGCTGCTTCCGAGAACTAGGCACTGTGTCTACTCAGAGCATCCTTATTAGAACGAACAGCAATGGCATGAAACAAAAAGTACAAAAGAACAATCCATAAGGAGAAGTCGCTGTACAAAAGAATTTTCACAAACACTGGCAGAAAAAAAAAATTACCTTTGCTTGATGAGGCTGATCGAGATAAAAGATCTAAATTAGTACAGTTCCTGGAAAATGCCATAAGAGAGACAATAGATGAGGGAAAAAAGAAATTTAAATCAGACTTGGGTTATGCCAAAGAGAGATTGTCTAATTAAACAAAGAAATAAGACAAAATTAACGTACAGGAACTTTTCCTCATACAGAAGGAAAATAAAGCCTGACAGTTTAAGTAGGAAAGTTTACGGTAATTTTCAAAGAAAAGGGGAAGACAGAAGATTGGTGGATTTCAGACACTTAGTGCACTTGCATATAGGCTAATGTTTCTCAATGCAAAGCATGAGATTGAAGGGCCATGATGACTGAGTGAAGGAAGGAGGTCAGTGGTATCACTGCAACAAAAGTTAAGTCAACTGGGGGGAAATTTTGCCAGTTGCCCATCAAAATCTGCCCTCCTCTACCTCCTAAGCGTGTTGGTAAACTACATGTCCTCATCTTTACATTTGGATAAGATCATATGACTGACGTCTGATCCAAGGAAGGTAAGAAAAAGTGATGTGTGTCGCTTCCTGCTTCGGATTTTGATCATCACCTCCCCCATGCTTTTATTCTATCCTGCCAGCTGGAACTCAGAAGGTGTTATGACCCAAGGGTCAACACAACAACCCCCCAATGGGAGGAGCCTGAGTCCCTGAATCTCTCTATGAAGAAAGGACCTCCCACCAACCTGGACCACTCATCTTTGAGCTGGATGACTTCTCTAGTATTTAAGCCATGGTCTTTCTCTTTCTATTGCTTTGCCTTTCCCAGAACTGTGTACCGAAAAAACCAAAGATTCACTCAAAACTGTTCACTGAGTAGTTACTAAATTTTCAGTCTGGTTTAAGGCATGGAACACTCAATGCTAAATCAGACACATACGTGAACGACTCACTGGGGTAACCATTACTTTATTCTGGAGCCATGCAGAATGACGTGGGAAAATCAAAGAAGGGGCATCACATTCTTTTTGGAAAGGAGAAGGAGGAATCAGCGTGGCAATGTCATTTGAAAGGAGCCCATGAACAGACATCCTCTGGGTGGAGAAGCAGGGAAGGAAACAAGGGAGGGGAACTTCTACAATGTGCATAGAAAGGGCAAGCATGGCCAGTCAGTAGGGTAGTGGCTTCAGGAGCTGGAGGTAGAGCCAGAAAGACATATGAGGACCAGCCTATGAAGATGCTTATTTGGACTTCACCCTGCAAGACAGTAAGGAGTCTGCTGAGGTTTAAAGGAAGTACTTGATGGCGCCAGATTTGTGCAGTTGAAGAGAGGTGTGCAGAGTTGACCTGAGTGGGAAGAGAGAGCCCAGGGTGGCTGTGTCTCGTTAGCCTCAAATGGCAATAGTGGGGGCCTGGATGGGGATGTAACTGTGAGGCTGGAGAGGAAGGAGAAGCTATGAGAAAACTTTCAGAGTGGAAATGGACAGAACAGCAAGTGGAAGGGCTCTGATGAGGAAGATGGCTAAGTGGTCTGCTCACTACAGCTCTCGCTCTATTGTCTAGACTGCAGCTCTCCAATCAGCTCTGAAAGACTTCTGCTTTCCCTCTCCTTTTCTCTAGGGTATATAGTGGTCCCTCTGAAACGGGTTCTCATTTCAGTTCCAGGCTATTTCCCCTCCCCCTCCAACATCCACCCACCCCAAACCCACAAGAACTGCTCCAGTTCAGATCCCCTCCTCCCTTCCTACCATCACCATGTCTGACCCTACCTTCGAGAACCTGCTCCTTGACTTTCAGCAGCTGAGGACAGATCCCATTTGGCTTGAAGGATGAGCAATGATAAGGCTCAAGACAATGAGAGTTGGAAAAACAGGGAAGCATTTTTAAGGGAAGGGATGAGATGATGAAAAGTGTGAAGAAGGGGAAGATGGACATTTGACTACGTTGGAATTTGAGCCTGAGCCAGTCAAAGAACTTCTTCAGGCCTCCTATCTATAAATGGAGATGATTACAAAATATTGTCTAAGATTCCTGATAACCTTCACCCACTAACAAACAAATTATTCTGGAACAATGAAAAAATAATTGTTCATGAATTGTGTACTACAGAGCAAATAACAACCATGTCTAGATTTCAGATATGACCAAATTAACTTTGCAAAACTACCTAACTAAATCACAAATTAAATGAGCTAAGAAATGGAAAATTTATGAGTGCATGTTTTTAGGACCTAAACAAACACAGTAGTTTTAAGATTCAGAATCATTTAACGGAGTCAGTGTAGAATATGGAATGAAATTTGCAATAGCTGACACTCTTAAAGAAGGAATAATAATTCTGGTAACCAGAAAGAATATATAAAATTAATACTTATAATTACAGAGGAATTACTTAATTATCTGACTTATTGAGAGAATACAATCGATGCTATTAAATAGAATTGAACCTTATATCACTTTACATGTATACGTCAGTCAAACTGGATCTTTTGGAACAAAGATGCAATGCTGAATAGATGCATTCTGCAAGAATTAGCTAGAATGATTATCTGTTCCAATTAATTTAATTTATTGTATTGTGCCCTGGGTTCAGAGTGGTACATAAATTGCAGAATATTTGGGGGCAGTGAACAATGAGACAAACGTTTAGGAAATTGAGACCTTATCATGAACTTTAAAGCAAGCATGCTAATAAGATTTATCATAAAGCTGTTAATACAAAATTTCACAGGATGGTGAACATTTCTCAAATCTTTTGAAATAAAGTTTTTACCTAAACATTGAAAATCCTTTCAAGAGCATTAAGTATAAGCACATAATAAAATAACTTAGAATCGATGAGACTAATTATATGCCTGACACTCTTCTAAGTATCTCACAGGGATGAACTCATTAAGTCATTGCAGCAACCCTAAGAGATTGGAACTGTCACTCCCCTCATTTTGGTGAGGAGACTAAGGCACAAGAAGGCTAAGGACAATACATGTTCATAAATATATTGGAGTTCCTGGGAGGCTCAGCAGATTAGGGATCTGGCATTGTCCCTGCTGTGGCTCCAGTTCAGTCCTTGGCCAGGGAACTTCCACATGCAGTGAGTGTGGCAAAAAAAAAGAAAAAAACCTCAGCCAGGATTTGCAGCCCAGCAGCCTACTTCCAGAGTCAATGTACTAAGTACTACCTTTGGCATCAATCTCAATAATTCCTAATTCACTGGTCAGCAGGGAACTCATGCCTGGGTCTCCTAACAGCTGCTAGATAATCAGGGTTTGAGGAGAGTCAGTGGGGAGAAAGGGCTTCCTCTCAGTCTACTACCCTGATTTGGAGAGTTTTGAGTACTTCTGTGAAGATATATGCCAGGCAGTGGCACCAACAACTTCCAAAAATCTGGGTCAGGCATTTCAGAACTGGAGAGACTAGGCTTCCACCATTCACATAAAGAACAGAGTTTGCTTTTGGAGAAATCAAATATTTAAATTTGTTTTCCTGGAAATACCCCTGTAATTCCTGCCAAAGCATCCATAGGTGGCCACGAACAGAAATATTATTCAAAACAAGCCAGAGAAGACAGCTTGTTTTCCCTAAGACCAACTCATCAATGACTCACTAGGAACCCAGAGCATGTTCAGTGTGTCCGTAGGAAAGAAAAATAACTTATTCCTTAGATTTCCAGTGACAAGATTTATTGTCTAAATCAGGGACATTTGAGAAGGAAAAGGGACACTATTAATAATGACCACAAGAAAAGAAAAAGGCAAAAACCATGCTTGCCCCACATAAAAGGGACATATCATCATCACGCTATTTGTGTTTTGTTTTGTTTTCATCTCTTGATGATGCATTACATATTTTTTCCAGTTTGGCATCCCTTAAATTCATTGTTAAACTTTTCCATGGTGACAGAGCCATGACCACAAGTCAATAAAATCATTTCTAAGCAGCAGATAATGATATACTATAAGGGAAAGGGGAAATGTCTTTACAAATCACAGTGAGACTTCAGGTGAATCTGGTATCACATGGCCTCAGGGTCAAACCTTCAGGAGACTTTGCATTTATTGCAAAGCTACCTGGAAAAGGCCTGAGAATTTGTTTGATTACCAAATTCATAAGTGGCAAATAATTAGCTTCCTTATCTCCCCAAGGGATTTTCTAGATTTATTAATTTGGGGAATTTTTAGAAATTTTTAATCATGGCTAAGTAGATACAGTAGGCACATTCCTTTCATTCATTTTCACATTGACATATTTTTTAAAAAAAACATTTATCAAAAGTGGAGGCCAATGCTTCCTTTTACCCAGGAAAATATTCTAAATTCATTCATTTATTCATTCATCCCAATTGTCTGAATGTCTAAATGCCAAGTGCTGTGGAGGGATATATCAGTTAAATAATATGGACATCATTTCTATGCCCATGGAGCTTGCAAAAACAGATAGATTAAGCAACCAAAAAATGACATCCATATTACGAAACAAATTATAAGTATATAAAATGCTGAATTGAGAAATAACAGCTACGACATATTTTATTGTTTATTTATTCTACTAATATGTATCATCTACTGTGAGACAGCAACTTTTCTAGGCACAAAGATCCCAGTGGTAAACAAAAGGGACATGATTCCTGTCTCATTGAAAGTATAATCAACAAAGAAGGACAGATAACAAATATGTAAATGAGCACAGGGTTATTTTAGATTGAAAAAAATGTGTCAAGGACTCTAAACTGGTAAAGTAATAGCACAGGGGTGAGCCAGCTATGGCCCCGGAACCAAATCTAGCCTGTTTCTGTAAATAAAGTTTTATTGGAACACAACCCATCATTTACGTTCTGTCTCTGGCTGCTTTGACCGTAAAACTGCAAAGTTAGTTGAGCAGTTGCAGTGGAGACTGTATGGTCCACAAAACTTGAAATGTTCGCTTTCTGGCCCTTTCATGAAAAAGTCAGCCGATCCAGCAATAAAGAATAATAGCTGATGGCAGATGTGAAGAGAGGGGAAATCCTGCATAAATAGGGTAGTCAGGGAATATTTTTTTGCAGATATGACATTTAACAAGAGGCCAGAAAGAGAAAGAAGTAGTCACAGAAATCAATGGAGAAAGAGCCTTCCTGTCGGAGAAAATTGCAGGAGCAAAGGATCCAAGGCCACAAAGGGGCCTAAGAGCTAAAAGGAGCCTTGAGTGTTTCAAGGGATGCAGGGAGGGAAGGCATGGTAGAAAGGGCCAGGCTGATGTGGCAGACAGGTACCTGATTGAAGAGGCACTGATGTTTGTGATGGGATGACCAGCTTGCATTCTGAAAGTCTGGTCAAACTGGATGGGTACTGACTGCATAAGGGAGTTATGTGACTTGGAAATTTAAAAGATCGCTCTGACTGCTTGTCAGCAACTAGAGTTGGGAAGGTAGACGCTAACTGCTGGGAACATGTTAAGATGCCATACCTGTTATCCCGGTGAGGGCTGGTGGAGGTTTGGCCAATAGAATGGCACAGGAATTAGAAGAATCAGTGACATGGAGCGTATTGGAGCTAATGGCTTCTATAGCATTTGTTTCTCTGTCATCAAGACGGTATATGTAAGATTAGTAAGAATGTTCAGTTTGTATTTTTTCCTGCTGCTTGAAATACCTAGAGCACCAGAGCTAGTCAGATTCTGAGTCTCACTTGAAATTTTTTTTTTTTGCCTTTTTGTCATTTTATGGCCGCGGGTTTATGGCCGCACCCGCGGCATGTGGAGGTTCCCAGGCTAGGGGTCTAATCGGAGTTGTGGCCACTGGCCTGCGCCGCAGCCACAGCAACGCAGGATCCCAGCCGCGTCTGCAACCTACACCACAGCTCATGGCAACGCCGGATCGTTAACCCACTGAGCAAGGGCAGGGATCGAACCCGCAACCTCATGGTTCCTAGTCGGATTCGTTAACCACTGCGCCACGACGGGAACTCCTCACTTGAAATTTTTGATCACAGATGAGCCACATAATTTGATGATTAATCTTGATTGGAATATCATTATTATCAGCTCGGAATCTAAAATATAGAGGTCTGGAGAGGCATGGCTAAACACTGTATTATAATCCTGTCTTACCTTGGGGACCCCAAGCCCAAGAAAGCAGAATGAGAGAGCACTTATGGACCCCACAAACAAGAGGAAGGTGAGAAGATCAGGAGCTTGTTGTTGCTGTGGCACCAGGGCTCAGTCCATCTAGGGCCCTCTCAGAAGCCCTTAGAATATATATAGATGTCCCTGGAGGAGCTAAGGGAAGGGTGGTCAGGCTATCACCAAAAGCCTGTCAAGCTACTAAACTGTTTGCTCCAGCAATATCTCAAGTAAAAAGTGGTGATTCATGTGAAGAGAAGCACGAAGGTGTCCATAAAAATCCTTTATGGATATGAGGCACTTGTCTACATTGTCTCCCATTTGACCTTCACAGAGACCTGTGAGATTTGTATGCAATTCTTTAGCCAGCTTTAACATTCCCATTTTGCAGATGAGCAAACTGAGTCTCCAGATTTACAATGGAAACAAGGGCAGAGGCTGGACTAAAATCCACATGGTAGCCCCCAGCTAGTGGTCTTGGCACTACACTTGCTTTCCAGCCTGAGTAATCCCAGGCTCTCTTGTCACATATGATAACATGAGTTTCTCATTCCCCATCAATTCCCTAGTTTAGTTACAGCTTTCATGGGGGAGAATGCAGAAATCCCACAATGAGCTGGAAAATGCTAATTATTATTTATTACTTAAGAAAAATGGGATCATTACAAGTGTGTAACAGAGCTCCCAGGAAAACAGTGGCCCCAGATTCTGGACCCTGTCCCTTACCAGGCAGGTGACCAGCTTTGTATGCTTAAATCTGCAGGTAGAGTCAAAGTCAAAATCGTGGTGACTACAGAACCATCAGTCATGTTCCCACAACTTATGGGAAGTCATCTTTGAATTTTCTTACTCTCCTTGACGTGATTCTACTGGTCAGGTGACCAAGTGGAGGGGGATAAGGGGTCACACCTGAAGCCTAGCAGACATGGCCACCTCATTCTCCCAGACAAGAAAACAAACTTCTCCCTCAACGAACTAAAAATAAAGAGTAAATCACTAGAACACTTCATCCCTAAACTGTCATTAATAATTAGTCATGAGAAACCTCACTCTGGATCCCAAATCCTGTCTCTGAAGCCAACTTCCTCTAGTTATTGTAAATTGAAACCAGGCATTAGTGCATAGGATTCTCATTTAAAACACTCTGAGTTTCTGCTGCAGTGCAGTGAGTTAAGAATCCAGCTGCAGTGGCTCAATTTTCTACAGAAAAGCAGGTTCAGCCCCCAGCCCAGTGCAATGAGTTAAAGTATCCAGCCATGGCACACCTGTGGCATAAGCCACTACACCACAGCAGCATCTCATATTCAGTCCCTGGCCTAGGAACTTCCATATGCCACAGGTGCAGCCACAAAAATAAATAAATACATAAGTAAATGAATAAATAAATAAAATACTCTAATTGTCAATATTAAGACTGTCCCACAGGAAGACAGCATGATACAGTATAAAGGATATGGTTTCTAAGTGATTATAAACTCTACAGCTTGCTGGTGCCTGACATTGGATAAAGCTCTTACCTCTTTGAGCCTTGATTTCCTTCTCTTAAGAATAGGGATACAGAAGAATTAGGTGAACAGAGCTAAGCACATAGTAGGTGCTCAATAAATTTCCACAACATTATTAATAATAGTAGTGGCATTACTATCAAAAAGAAATTTTCCAGTGACCCACAAAATTCCCCAAATAAACATTCTGGGATCCAGGATCCTCTGTGTCAACCAGGAGTTTCCTGAACACTTTCCCCCGCGACCGAATATAAACCAGCTTCACTCTCCTCCCAGCAAACCTTCTAATTATCTCCGCTGTTTACAGCATCCAGCCCCTCCACTACCAAATTCTCCATTATCCTGACAGCCAACAAACTAGACCTATTAGAACTCAGCACAACTTTTGCCTAAGGCAGGAACTTTGTGAGACCACAAATCGTCTTGGTATTAAAAGTCGGTGCATAAGAACTGCCCTCAGCTTTTGCGCTAAATTGCTAGTTTGAAGACATTCATGGCAGTATATTGTATTTCCACTATATTTTGCTTTAATAGACTTCGTGGTGAAGTGTATAAGAAGAGTTTTAAAGCCCGAGGTAGCACACAGCCAACTTTTTTTTTTATATATTTTCCATCTTTTATTTGTCACCTTATATTGTTTTGTTGCTTCACATACATAAAACAACCTGGCAATCACAGAACAATCCCCAGCAGTTAGTTGGAGGCACATATTGACTTCACTATTAAAGTTGAAACAATCAAGCTAAAGAATCTGTGGTGTATTTTTCTGCTACTTGCATGAGACTTTAATTTTAAAATGAATGGAAAATATCCCCTCTGAATGAAATAGCACTTTCATTGACCTTGGTTTATTTCTATGCTTTTGCATTGTTGCCTAGGACAACCCTGCAGTTAGAGGGAGAAGTGGAAGAAAATATTCATCTCACATTTTCATCTGAAAGTGCCTAGGTGCTTTATGGCCATGATTCTTTGATTCCCAGTCAATTGATGGGCTGAGTAAAGCCAGCTCACCTGGCCTTGCCTTGGTTTAGCAACATATATCATCCCTTTGTTCAACTTCATGATGCCATGGAAACAGCCCAGGTATCCTGTATCCATCACCCTATAGCACTAGGGATAGGGAAAAGTGAAACCTACTCCATGCTCTGTCTTCATGGAGCATATGGTTGCATGGAGTCTCGTGAGAGAGAAAATAATTAAATAAATAACCATGCAAACATGTATGCCTATAAGTGCTTTCTCATCATAGTTATGAAGGAAATGTATTATCAGAGGATCTGGATGTGGGATTCCAAGAAGACCTTCCAAAAAATGAGCAAGATGAGGAGATGAGGGAGTTGAATAAGAGTCTTTGGAAAGAAAAGTATCTAAAGAGGAAATCACCCATGAGGAGACCCCACAGCAGGAAGGATCTGTAATCTTTGAGAAACCAAGGCAAAAACCACACTGGGGAGCAGAGGACATGGGCAAGGGAAGTGAGAGGTGGAGCTGGAGTGGTGGACAGTACTAGAGCAGCGGGACCCTGGAAGTGATGATGGAAAAGCATCATTTTATTCCAAGGACAGTGGAGGGACATTGAAAGGGTTTAAGCAGATGTGTTACAGATCAACTTTTGGCATAATTCCTTTTCCTCTGGCTTTTGCATGGAGAATGAATGGAAGGAAAATGAATAGAAGTTGAGAAAGCCATCTTGAGAGCGATGGGTCCAGATGAGAGAGAACAGTCGCTGAATGAAGGATTTGGAGAAAAGATAATTTGGAAAAAACAGATTTCAAAGTGACTTCAGGACAGACTAGATATGATGCTGAAGAGACAGTGTCTAGAAAGATGCCAAGATGTCCCGCAGAGAAACTAGTGTGGGGAGATGTAAATTTTGAAAGAGGAAACACTAGGAAGTGCAGATTTGAAAGAATATCAAGTGCTCAATTTTAGACATTTTGAGTTTGTTTTGAATGTGAGTATCGGAATCTACCTCCAGCTAAAGAGAGATCTACTGGAAGAATACTGAGAATCTCACAGAATTCAAGGGAGAAGTGACATCTAAGAAAATTAGGACCAAGACAGCCCAGAGAGTCAGACAGCAGCAATGTATCAACCAAACCAGCTCTGAAATTGATGTAACTCAGTTCAGCAATTCCCAGTCTGTATCTTTCAATTGCCACGTGCGAAATATGGGAAGAGAGGATCTAATGTATCCAAATTAGAATAGAGACTCATTCTTCTCGAGTCCACAAGGAGCAGGGAGACAGGACCTTATACCAAAAATATGGCCACTCCACCCTCACCCATGCAATTTGACAGCACCTCTCAGAGATGATTGTGAGTTAGGAAATGAAAGACATTCCAGTGTCTCTGGTGTATTTATATATCTGTATCTATATCTATATTACATTTATATCTATACCTATACCTATATTTATATCTATACACTTTTATTTAACCTTCACAACAACTTTTTGAGATTGATGCTATTATAGCCATAATATGAAGGTCACTAAACCAGAGAAGTTCGTCAGTCTCAAAGAGCACACAGTTGGTAAGTAGTTGGTGAAGCTGTGATTTAAACTCATGTTAGTCTACAGTGTCTTTGAATTCAGATGGATTCAGGATATAATCACAGCTACTCAAAATGTACTTTCCCAACCATGGCTGTCTTATGCAGGATGCTGAGAACTCCAAAGGGGAAAAGGGAGGTTTGGTTAAGTTTCATAATATTCCAGTTGATTCATCAGACTTTTGGAATCTAAAATCTATGTCTTTCCACAGATGGTAAACATAATGATTAGAAGGATAAAAGTGCATTTGCCTGGAGTTAAACGTATGGTTGGTAAAACAGCATGATCACTTCAGTTTCCCAGCCTGGTGCGATAAGTAATCAACACTGTTACTTCAGACCAAAAGAAAGAGTAAGTATCTCCTTCTGAAGCTGTCACACAAATTGTTCACAAGTCTTTCCATGCATCCTGTGATAGATGGACGAGATTCATCTTGACTGAAGTGGGAAGAATGGAAATACCTCCATCAACATCAGAGGGAAAAGAGTGATTACACATAATAAAATACTCTCCAGTGCAGAGCACACTCCCCTTTGTATTAAATGATGCGGTGAATGGCGTGGAAAATATATTAGTTATATCACAAGGAATTCCTAGACATGTATAGTACAGTGACCAAAGCCTCCTCTATGAGAATATAAACTTTACAAGACCAGGGACTGTTCGCTGTAGTATCCAGGGTCAAGACCGGTGTCTGGCACGTGATATCCACACGTGCTTGTGGAAGGAAGGAATGACTATGACTGCCTACAGATATATCAATCTAGGTGTCATATTGTGAAATTCATTTTTTTCAGAGTTTATGACACCACAATAAAGGCAAGCTGCCTCCATATAGAATCCAGTAGAAAGTCAGTCAGTAGAAAGGCAATAAGTTTGAAAACAGGAATAGAAAATTTATCCAAAGAAAACTTCATAGTTGTTTGCCTCCAAAATTTTCTTAGTTCGATTTATCAGCCTCTATCCATCCTGTCTGTTGTCCTAACAGCACTAATACATGGATAGGGTACGGAGATGGTGGATTAAAGCAAGTAAAAATAAACAGAAAACCCCGATGAAACCATCCACTCCTACACCATTACACATAAATGCTGATGCTCTCAAATCTCCATCTTTCCTGAGCAGCAAACCTATGTTTTCAATCGATTGCATGGCCCACACGTACTCCAATCAGAAACAAAATGCATCATCTTGAGCCACATCTTTCAAGCTCCAGTTCTTAATTAACCATAGGCTCTCCTCTCTCCAAGGAACCTGAACTTGACACTCAGGTCACCATGAAGTGCCCCCTCCACCCTCACCTCTGATCAGAAGCCAAGTCTTGTGATGGCACTTTCAGCCTTCTTTATCCAGTCCTAACTTCCCTCTCGGTTGTCTTTGAGAAGCCCTCAGACTGGCCTAGATCATCTCTTTTCTAGGTCCATTGCATTAGCCTCATATGGAATCCAGTGCCTTTGATTTCTACACGCTACTCAATCTACCTGCTACAACTTCACCAAAGTGAAATTTGTGTTTAAATCACATTAGAGGGCTCCCTTCATTAAATTAATTTTATGGTGTCATAACACTTGAAGGTACACTCTATTTATTCTGGCCTTAAAATCTTCTGTAACCTCCTATAATCTGGCACCAAACTAAATCTTTCCAGCTGTCCTCTCTTATTCATTTATGGGTCTATAAGAGAGCATCACCTACTGAGGTAGGGGCTAAGACTCAGCCCCTGCCCTTGAGAAGTTCAGAGTCCTGTGGAGAAACTCTGAAGCAAATACAGTCAGAGCATCAGATAGTAGGATGAAGATGAAATGTCCAGAGCTTTTTCAGACCCATTGTTGCTTCTCAAGCTTGTGCTATTCAGGTTTTGTTTGGACTGTTCACCTCACTTCTCTGACTGCACATCCTCCTTCTCTACCTACCATACTCCTTAGACTGCTGCTTGTCCCTAAACAGCCAATCTAGTCTCCGATAGCTGAACTGATTCAGGAAAATTTTCTTTCTTTTCCAGCATGAAATCAGATACTTGGGCATCTGGGCAGGATCCAGTTCTGGTTACCTAACTCCATAAGCAACATGCAAATACTTATTAAATTGATTCTGCAGAAAAAAATTTTCTAGAAACTAAGCTTTATTTGGGAGCACTCATTTAAAAAAAAAAAAAAAAAAAGGGAGTTCCCGTTGTGGCTCAGCAGAAATAAATCTTACTAGTATCCATGAAGATGCAGATTTGATCCCTGGCCTCTCTCAGTGGCTTAAGGATCCAGCATTGCCATGAGCTATGTAGGTTGCAGACGCAGCTCAGATTTGGCATTGCTGTGGCTGTGGCATAGGCCAGTGGCTTCAGCTCTGATTTAACTCCTAGCCTGGGAATCTCCATATGCTGTGAGTGCAGCCCTAAAAAATTTTAAGTGCAATAAAAATATTGGTTCTCGGGTTTAATCCCAGACCTTCTAAATCACTATTGCCTAGAGAAAGCCCTAGAACTGTTATATTTAGCAAGTTATTTAGGGGAAGTTTGAGAAACATTATTCTGAGCTGATGGTTCTAAGAGTGACGCTCCCTGGTCAGCTGATGGTGACCAGGTAATGATGATATTTCTCTATCAGGGACCGCACATGAAGAATCACTCCTTTAGGCCAAAATTCACTTTCACTGGCACTGTCATGAATGAGTATTGTGATAACAACATCATGGAAGAGGCAATGCAGGGAATCTCACCACAGATGATGAAACCAAGGCTGAGACAGGCTATCTGATTCACAGACATGAACACAAAAGTATCGCTGTCAGTAAGACAGAGGTACCAACATCAACCTGATACTCTTCTTCCTGTATATGCATAAGAGAGCATGTGTGAAGTTGCCCTTACAGTGAAGAAAACAGGAAACCTTTAACAAATGCCATGTAAGGAGAGATCAAGAAGACAGTCATCTGCAAACCAGGAAGAGGGCTCACATCAGACCCCATCCAGTTGTCACCATGATCATGTACTTCTCTTCTCCAGAACTGAAGGGGACATAATTTTTCTCTCCATCATCCAGGAGACGTATGATCATGACCACTCTCCATTTTTTCTTCCTTCAGAATCCACAGCCCATCACTACTGAGGAATAAAACAGGGAAAGTAGAGCATACAAGTATGCTATACCAAGTTGAAAGAGCTTTTCACATGCTTCTGCAATTCTCCTACTGTAGGTTAGGTACATACGCTCCTCTGGAAGGGAAGATGGTGAGCAAAGAACGAGCAAAGCAAATAGCAGATTCCTATCCTTCCCATCTCTGTCCCTGAACTTATCATCAGCCTGGAAGGAGTTCAAAATATACAATCTCAGGATTCACTTAATTTGCTGGATTAGAAACCCCTGGAGATAGAAGAATGGAAGCCCAGGAAACTGTGTTTGTTTTATTGACCTTTCTAGAGATGCAGCCACATAACTCAGTATGAAATCCACTCCTTCAAGTGAGTCCCTAGGAAGATAAATTAAATATTGGTCTGATAAATTTTATTTACTTATTTATTTATTTGGCTTTTTAGGACTGCACCTGTAGCATATGGAGGTTCCCGGGCTAGGGATCAAATTGGAACTACAGCTGCTAGCCTATGCCACAGCCACAGAGACCCAGGACCTAAGCCACGTCTGTGACCTACACCACAGCTCACAGCAAACCCGGATCCTTAACCCACTGAGCGAGGCCAGGGATCAAACCTGCAGCCTCATGGTTCCTGGTTGGATTCCTTTCTTCTGCGCCACAATGGGAACTCCATTTCCTTTTTTTTTTTTTTTTTGGTCTGATAAATTAAACAATATCTGGTTTGCCTGAAAGCAACTAAATGCTCTATAAATACACCCCTATGAGAATCTTCTTTTTAACCATGGTGTAGTCAAGGCTAAACTAACCAACAGAAGCAAAAAATTGCAGAAAGTCCACCTACTTATTTGGACCTAAAATCAGAATTTTTCTATCACATTACATCTGGGACCATTGAAGGTCCCAGGCATTTTGAAGATATACAGGCATTTTCATCTTGGGATGGAATAGGTAATGAACGGAAAAGGGGGCTAAGATTCAAGAAACAGAAAGAAAAGCAAAAAGAACAACAGCAAAACCAATAAGCAAAAACCCCTTCAATTCCATGGATATTTCAGGATATAGCTACAAAGTTTTCTTAGGTCAATTATTTTCAAAATTTGTCTTTAATACACAGCCCTTTCTTTAAAATATACAACAAATTTAACCCAAATTTGTATAACAGAAGAGAGATTCTGATGTAGCCTTGCCCATGGCCTTCTTCAGTGACCTCAAGTCTCTTATAGGCATTTGTATGAAACCCCACGACTATGAAAAAGTCAACTGACGCTCTTCTAGAGAGTATTTCCTTCTTAATTCTCATAGTCACAGACCACTAAAGAGAGAAAACAGGAACTGAAGCACTCAATAACAGCCAAACAGAAGATTTGTTTTAGTTTCCACTGTTGAGTTCCCTAGATGATGTTTGAAAGGATCAACATATTTAATAGATTCTTAATGATTTGGAATTTAACAAAAAAGAAAGGTGGGGAAGTAAGAAAGCAAAGAGGAAGAAAGCAAGCAACTCTGACCCACTCCACAGTCTCAGTGGTTTTACTTTTCATCTTGAAATGCCTGGAAGCCCTGACTTTTGTTGTCACTCTGGACCCAAGGCGCGCCTTCTTTTCCCACGCTAACCTCTGCCATTTCTGTAGGTGGTTTACATAGCAGAGTGCAGGGTTACAGCTCTTCAGCAAACTTCTTCACAGCAGAAAGGGCAAACAAGGTTTCTCATCACTTCCTATTTCTCAGCAGAGCTGTGGGTTTCTCCCCTCCCCCATGGTTTTGTTTTTCTGCTCATTCTCATGGAAAAGAAAAAAGAAAGAAAGAAAAAGGAAAAAACCCTGGAGATTGTTTAAAAAGAAAAAAATAATTTAATTAGAAGCGGGGAATAATCAAAAACTTACATGGAGCGAGATGTGCACTTCATCTTTTTTTCACTCTACCGTGTACTTGAGAAGCTTGTATATAGCCTGTCCACTTTGTAAGCAGTGAGTGAAAAAGGTCACATATGTATAGCCTGTTATTCAAGTGTTTTATGCTCATGTTTTTTAGAAGTCAGATGCCCTGGAGAGAGTTATTGTGTGGAGAAGGGTATTTAGGATTAAGATTTTCAGATGAGGCCAAGGCTTTTTGCTTGACCTCTGACACGACCTTTAGCTACAAGCACCTCCAGAGAAGGACCTTAGGCTTATTCATCTTTGTGGCCCCTGCACCCATCATCACAGCACTGGGTACAAAGTGGACACTTAGAAAGTTTACTGAGTCAGTGTGGGTTGGATGTCATAACCCCAAACTTTCATTTGCCATCTGTAAAGATAATAACAATAATACAGAGCCAAGAAAATGAGGTCATGTGGAATTTCTTCAACATTTTAAAATTAGTTGCAGAAAGATTGTCAGTGTCTCCTTCAAAGAATAAGATGCAACATGTACAGTTTTAAACTCTGCCCTTTTCAATACAAGCTTTCTCCTCCTTTACATATTGTATATTCCCAACAAGTGTAAAATATTATGTTTCAGACAAGAAAGCCTTATGCCAAAACAACCAGCCAATGGCATAAAATGAAAACAGTCTCCTAGAAACAACCAAGTAGTTGACTATGTGATTTTAATTTGCCAACAAGTGGTGGGGAAAATTCTATGTAAGTCTAGAAGATGTTCTGGCCATCCAATAACAACCTGGAAATCAAAATGTCTCCTGAGAAGATCTCCTAATTTTTTTTTTTTTTTTTTTTGCTTTTTAGGGCTGCTCCTGAGGCATGTGGAATTTCCCAGGCTAGGGGCCAAATAGGAGCTGCAACAGCTGGCCACAGCCACAGCCACAGCAACGCCAGATCCGAACCACATCTGTAGCTCACAGCAAAGCCAGATTCTTAACGCACTGAGCAAGGCCAGGTATCAAACCCTCATCCTCATGGATACTATTTTTTGGGTTCATTGCCACTGAGCAACAACGGGAACTCTCTGTAATCTTTAATATGGCTTTGAGTGCATTCTTTAGTATGGAACTCTTTAGATCCCCAAAGATGGAAAAATTTTATATGAAGTGGTTTTTGCCCCTAAAAAAAAAACAGGTGGGTAGAATTCCCAACAATGTCTTTCTTATAGAGGTCTGGATATCCAAGGCAACTCTGAGTTCCTTTCCATAACCCAACTCCACATTTATTGAGAATTTCTTTTCTTCCAGGACAGACCAGTTGTTGAAAGTTTCACAGAGAGAGTTTGCCAATAGACACCCTTGGTGAAGTAGTTTGTGAATAATGCAAATCATCCATGTGTAATTAACAAGTGTGATTGTCTTTCTACGCAACTGAGAGAGGAGCTAGACCCCTGAGAAACATCACTTTACAAAACACGACCTTAACGTAGTCATCCATTTAAGTATTGTTGGAATGAATGACGAGCTCACAACAGAAGATTTTTACTCACACGTCCCTGGATACTCATTGGAAATCCTTCTAAACGTCTTTAGAAAAAAAAATTGGACCAGAATCATACTGGAATGAGTGCTCTCAGATCAGCTCCTAATATTTTGCCCTGTCAAGTAAAGAATGTAAAAAGAGTTCGTCTTAGATTAATTCCAACTGCAAGTAGAATCTATATGGGGGGGGGGAATATTTAGGGGAGTTGGGACTCAAATTTAGGTTTAAAATAATGTGAAAAAATCCAATTTTATTTTTGTGAATCTGGGATTCAGGGTGGATCGAACACCCTATTATTGGCTGCATTAAACCGTATGCAGAAAACGGAAGCTGCAGCGAAACCTGAGGCAAAACCTCCGATGGGATATGGAGGAGGAAGAGTCACAGAAAAAGAGAAGGCGAGTAGGAGAGGGTCAGAGAGACAGAAAGGAGGGCGGCCCTGGGAGAAGACATGAAAAATTAGAACAGGAGCTCAGAGCACTCAGGAGAGCGAGGGAAATGACAGCTGAAATTAGAACAGGAGCTGAGAGGAGCAAGCAGAAGGGGACGGCAGGAACCAAGAAATTTAAGGAGGGAAGAAAAAAAAAACTGAGAGAAGTGGACAGAAAAAAGAAATCTCAGCTTCACTAAGAGGACTCAGGACCCGTGTGTGCTCAGTAGAAGAGCCCGTTGCAGGTCAAAAACAAATGATTTGTCATTCTGAAATGACTCTGAAAGGGGGAATGGAACGTGCCCCCAACAATCAATATTAAATTTTATGCCTGCTGCACCTTTCAAAAGCCTCAAGAAGACATTGATTCAAGTAAGTGTCAGATTTTTAAATGACCTTTGATTATTCACTTTAACAGTTTGGGAGCAGAAGTTTGCACCCTGAGCTGGGGACCAGTGAACACCGAGGAGTGGTTTCTAAGTTGTTGTTGTGCAACTGCGAGGATGTGCTGGTCATTGTGGCTGGGAAGGGATGCTCTAGGAGGAGGAAGTGCTCTTTCCCGTCCAACTGGAGCATGCATGTGGAAGCTCGGGAGGGACTTGAAGTTTTTCATTATATAGTAGACATTCTTAGAAAGCAAAGAGGAGTTGTGCTTTCTGGATGGTTTGGCAAAGTGGTTTGGGCACTTTATAAGTTGTATTTTGTGGCCAGTTTTACAAGAGGAAAATATTTGATTCCAGTGGAATGGTTTTGAAAACCTCAAGATAGGTTTCCCAGATGAGGCCTTTGCAGAATTAGCCAATCAGGACTCTGGCTTTGCAGGATTTTTTTTTTTTTAATTGACGTAAACTTCTCTCTTGCAGTCAGACACTCGTACTAGGTCAGAATTGGTTGTACCAGGTAAAGCTTTGTCTCTGTGACTGGATGCATAGGATTTCAAGTTGGGACACACGATTTAGTCATGCTTTGTATTTCTCTATATCTAAATTCCAAAACTAGAGCCTAGGTTTTAGGCCTAGAATCCATTCTCCATTGTATCAGAAGTATCCATGTGCTGCTGTTTGATTTTTTTGGAAGGTAATCCACCACCCTGTGTGCTCCATGCAAGCATCAAGACTTAAAGGCTAATTTCTCAGGAATCTGGCGCCAGCCATGATGCTTCCTTGATCTGATTCTAAACCTTTCATTCTGGTGACCTATTTTTACCTTCTAAACTGATCAATTTGCTGGATTTAGTTTCTTAATATCTCCTGATTTGGAAATCACTCTCATCAGCTGGTCCTGAGGAACCTAAACCCTATGCCCCATCCCACCAAGGGAGAATCCCCAGTTAAATTCCCACCATATTGCTGATGATGCACAATATTGGGAGTTGAGAGTAGAAGTCCAGGTGGGAGATATGAGTTTGGAGTCAAAGTCATCAGTATTTAGGTGACATTTAAAGCCAAAAGCAAGATGGCATCACACAGGAAGTCAAGATTAGATAGAAAAGAGAAGAAGTCAGAGACCAGTTCCTGGAATATTCTAATGTTTCAAAGTCAGAAGGATGAGGAGATACCAGCAACAAGATGGAAGGGAGAATCTAGAGAAAGTGGTGTTCTGGAAGCCAAAAAAAGCAAGAATTTTGAGAGTAGGGAATGATCAAATATGTAGATCAAGAACTGAATTAACTTGGGAATTTAGCTATGTGGAAGGCATTGCTGGCCTTGATAAGAGCTGTTTCAGTGAAGAAGTAAAGTGTGAGAAGGTGATGCGACTGAATTCCAGAAAGAGTAGCACAAGATGAATTGGAGGCAGCAAGTATAGGCAGAGAGATGAAATAGAGAATGGTATGGAGTCCCAAAAGGGTGAGAGATTAGACTATTCATATACAAACAAGTGAAAATGAGGGTGTAGGCAAGAGGAGGAAATTGCTGACGCAATGTTCTTGAGTAGACAGGAAGGGATGGGATGGAGCACCCAAGAGGTTGCCTTGACAGAGGAGTTTAAATCCATCATTCATAGTAACAAGAGGAAATGTAAATAGACCACAGTGGATACCGACACAGAGTAAATAGTGTGGAAGTTATCTTCTGATTGATCTATTTTTTTCTCATTAGTTAAGTAAGTTTACAAGCAGAGACTCAAGCTGATGGAGGAGATGTTAACAGTTTAGGTAAAATTACCTTGAACCAAGATTGTGAAGAGAGGGAACATGATCAAACTGCAGAAATTGCACTGGCTAGAAATTGCATGGTGTACAACCTTCCTGCTTTACACAGCTCAATTTCTCCAGTGTCTAGGCAATCTCCTGGTGCTCGCACCAGCTTCGTCAATGGCCCTAACCTTAGATCCCAGCATTAACAGCTGGATCTCTGTCACTGCTTCAACACAAAGTCAGCATGCTTTTCTCGTTGTTCTCAACATACTTGCAGCAGGTCATTTCACACCAGGCATCTTGAAATGCTCCCATCATTGTGATGACCGTATGACAATTAGGATGAACCCTGTTAATCCCCACAAAGACTGCTGCACCCTTATCATCAGGGTTCCCTAGCCACTGTGTCCCACCAGACCTTTCCTGCCTTCTCATCATTTCAGCATTTTGTCCATTTCAAACTACCTGGTAAACATTTTTGATAAATTATTCTGCCAAATAATGCTGTTGCTGGCTCAAATCAAGATATTTTGAGCCACATTTCTCACCTTCCTCCCAAAATCATTTTTTCACCCTGATTTGTATATTGTTATTAATAGCACTGTGAGTTCTTCAGATCTCTGGATTGTAAACTAGAAGTTATTTTGATCATTCCTCTTCCTCTGCTCTTCACATCCCATCAGCTCCACCGTGGGCAGGACCATTGTCTTCACAGCCTACACCTCTCAAGAAGCCTCACACAGGGTCTTTAAATATAACAGATACTTGGTTAATATGCTAAGTGAATACTGTCACACTTTCTCTTCTTTCACTGCTACTAGTGCATTATCTCCAGCCCAGTTTGCTTTGAATCTATCAATATTGGCACAGCACCTTGGCTAACCCAAAAGAGAGGCTAATTTGTCACAGATCAGAGGAGGTGCAGGAAACAGAGTGACTAAATGTTATAGAACTTAGTGTCTATTCAGAAAACATCCTTCATGGTTTTGCAAATAGGCAAAAATGTCAAGTCAGCTCTCCTCTGAAGCCATTTGGAGACATTTGCAACAATGAATGCATGATTAAGTTTATTGTTTAGTAAACAGTTTGCAGACATTAGCCAAGAAAGAGTTATGGCGGCAGTTTACAAATAATTGCAATTGAATTAGGCAGACTGCAATGCAAAAGCAGTGCAAATAACTTGCCAATTCCATAAAATGTTTTGCAAACAGATTCTGGGAGAAAATAGAATGAGAAAAGCAGAAAATCCAGAAAGGGATGTTTTCTGAGTCTGCTTCGCAGATAGTGTTAGGATGCCCTTATATTTTACCACGATACTGAAGTACTAGTGAAAGGTGTTTATTTCTGCTTTGCCTCAGAGACAGAACTTGGCACAGAATTAAGAGGAGGAAAAAGGGGGCATGACTCAGAGATGTGGCAGTTAAGAAATTCAATGGAACAAAAGTGGCAGAATAATTTTAAAATCAAGTATATGTGTTTGGATGGAGGGGAATTGTGGTGGGGGAATCCTGGCTTATGGATTCACAGCAACAGTGCCATCCATGTCCCAGGGAAACCTCTGCCAATGTCAAGCAGCCATGGTATATCTGGAATATGCTAAACAAAGATGTTTGTTTTATCAAATATGTATTATATAATATATATATATTAATATTGTATTATATGTATTAAATACTGTATGAAACATATACATAACATATGCTTTTAATCAAATGATGTATATATAGTATATGCATATATATAGTCACATATATAGTATATGTAGTACAGTATTTGTATATACAGTATATGCATATGTATACTCATATGAATATGCACATAATAATATGCATAGCTAATAACTATATAACATTTAATAATATGTAATGATAAATAATATAATAATGATATATATCACATCAATATCAAGGATTCCTCTCCAAAGCCAATGGGGCAAAAACATTGTATTTGCTAGGCATGTTCTGTTTGCCTCCACCAAGTTGTTTTATTCATTTATTACCACTGACTCTATGAATTGAAGATACAAATGCAACTATAAACACATTGGAATGAACCTAAAAATCAAGTGAATGAAAACCTATACAATGCTTACATTGTACAGTTACTCACTTGGAATTGCTTAGATAAGGGTTCTTCAGCCACTTTAACTTTGCTTTTATGTTTTAAAAAAACAAAAGCCCAGAGAATTCATAAATAGTGTGGACATGATTTAGTGAGAGATTTTCTGAGTAAGAGGTACCCAGGGGGCTCTAGTGTTAAACGCTTGCCTTTTGTTTCAAAATGCAACCTGAACATGTGGTTTTCCTATTTTAACCACATCCTTTATCATATGCTATTGATTTTGTAACTATCCAAGATTCTCAGATTCATGCATTTGGAAAAATATAGATGATCTAAAATAAATTCATGAGTTCAATCCCATATATGAAGAGATGGGATAGTTGGTCAATGTAGTGACTCTTATTCCTTCTGAAAGAATCCAGGATCAATTACACATCAGTAAGAATTTGAAGTGATCAGAAGTATGGATTAGGAACTGAAATTTCCACCCCCTTCTCCACAACATTTTGAAGTCTACAACAGATGCATAATTTGTGGATTTACCACAAACATATTTTAAGCCTACATATCTGCATGGTAGCTGACACTGAAGTAATGAAGTCAAGTATATCACACTTCTTTGCCCTGAAACAAGATGCAAAAATCTACCCATCCTTTCCAAAGTCAAGTTATGTTTATGCATTACCTAGCCTCAGTGAGCACATTCAAAAGTCTCCCTATCTACCAAAAGATTTAGGGTGAGACAGGTCATGCCCCAAAATGGAGCTTTGGAGTTGAAGCATTTGCAGCATTTTAATTTCAAAGCAATTCTATGTCCTAGAGGCTGGAATAATAGGAAACTTTTGAGTTGAAAACTAAACAAAAGGGGGCATTAGATGACAAGGTGTCCAGGTGCCATCTTTCCCTTTTATTCTTTGCCCTCGTGTCCCTGAAAAGAGCCAGCATTTTCTCTTTGCAGCACACAGAAGAGAAAGATGCCTAGTTTCAGCACTTGTTGATCCCATTAACAGGGAAGATTGACAAGAAGCAGACAATTATATCTGACATGAATATGGGTATGGAGGAGATTGTTGAAGTGGAGACTCTTGCTAATGGAAGAAAGATGACCCCAACCTTTTGACAGATGTCAAGTAGATTGGAGTCCAATAAAGTTGTAACCATTTAATCTTCATCACAAGAGAAGACAAACTGTATGACTGATAACCTCTTTATTTTTTATTCTATAATTTTTAGTCTATAGTGTCGAAAGAGATAGGGTTCTCAACTTGCTAATGTGGGTCAGTATTATTCAAGCAGAGTTTCAGTGGCACTGGGGCTTTCATTAGTTGGTGGCCTCTTCTCTGGGTCAAGGAAGAAAAGAAATAAATGAAAAAGAAGTGAGTAAAGAAATGATATAAATCAATCTAAGAATCACAACTCTTCAATGAAATGTTGACCTCAGTTACAGGAATGCAATTTCTGACTCTGTCTGAGAGGCATTAGTGTCTTATCTAATGCATTATATGAAAGTAAGGTAAGTATGAAAAATGTACTTGAACTCCATTTGGTTCTAAAATATAATGGACACAGAATTTTTTAATTTTAAAATAATCTTTTATCATTTTGAAATGGGTGTGGGTTGGTGCATGTATTTCTGAGTAAAAATTATTTAAAAAAACAGTTGCTTTGTTTCTCCAATATACAGTATCAGCAAAGAGGCAGGGAAAAAAAAAAAAAGAGTTCACTTGTGACACTTGCACCCTTCTACATTTTGTCTTTTGCTATGTCATTTCCCTGGAAAAGAAGGTTCCCAAAAATCTGCCCTCCATCCCCATGCTTAGAGATTTGGAGTCGTATTCAAGGCCAGTTCAATTGGATAAAACTTGGAATGTTCCTCCACTAGAAGAAATTCTCTGACATCAAAATTTGATGATCTCCCAGTGTGAAAATGCAAAGGAAATCCCATTCACTGATGACAAGTAATTTTCTCTCGAAGTTTCAGAGGAACTGACAGTGGGATTCAGAGAGGCACTCTCACTCCAAAGCAAGTGAAACTGGCCTGGTGAAGGCATGGAATTATTGGGAATCCTGCAATAAATCAGATGATGGGGACTTGCATAGGACTTATATGTCCTTATGATGACCATATTACTTGTGATTTCTTGAGATCAGTGAGCATGCCTTCAGTGTCTACATTGTGGTGCATGGTGTATTATGTGCTGGCTCTACAAAGACAGTGGATGTGACCTCAAGTGACTTACAGTCTGGAGAGAAATTCACAGGCATATTCTTTTAATACAATGCAATAGCACAAGAGGTCAGGAAAGGCGGAGTGGGTAGGGGATGATGCCTATTGACGAGGTCTACATGCTCTCTGCTCAACAAAGGCATCCCTAGAAAGCTCAGCAGTGAGACATGTGAAGGAACACTGTAGGCTTCCAGGCCGCAGGAAGTAGTGTGAGGACAGTTCTCCAAGGGTGACCCATTGTGATGGATCATGAATGCTCCTCAGGAAACTGCACTGTCTCAGCCCAGGCCTTGCATACCCTCATTCTTCACCTATCCATCACATTCTGATCAATCCCTCCAACCACAGCTCTAATACCACTTTGGCCATGGGCTCTCCTGTGAGCACCCACCTGTGGAAATGATTCCTCATCTCTGTGGGCTTTGAAAGATCTTAACTCCCTCCTTGCTTTGGTTTGTTTCAAATGTTCTTGAATTATACTTATTTATTTTCCTCCCCTAACCATTCCATTGAACTTGTTTTGAGTGCTCTTGTTAAGCCAGGAATGCTCTAAGGCTTTACATGTACTATCTCACTTAATCCTTACGGGAATCCCTTGACATAAGTAATATCATTCACCTCTCCTTACAGATGTAGACAATGAGGCACAGTCAGGTTAAGTATATTGCCCAGAGATACAGCTAAGTGGGGGATCCCGGTTTCTACCCCAATCTGATTCTAGAGCCAGGACACGAAAGCTATTTTTATGGATCTTATCTTCTTAACTAGATTTTAAACCTCATGAGGATAGAAGCCATGATTTGTTATTTGTAATTTGTTACTTGTTATTTGCAGTTCACACACTGCCTGTTCTCTTAACATTGCAGTTGGTGATAGACTATTGAAAATGTGGGTAAATGAACAAACACATGAATGCATGAACTTAATTTAGAAAGCTGGTGAGACAGCGGCCTACACAAGACCGAGCAGAATGACTAACAAAAAGGACAAAATGGTGTTTAAGAGTGATATGAAAAGCAAGATAATACAGACTTCACTAGGGCTTAACAGTAGTCAAAATACAGGAACAAAAATGTGGCTCAACATGGATGCTATGTGAATGCAATAGGAAGGGCTGGATACTTGAGTAATTTTAAAGGGCAAACTTGGTGACTACATGTGGAAATATGTAGATGCAGTGTATTGAAATGAAAAAAATCTAATTTTCTTAATGAAAATACGTAAGCACTTAAAGAAACAAAACCACTCATCACCTTACCATCTAATGATAAACATAATGAACATTTAAAAACATATTATCGACATTGGTCATTGAGTGAAAATCAATTTTTAAGATTAGTCAAAGCAAGAAAATAGTTATACCAATCTCCCCTCAAATCTCCGGCCCCAAATATTACACTATATTAATATCCACTTTGAATTGCCAAATGATCGGTACATTTGATTGTGTGAAAATGGATCACTGATGTAAATAACCCAGTAAATAAACCAGTTGACTCAGGTTGAATCCAGTTCCATCCTCACAGGTATCATTATGTACTGAACTTCAAGGATGCAAAATTTGGGCACGCTCAACCCTGATCTTCTAAACAATCAAACATTCCAGTGAAACATCCTCCAGTTTGACTATCTATTGATAAACAACTCTCTAACTCAACTCATTCATTCCACACAGAGAGAAAATGCTTATGCAGCTTTTTGTATCTCCCTTCTTCCTAGTTTCCTAAGAAACACCAAAATTGTCATGTATTCATTGATGTTGCAAAAAATCACCTGTATTCTATATATGGTGACCTTGCCTCTATAAAAAATATAAATTGATTGAAAACTTACATTAGAAATGCCAATACATAGAGCATTTGTTTCTCAGCATAGTAATTTCAAATGCAGCCCACTCCATATTTGTATGTATTCATCTGGAATTATAAAAACAACACTTAGGGAAGTAGGAGTTATTGCTTTATATCACATGTCCTCTGGAATTCCTTCAAGAGGTAAGTCTCCCCAGTATCAATAAAGAGAAAAGTATTGGTGTTAGTTCATATTTATTTTCATATTTATTACACCTCTCCTCTGTGCCAGGAATTGTGCTCAGAGATGACTTATACATATTTTTTTCAAGAAATGCCATACATATGACCAGGCACAAATGTGCAATTCTATCAGAATAATTTATGAAACAATTGCTATTGTTGGAATCAGTCAGCTGGACAAAGACCCTATCATCAAAGAAGCATTTATTCAGTAGATATTTGCCATAGCTTCAGTATGTTTTCCCACCTGTCTCCACCTGCAGATTTTATCTTGTAGAATTTTATGAGACATTTCTAGAACTTAAATTAGGCTATTTCTATAGCGGGAAAAGATACAGCATGTGTTGTATTTTAGGTGTCAATTATTCCCGAGTTTTAATAAATACCTATCATATGCTCAAAACAGCCATTAGATATTAGTGATCTCCAGTAGCAAAAGATTTCCCCCAGAAGCCTACACATTAAATTTAGAACTTACACTCCCTGGTTGTTGTAGTATGTGTAAAGGGAAGACAAAGCCTATCCAAGTTTACTTGAAAGTATTTTTTGTTGATTCAGAGAATCAAAAAGGAATTGTAAAAGGCTGAAAATTGCACGTGTTTTGGATTGACTCCAAATACCCCACTTTGGACCTTGGTTTGGAGATCCGTGACCTAATTGATCATATAATTCTTTAAATTTCTGAAACTTCCACTGCAAAAATGAGACTTTTATCATGAAAAGATACTTCCATAATAATGAGATAATGATTTGATTTCTAAATTCTAAAGTGACATAAATAATGTTATGAATATCATACTATCTTAATAATATTCTAATATCAAGCAATCAGTTGTAACTAATCTTAAATCTCCATCATCTTTCTAAAGTTCATAACCTACATGCATGATAAAAGCAATTGCAAAAAATCTTATAGATGAGTTATGGGGCCTGCTATGTTTAGAGTAGAACCATGACTTTATTCTTAATATGCCAACATCTTAATGATCCATTACAAGGATGATGACTATGTGCTAGAAGGAACCTGACAGGGTCTGGTTTTGCCTTCTTGTCCAAGATCTGGGGTCAAGAGAAAGGTTAATGATGAAGGAACAGGGTAAAACTTACTGGGCCACCTAATACCAAACCACAGCCACTCTAGCTAGCTCCGCGCTTTCCATTGAACATTTCTGTTTCTGAGGAACATTCCAGCTGCAGCAACTTGAAGCAACTTCCCAAAAGTTAACCATCTGCTGTGCTTACCTGAAGGCAGGTAGATGCAGCTCCCAGGGCCCCTTAGGATAGGCTGTCCCAGATAGCCCAGAAATATCTGAATTTTTGATGCAGCAGACACTTCCCTGGGAAAGCAAAACTCACCCTGGAGCCCCCATGTACAAATTATACTCACCATTTAAACCATCATCACAGTATTTGAGGTTAGTAAAACATATTGCTTGAGCTATAAAACATTCTAAACTAGCATTCCAAATGTCTCGCCTCAAGCAAGCACTTAAATTAAAGTTTCAGACAGCTGGCACTGGAATCATAATAACAGTTTTACACCAAGGGATTGGCTAAACATGATTATTGTTTTGATAATTTATTGTCAACAGGCATTATTGTGCCCTGATCCCGATGCTTGGCTTCCTTTTCTTCTTTGTTGTCAACAGGTGACGACAAGGTCTGGTTCAGGTTATAGAGAAGGAACATTCAATGCCCTAGTCCTAGGTAGATCACACACACACACACACACACACACACACACACACACAGGAAGCACTGTACATTGTTATTAATTTCCATAACCGGATCATTTCTATCTCCTTCCTATGAACTGCTTTGTTTGTAAAGGGGAAAAGAATCTAAGGGTACTATTCTAAGCACCCTTATTACAAGAGAAAAAAAGGGGGAAAAAGTTGACCTCTTAAATACAATCTATATTCCCTTGGAATATCTACGGAATATCTAATTTCCCGTGCCTCCCTTTGTGAAATAGATAAAAGCAGTGAATTCCACAGTCTTTCTTTTGTACTTTGAAGCATGTACACAACACTGGTAGCCTTGTGTCCATTTAGGCAGATGGGTGCTGGTTCACCCAGGAGACAGACACTGCTGACGACAGCTATTTGCCCTTTAGCCAATTCAAAAACACAATATTTTGCAGCCCTATAACATATTTTCAAGTATAACAGATTCTCTGTTCCCTCCAACTTGGACTGCTTTGAAAAATTTTATTTCCACCACAGGGAAATATGTGTGATTGACATTGTCGTTTTATTTTATTCAAACGACCAATTCACAGATTCCCTTACAGGATTAGAAACACAATATCATATTTTTATCATTAAAACTGAGCCCAACAAATTGTACAGGCAAACTTGGCTCTCAGTATTTGTGAACTGTTGGAAACAGCGTGGTAACGTGCTTTATGATTTTAATGAGAAAGCAGACACTGTTTGTCCTTGGGTGGTAAGATGTTTCTGCAATGCAACAGGTTTTTTTTTTTTTTTTTTTTTTTTGGTTTGTGTCTTTCTGTGCACAAAACATTTTTTTTTTAAATGGAAAGAGTCAGAGATAGCGTGCTTGGATCAGTTAAGAAAGAATTCAAAGGACACTTCTGAATATCTTTACTTTTTTTTTTTTTGGAACATGACTTTTCCATTGATTTTAATTAAGGTTTCATTAAACTCTGAGTTTGGGAAGCTTTTAATTGAGAGAGGATTTGCTTACTGGGCATATTTTCTTGGGCTTCAAGGACCGTCATGGTAATAAATGTCTCTTCCAACTTGACAGTAAAATTCAACTTTGTTCTCTTTGTAGACAGTGGTTATAGGTCCACTCCTAAGAAATGAGCCACGCTGCAATAATGATTTTTATCTCGTAATAAAGTGGCACAAATTTGGCTCCAGTACACTTCATAAGTATATTGCCTGCTGACAAATTAATTCAATTAGCAAAGGTGAAGGTTTATAATTGGGGTTAACTAGAATTTAACTGGTCATTGCCAATCAAGCCCTCCCTCACCTCCCCTGGAGCACGGTCCCCTAAGTTATTTGAGTCCCCTGATCAAACCAAAAGTCTGGCTTCAAAAGTTCCTTTTCGAGAAAATAGGATAGAGCCACCTTCCCAAAGCCATAACAACAATGGAACTTAGTGTCGTGGTATTTTCCTGCTGTTTGGTAGAGTGAATCTCCACTCCACCCCTCCCCACCCCTACTACTGAGAGTATTTTTATATAGTTCAAGTCCCTATTGGTCTGCAGTTTGCAGTGTGGTTTAAAAAGTAATACATCTTTTCTTAGATGTACCCCAGTTTCTGCTTTTTAATAGACATGATAATGAGCTTCTGGGTCTTCATTTCCCAGTGTGCAGAGAGCTCGAATAAATCTTCGATTGTTCACAACCCAGGAGAAGATTCTGGAGCACTGGGATGCACTGAGGTCTCTCTAAACAACTATTGTTTTAAGCTTTCTTTCTTTTTTTTTTAATGTTGGACTTTTCCGGTGCCATTGAATTTTTTTCCAATACATTCAGTAGCATCTGCTTATAATGAGCTGAGACAGAGCGAAATTCTTTTTGCAGTGAATCAGAATGAATGAAAGTTCCCCACTGCTTTGGAGCGGCATACTACGCTAGCTGTAATTCTGGCTATAGAAAAGGTTTCCTGGTAGGTAAAAAGAAAAAGAAAAAAGCTTTACTTGAGATTTTCACAAATATATGTCCACTTGGGCAGTCTGGGTTTTGCTTCCTAGATTTCAAAATTTTGAACGATGTTTTACTTTTGTGCAGACCAGAATATGCCGATGTGAAAATATGTTTGACCACACTGGAGACCATTTGTTGTTTTTGAAAATTGACTCATTTACATGCAGCATGATATAATTCCTTATTAACAAAGTGCTTTCCCAAAAAAAGCTAATTCAAAGGACTATCTAAAAATCTTAAAAATACACAACTATATATTTCCTTCAATTACACTTTTTTTTTCAAAAATTAAAACATCCTAAGGGAAATTTCTGTTTTTAGTTTTATTGACAACTCTGAAAATAGAAATCCTGATAAGGACTAGTGCAGCCAGATTTTTCATATTTAATGCAAAAAATATACTTCCTCTCTCCCTTTTTTTTGGGAGCAATGACATCAGGTATATATTCTTGTATGACCTCAGGTTATGCTTAAAAGAACTTATATTACATTGAATAAAATTTTTGTTTATTGTAGCTGAGGTGATGGATGATGCTTCTACTAATTCTAAAACAATCCAGTGGACATTATCTTCATGTTACTAAAGATATAAGCCATCTATTTCCCTAGCCAGCTTGATCTGATGGGAGGCAGAAAAAAAATGTTTAGTTTAATTATTTTTTTATTTGGGTCCTTATTTAAAAAAAGAAGAAGAAGAAAATGGTGGCTTAGCCCATACTCAAATCTTTAACCAATTGATTATGACTGAATACTTTTTCTTATTACTGTTCACTGGGATCTTATAAAATGCACATTTCATTTTTATCCAGGACCTGGGGCTATGGGGCAACAGAAGAATATCATTTGAAATCTGGCACACCGTGGTCTATAGAAAGCTGCACACCACGATTGTGGAAGAGTTATAATTTTGATTCTTTTTACAGTGACAAGATTATTCCAAAATTAAATTAACATTTTCTGTTAAACCAAACAGCACTGAGGCACTTTTAGTAGGACAAGGTGGCTTATTCCAATTGGTGGGATCTCTAGATTGCTATGCTGAATTTGAGATCTAAGCATTTCCAAATCAATAAGGTGATTGGAGAGGAGGGATATATTTGGAATCTCTTTGGGTTGAAATGGGTACTTGTTGCCATGAATCCTCAGTCAGCAAGCCATCATCAAGATTATTACTGCCTCCTTGATAGCCAGGTAGAAGCACCTGCTCTTTCTCTGGCTTCTCTAGGTAATCCCTAACAATCAATTAGTTTCTGAAACACAGTAACAACTAGACAAAGGCCTGAGCTTTTATAATATCACAGGATGATGCATTTGACTCTGGTCAGTGGAAATGCTGTGCTTGCAGATTTCCAAGGTTTTAAGATCATGAATGCTTAGCTGAAATGAAACGGAATTCAGTTCTGTAATATCCTGCTATGCAACAGAATCTGCTGCAATTGTTTTTTGGTATAAGCTTTAACTGTGATAGTCTGTTTATAATTCCGTGTCAACAGTAGAGTATGATTATATGACTCATAAAAAGATTCTGGGCTTGGATTTTGTTAGCAATATTTTTCTGATTTTGTATTTAAAAAAAAGAAAAACAGAGGACATTGTTTTTCTACAGATGGTATAATAAAGGTATTTATATATATGTGTATATATATATATGTAAGCATCAAGAATACACATATTCAGGAAACACAAAAATTTTGTGAAAACACAAAAACTGAGTACACTAGTAGAATTAAAAGTACAAATTTATTTTGTGTATAATACTAGCAGTTTATATTTCCAGTACGTAATATGTCTTCTTCCTGAAGGAAATTTGTGATGAAACAGATCAAACAACTTGGCAGATCTTTCAAAGTGGAAAACTGGGAATTTTATTTCATGTTTCCCACAATAGCAACAGGGATTTTTCACCCTCACTTTATACTGTCAGACCAAAAATAAATCAATAAATTTAAATAAAGCCAATTTAATCAAATTAAGGCTCTCACCAGAGAGAACTGGAACATGTTTTCTGTTCCGCTTTTTAAAGCATCTACAGAAAAGAGTCTGATCTTTGAATTAATGGCTAACATTTAACAACTGAGAGAGTTCAAAGAAAAATAGAAATTTTTATGTTTTTCTTAAATATGGCAAAATGGGGCCTTCATTTCTATCTATAAACAAAAGGCTTTGTTTGAGCAGCTGCCCAGTTAAACCTAGCAAGTTCTCTCCCCTCATTTTCCCCAGTCCCCACCTGGCCCACTCACTCACTTAAGTTTCAAGAGTGATTATCTTGACCTTCTGGTTGACAGCCAATCGTTGGCTCAAAAATAGGAACTGCCACACCTTTTAACTCCTTCACCTCTAGTCTTTGCAAGAACCTTCTTTCTAGGCCATGCCAACCATTAACCATCTTTTATCCTTTATCTGCTGGTTTCTAACCCTAGAGTTTTCCCAGGTCATCCCCTACTCAGGGAAACTCACCTTGTTCCAAATCTATGTTTTCTTTTTGCCTGAAAAAATAACTTCCTTCCTTGTAGCACTTTCAATGATCCTCAGCTCTGTCCTATCCCCAATTCTGTTTCATATCCCCTCCACACTCCAATGCATGACCCATTGAGCCAAAGCCTGTGGTATCAAAAATAAAATTAACATTAACTGGAATAAATGTATTTTCAATGATAGAGTTCTCATCAATTTCTTGCAATGGCACTGCAAGAGAAGTGCTACAGGCACTCAGATCTCCCCTTTGAGCTAGAATTTGGTCCCTGACATCAGACATTTATAATAGTTGGCTACATTCCCTCCGGTCTTATATCTATATCCAGTCTCACTAAATAAGACAGAAAATTTCTGAAGTCAAGTATAAAATCTTCCAGTTCTTGATTCCCTTTTAGAACAAGGGATAGGAGGAATTCTCTGGTATCTCAGTAGGTTAAGGATCTTGTGTTGTCATTGTTGTAGTGTGATTCCTGGCCCAGGAATTTCTACTTGCCACGGGAATGGCCAAAAAAAAAAAAAAGAAAGAAAGATTAAGAGACAGGATACTATGAGCCAAGTGCTATAACCCATATCTCTTGCCTCAAATTCACATCAAATTTTATACCACTTGAAATGCACTTGTCACATTTTATTTTATATTAAATATTAAAGTAATAGCAGCATATACTCTTTTCAAATGCAGGGATGGCACCCATTCAACTTTGTATTCTCATTAAATAAATCACCTTTCTATTTGTTTGAATTAACAAAAGGTAAGCAGTCATCAAAGAATATTGACAAATTCATTAGATACAAGAATACAGATTTCCAGTGCCCGAGATTCACATGTAAAGTCACCAACAACTCATCCAAGGCTCACGTTCATGGCTTGGAATACCTGCAGATGCTCCAGACAAGGAATCACAGGGGAGGAGCATTTGGTGGCACTGAGCAAATATGCAGGCAGCTTATTCACAGTACAATTCTATTTCCATCAGGATCATAACCCCCATCACCACATCCCTTTATTGCTGGAAATATTAAATTGTAATATGAAGGCAGATAAATGTAGGCTAGGTAGTTTACACCATTAGTCCTTCTTCTGATTTAAAGTCTTACATTTTCCCAATCAAAAAGACAGACACCTGAAAGTTTGTTTTTGTTTTGTTGTCTTTTTAGAGCGGCACCTGCGGCATAGGGAGATTCCCAGGCTAGGGGTCCAATTGGAGCTGTAGCTTCCGGCCTACACCAGAACCACAGCAACACGGGATCCAAGCTGAGTCTGCAACCTACACCACAGCTTGTGGCAATGCCAGATCCTTAACCCACTGAGCAAGGCCAGGGATTGAACCCATGTCCTCATGGATGCTAGTCAGGTTCTTTAAGCACTGAGACATGACGTGAACTCCTGAAAGCTATTTTCTGATGGCACTAGAGTGCAAATCTGGTTTTCAATGTAACTAGCCTAGAACAGTCCTTAAAGGAGGAGGGAAATAAGATGGATACATTTTGATTTATGAGCTGTACAAGAGACTAAGGGGAGAAGAGTTCTGGAATGGAGACTCTTGGTGGGATAACTGGGTTGAAGGAGTCCTTTACATAAGGGCAGGAATGTATAGAGAAGTAATGCCTATTTTTGTAAAGGGCTGCCACATTGATCTGGAGAATAACCTCATGTGATTGCTCCCCAAAATGGTGTCAAAGATTTAAGGTGAACTGGGGTACCTCAAACATTCCCCATAATGTTTTTGTATTTTTCCTAGAATAAAAGAAAATCTAATTGTGAAATCTTCTGTCATGTTTTCCCTGTCATATGCTACACATATGACTTCAAAATAAGAACATAAATTTAAAGAACCTCACAGCTCATATACACAAAATCCTTGGTAGGATGGCAAATCTTCAAAGATGAGGAAATTATTCCTCCAGAAGGAAAAGGAAAGAAAAGAGGAGAAACAATTGAGAGGGAAGGGGGAAGGGATAACATAGGACCAGAAGTTTAAGATACTGCTTTTAGCTTCCCGTTTCTAATTGTTACACAAAATACCACCCATTCGAAAGCATGCATTTTTTTCTCAGGATCTCATACCCTACCATTCTGTTTCTTGGTCTTTCTATACCTAATACATATGTATGTGTGTGTGTGTGTGTGTGTGTGTGTGTATACACACACACACACACACACACACAGAGTTTAGTTTCTTTATTCAGTTTATTTCCAAGAACAAAAACACGAAGCAGTGACATGATGGCCAAAGTTTTACATCGGACTATAAACCCTGTGTGAACAGCCTTGAAATCATGTAGACCCAGTTGTTCCCTGGAAGATACTGGTGTCTATGTCTATATCCTTAGAATTGGCCTTAAATATTTCATATTTTGTATTTCAGAACAGGCTTCACTAGAAATTCTGAAGGAAAAAGAACAATCTCAAAAAACATTGCCACTTATCATTTGGGGGACCTTGAACAAGTTTCTTAGACATTATTTTTTCCATTTTATTGACAAAGAAAAATGAGACTGCCTGACAGGATTATTGCAAACGTTGATAAAATGTGAAATCACTAAATAGCGTGTCAGACACATAGTGGAGACTCAATAAAGGGCTGTTTCCTCCCACATCTCCAGCATTCCTTCACTTGGCTATAAGTGTGTTCAGAGAGTCCTTTGCAGAAAGGACAATAAACTTTAGATCTTTAACCAAGTCAATGTGAGTTTTCATTCTTGTTGCAATGGGCATATGAAAGACTTGTATAAGCAGAAGGCAACGAGGAGGATGCCTGGGTTTTCACAGCTACCTTCTTGAGGAGGTCTTCTGGGCAGCAGAAGGAACAGGTTCCGTAGTTGAGCAGCTACATCATTCAGAACAAGGACAAAGGAAGTCTCCAGAAATCTAACTTGGATATAGTGTCAATATTTCTTGGATTCCTCCACCTAGGTTATTAAAAGATTGTAGAAGAAATGAGAATCCATATAAGTATTCTTTTCCAAATATATTTCAATGTCCCTGTCAATATTCACTTGGGATCCACCACTGATTCTGAGATCGTCAGAGGACATGTGGTCTAGATTAATAGCCTAAATTAATTAATTAGCTTCATTGTCTCATTGCCTTCACTTCTCTTCCTCTGTCTTCCCTTCCCCCACCTCCCAATTGCTTTTCCTCTGTGTCTTTCCTTCACCTTCTGGAGGAATAATTTACCCATCCTTGAAGATTTGCCATCCCCCCAAGAATTTTGCGAATATGAGCTGTGAGGTTCTCTGCTAATTTACATTCCTATTTTGAAGTCATATATGAAGCATACAGCTAGAAAAAAAATTGATGTGGGATTTTACAATTCTGCTCTTTTTATTCTGGGGGAAAATGTAAAGACATTATGGGGAGCATTTGAGATAATGAGAAATCCCAACGCACCCTGAATCAATTAGCTAAGGCACAATTTGGGGGAGCGATCACATGAGGTTGGTCAAGGGATTTACTCTTCCAAGTGGGAGAAGGAAGAATCACCACATACCGAGAGGGGAGGCGTAGTCAGTGGGTCAATATTTACAATATCACCAGGATTACCATTTTGAGTTTTTCCCAAATCCATTCCTACTGTAATAAGAGAGAGACAAGAAATAGCTTACTAGCTGTACCCATCTATTAATTACAGAGACTGAGGGTCCTCTGAAGTTCCAGAAAGACATTAACTTCATGTTGCAAGTAAGCCCTCCTATATCGGTGAAGATCCTCTTTGCCAGGCTCTAAATTTTAATAAGAAGTAATTATGTCAGTCATGCAGTTTTCAAATGGAGAATAAAATAATGAGGATGGAGAAGTGCTTTAATAAATGGAAATTGATAAATACAGCTAGAAACTTCTCTTTCCTCCTCTTCCCCCACATCCCTTCTCCATCAACCACTCATGTCTCCTTCTCCTACTCCCGATGGGAACGCTGCTGAGCAGAAGACAATCACCATGAAAGCAGCTAATCATGGGGGGTTTGCCAGTTAATCAGTATCTCTGTAGCTGACCATTGTTTACAGAGGGAAGGGGTCCCAAGATTCTTGATCTCAAATACTGGAGGGCTACAAGTCAGGGCCTTCAGCTCTCCAGTAAGCCGCTGCTGCCTCGATTTAATTAACTGCCTATCTCTGCCCTGGTGTGACTTGCATGGCCAGGAAGGTGTTTCCCAAGGAAATCAGAATGAGGGGCAGAGCTGGAAAGAAGGGAAAAAAAAGGTGAGTTCAGGAGGGCAATGAGGCGGGGGTTAACAACGCTGCTTAAGATCAAGGGCTGGAGTGCTGAGATGCTGCCAGACTTGAAAACTTTAATTTACTGTCACTGTTAGCCCCCTTTGAGGTTTATGGTGGTATTTATACACACAGCATCAATCACATGAAACAAGGAGGGGATTTATAGTTTGTTTTAAAGACTGCAAATGCAATGTAATGCAAATAGCTTGCCTCATGGGCATTTACGTTTAATGGGAAAATTACAGATGCAAAAGATTGGTAGAACAAATTTTAAATTGACTTTATTACATCTAGTGCTTTTCAGAGAATACTATTAAAAAAAAAAGATATGGTAATGGAGTTCTACACTGTAGCCTGACAACTTAAATTCCACTTAACTGACTTTTTTTCTTTCTTTCTTTTTTCTTGTGTTTTCCTGCTTCCATTACTCTTATAATAACTTGGGCTGAAAATTCCCTATGACCATAAACTAATTAGAAATTAGATTTTTCTTTATTTAATTTCCTATTACTTTTTTCCTAGGCATAGCCAAATAACAAATCTATATGATGTGTATTTGTATTATATCATGATGGCATATGCATTTGTAGCCTATGTCAAAAAATGACTACTTTGTATATTAATACATGAATGCCTTTAATCAAAAATGTATGGTTTTAGGATAGCTTAGTTCTCTTGTCCTCATTTTCTTAAAATATACTTTGTGTGTTTTTATGTATGTGTTTACATGTGTGATCATG
The DNA here is from genome assembly GCA_004024745.2 of Catagonus wagneri. Classification (NCBI taxonomy): domain Eukaryota; kingdom Metazoa; phylum Chordata; class Mammalia; order Artiodactyla; family Tayassuidae; genus Catagonus; species Catagonus wagneri. The sequence continues at coordinate 8,239,800 of PVHT021183630.1, read as the reverse complement.
CACACACATGTGCACGTGTGCATATGTGTGCACACACACGCATCCCAAGGGATAAATGGTTCTTTGGAACCAATGGAACTTTGAACTTTTTTGGTAAAAATCTTTTCCTGAGCTGTGAACACCAAAAGTTATGACATGATGGTCACTGAGTTGTTTGCATCGTATGAACTGGTGTTCACACTTTACTCTCTCTGGTCAGTGCCTGGTGTCCCTGTGCAGAGATGACATTTAAATTGGTACTACTTGATCAAAAGAAAGACGTGTTAAATAGGCAGACGTAAGAGCTTTGTTCATGCTCTTGGCTGAAGAAATTCCATCTTCCCATGGTCAAAAGCACAACCTTCTTATCAGTTAATGAGAAATATTTCTATGGATAATCTAGCCAGCACCAATCAAAAGCTGCATCTATACTGTATTTTATACGGAATTTTGCTATGTTGATTTGTTCTTTATTTCCTTCCTCTTTCACAAAGGACTTGGAATAGCTTTCAAAGGCACATGTGATTAGTAAAACAAGAATTTTGTGGTTATTTTCTATTGCTAACTTTATCTCATAAGCCTCTAATTTTTATGTATTTTTCTCACATATATTCTAGTATTCATATAAACTTCTTTCAGTGAAAGTACTATTATTAAGACACACATGATTTGCAGATTTTCCTGTTTTTGTATCCATTTGTCTATAATCTAAATAATGAGGAGTTCCCGTCGTGGCGCAGTGGTTAACGAATCCGACTAGGAACCATGAGGTTGCGGGTTCGATCCCTGCCCTTGCTCAGTGGGTTAACGATCCGGCGTTGCCGTGAGCTGTGGTGTAGGTTGCAGACGCGGCTCGGATCCTGCGTTGCTGTGGCTGCGGCGAAGGCCGGTGGCCACAGCTCCGATTAGAC
>PVHT021183630.1:8227124-8238810 GCA_004024745.2 Catagonus wagneri | reverse complement strand
TGGTAAATTTAAGAAATGTATCTCTCCTATTATAGGCAAATCAAACAGTTGTGGTGGCCCTCTTCTACAAAGTCCAGAAGAACTTAGGTCCTCTCTACCTTTTTGCTTTTTCTTAGGTGACTTCCATTCTGAAAGCCAGTTCCTGTCCAAGATGGTGTCTCCATTTTTATCCATGATGTCTTCATTTTAACCAAAAGGTGGAGAAAGGGACATGGAAGGGCACAATACCCCTCAGTCTCGGTTTTAAAGACACTTCTTAGGAGTTGCATATATTTCTACTTTCACTTCATTGGCCAGAAGTATACCACATAGCCACACTTTGCTTCATAGGAGGCTAAAAATATACCCTTATTTTTCCTGACAACTAGAAGTTCAATTAAATGTAGGAGTGTCATGCTAATGTAAAGATGGGAGGATGAGTATCAAGGAAAAAAATAATGGTATATACAGTGTATAACAGATAACAACAGTATATAGCAGAGTCAAGAGATTATTATTATTTTTTTTATTGCTTTATCTGTGGCATATGGAAGTTCCTGGGCCAGGTACTGAATCTGAGACACACCTGCAACCTACACCACCGCTGCAGCAACACTGGATCTTTTAAACGATTGCGCCAGACTGGGCATTGAACCCATGCCTCTACAGTGACCAGAGTCACTATAATTGGATTCTTAAGCATCTGTGCCAGAGTGGGAGCTCCCCAAAAAGATTACTTTTACTCATATTTTGACACATACTAATCCTTGCACTAAGAGTTGAGTGATAATCTGTATGTACTAATAAAATGACCAGAAGAGACAATTCGGTTATGTGAGGCTCTGTTAATCAACTACATAGACTTAACTCCATTCATGAGACCAGTATTTCAGTTTTTAACATTGATAATATGCTGTGGTCTGACTTTTTAAAATTTGACCGGTACAGGCATGATTTGAAGAGTTGCATTACTAGTTTCTTAGTTTATGTTTGAGTTCAATTGTTCAAAGTTGCTTCAAAGCAAAATGACATGCATGCATTTTTCTCAATTCAGCAAAGAGTTTGAGGGGAGGGGCATATTTGACCTAACATATGAAAATCAAAATCGTCTGAATACCTTCCAGTCTTCTATTCCTTTATGCATAGTCATCTAGTACTTATAAAGAAACCAGCATTTGCAAGACATTGGGCTTAATGTACTTGTTTCATTTAATCCCCGGGGTGGGGAATTAAGTAGTGGGAGGAAGGTACTATTCTTCACCTCTCTATTCACAGATAGACTCTAAGGCTCAGCATAGCTAGCAATATGCTAGTTACTATCAGGACCAGCATCACTGGATTGGAAGACCAGGCAGACTGAGAGCAGAGCGGGAATACCTCGAGATGTGTGTTTGAACAGAAATCAAAGAAAAAAGCCACAAAATTCATATTAACAGCAGTGATGTAACTGCCTTCAAATGATTAAGCAGCCTTTAAAATGCAAAGGCAAGTGACCAATTAAGGCTTAAATCTTTGATCTATGAATTTGGTAGTAGCCTTGAATTATTAAATTAAAAGCTAAGAGACAAAATAACTTCATTAAGTTGATCTCTCAATAGACAGCAATAGATCTATTAAATACAAATTATGACAGAGGGTGAAACACCTTGCCACGAAAGTGCTTCCTGTTTTTGTTTCATTTTCCCTCATACCATTAAAGGCGCTTATTTCAAAAAAGAGCGTACAATTTAGAGTGAAAGATGTTGCAGTTTTTCCCTTTCAAATTTATGTTATTTACGGGAGGGAGGCACTAGAATTTTATCCAGATTGGACTTGCATAAAATCGTCTACAATTTAGGAGATGGGGATGAGGGAGTGAGGAAAATACACAAAGTTTGTAAGATACGCAAATATCTTACGGTTCTGCAATGTTTACAAAAGGCTTTGACCATATGAACACAGTGTTCAGGCCTCTTCCAGGTCTTAGAAGGTGCATACACAAAATGGCCTTGGATCATTTATTGGATGGTGTACCTGCCTCTCATCTCACCCTGATATTGAAGCCATGCCCATTAGAGCATCACCACAACATCAGCACCCTCCCTTTAGAACCTAGTTTTTCAGTGAACACAAATTGATCCACCAGAGGCAGAATCCTTTTTCCACAGTTTGGAAGATACTTGTACATGTTACAACCTTTCAAGAGAAGCAAGAACAAAGTAGCCTGGATGGATGCTCAAATATGAATTTGCATCAAGTGAGGGGGTGAGAGGATTACAGATTGTTCTAAATACATCTGGAGTATTCTAATTTTTTTTCAATAAGCACTTCCTATTTGTTCTAGTTTACAAATAGTTATAGGGGAAGTCTTCACCCTTAGAAAAGTAACTATAATGCATTTTAAAATGTATTTTATTCAAGTATAGTTGATTTACGATGTTGTGTTAATTTCTTCTGTACAACAAAGTGATTCATTTATACATATATATATACATATATATATATTCTTTTTCATCTTCTTTTCTTCTATGGTTTATCACAGGATATTGAGTATAGTTCCCTGTGGGTAAAACCTTCTTGTTTGTCCATTCTACATAAAATAGTTTGTATCTGCTAATCGCAAACTCTCAATCCATCCCTCTCTCATATGATATATTTTTATAGACTAAATATCTATCTAGTTGCCCTCTCTTTACTCATGTAATTAACTAGGGAAATAGTTTGACTTCTAAAGCAGGAACTATCAAAATGTTGACAGGGTAGAGGTTGAGGCATAATATAATTGCTATCTACCCTCTATTTTATTCTTTCTGCTAACCATCACAATCACCTAGGCCATTGGGAAAATTTCTTCAGAAAAGGCAACTGCTACCACCCCATATCAGCATGGTTTCTCAGGGAGAGGTTTTAAAAGGAACTTCCAGAGAATCATAGGCATTGCCTAGGAAGTTATTACGAATGCCAGTTCTCAGGCCCACCCCTCTACCCACCAAATCAGAAACTCTGGGAGTGAAAACCATTAATCTATGTGATGCTGACATACACTCAAGTTTGAAAACTATTTCCTAAGAGAAAATATCCTAGGTTGAAAGCTGGCATTTGATATATCTAGTTTACCCCTATTATTCAACAATGGCTCTAATTCATGGGTAGTTTTCCATGATTACGTTCTTTGTAAAGCAGCAGGGGGACAGTCCTTTCATTCTGAAAATTTTTATGTAAAGTCAAGTAGCAGTATAGTTTTACAAAAAACAGGTCTGTGGGTCTCTTTATGTTTCCTTTGGCTTTTTTATTTTTTGTTTCTCACTTTTCAGCGCAAAAGAGGGAAACAAAATTAATTCCCACATCATAATTTATTACAAAAGAAACCTGGGAAGGATATACAGAACCTCAGTTGATGACAGAGAATTAGGCCCATATTCATGGTACCCAAACCCTGGAGTTTCAGGAGAAGCAGCATTTTTAAAGAGCTGTTTTCTTTTCCTTTTTTTTAACTTTTCTTTTTTGTTTTTAATTTTGTCTTGTTTTGTTTCCAAGCAGGGACATTCCACTTTTAAGTCTGTTTAATAGCAGCATCATTTTTTTCTAAAATATTTTAGTATTCATAAAAAGTGTAGGCTCCCGGTAAAACAGAATGGTTCTTCCCAAGGAAGAATTGTTGGCAAGCTACATAAACATTCTGACCACAAATTATACAACTTTACTTAGTACAGATTCTTTGCTTGAAAAGAGGCCTTTGACCATTATAAAGAATATGTCTCAAATGTGTGTGTATGTTTATATATATATGTGTGTATATATACACAAAACATACATATGTATATGCATATATATATATATCACTAGGTCACTCTTTTTTTTAATTAAAGTATAGTTGATTTACAGTGCTGTACAGCAGAAATTGAACAGCACTGTAAATCAACTATACTTTAATTAAAAAAAAAAGAATATGTGTCAAGACTTTCACAAACACCTGTGTTTGCTAACTAACATTCTTTGTTTGCTTGAGTATCTGACTCTCCATTGAAATACAAGTCCATCAAAGCTCTTCATTCAACAAATATTTGAGTCCCCATTGCGGGCCAGACAATGTCGTCCATGCAGAAATGCCACCATAGCCCTGGCAGCCAAGGCAGCCCTGCCCTCGGGTAACTTATTTCCACAGGAGGAAAATGGACAATGAAGTCAACACACATGCACTTTCAGGCAGTGGTATCTGTGTGAGAAATGCTAAAGCAGAGATATAGATGAACTGTTATGGGTTGAATTGTGACCCCCCAAAATTCATGTGTTGAAATTCTAATGCCCAGTAGCTCAGAACATGACTATATTTATAAATAGGGTCTTTAAAGAGCAATTAAGTTTAAATGAGTTCATGAGGGTGGGTCCTAAGCTAATCTGACTTGTGTCTTTATGAAAGATAAAACCAGGACATAGATACACAGAGGGAAATCCTATGAAAACACAAGTAGAAGACAGCCATCTACAAGCTGAGGTGAGAGACCTCAGAAGAAACCAATCTTTCAGACTCCTTGATTTTGGATTTCTAGCTTCCAGAACTATGAGAACATAAAGATCTATTGTTTAAGTCACCCAGTCTGTATACTATGTTACGACAGTCCTAACGAACTGATACAAAAGATCTTATAGATGATGAGACGTCTCTCACAGGGGCAATTGTGCACCTAGGTTTAGTGCAGGAGTGAAGCATGCATGAATTTTGGTGTTGTTCACTACAGGCCAAGGGACTAGCACAAACTTCTTATGTACATAACATTAAGCCACAGGCCAGCAACCATTTCAGTTATCCCTACAATTTCTTTATCCCTTGATGGCCACTTTTTACAAAGAAGGCAAGTTGAGAAGTAGATGTTAGTTCATCCACTAGGCAATTCAGTTACAGAAAAGAATTGTTTCCATAGATTTTCATAGTAGTGCTAGATTGAAGCATGAGTCTTGGTAAAAATTATGTCTGCATGCCACTACCCTGATTTGCTCAGAAATTATTGTAACCTTAAAATGTATTCCCAACTACACCAGTATCTGCTTTTATAGTAGAGTAGGTACATGTTTAGTACTCAAAATGCTATTATTTATTTAAATTTTGTGTAGAAAAATCTATAGTGATTGTGAGTTCTAAAGTACCTATTTCTTATATTTATTGTTTTTCAGTTTCATATATACTTGACTTTATTAAAAAGTCTGGTGTCTCACTGTTAGCCTAGTCATCTGATGCCAGTTTATTCTGGTTTCTTTTTTTCTGTCTTTTAATTTATATTAATAACCATATCCTTTAGTGGTATTATGGTTTCTTTAACAGACCGCTATTATGTATGCTTCTTGCAGTCTGGCATCAGAAGTTGTCAGTCCGCATTGCAGCACTATTTTGAAACTAATTCAAAGAGGCATTATTCCGCGCTTCTTCTCCATAGGCTGAAGGCCTCCTCTCATCTGGGAACTGCCCAGCAAGAGCTGCAGGCCAAATCTGGCTTGAATTTATCCAAAGAGTAGCCTTAGTGTTCACATTTCAACCCTGAATGGGCTATTGAATTCCACTACCACCCCCAACCAACCTCTTTCCTTCTTGAGGGTTGACTGTCTCCCACAAAGGAATTTGTAGATCTTTTACTAACTTGTTAAAATCTTTGTAATAGACTACGGTTGTGTGTTTTCTCATTTGCATTTAGTGATGAAGCATCGCATAGGGCTAAAGATGTGAGAGACTACTGCATGTCAGAAGAAGAATGAAATAAAGCACTTTGTGTAATTTTTGGATGGCCAGTCTAATTTTGAGATATAAACATGGTTCAGCTTATTCATTCACATGTTGACGCAATTTTAAGTCCAGTCTGAGGTAGACCAGGATGCTTTAGACATTACTCAAGTACATCAAGACCTGTTTCTTCTGCAAAGTTTTCTTGGGACATATCAACCCCCCTTTCCATTTGGCCACTGATATTATAGCTGTGATTGAGAATTTAGTATTTAATGTTCTCTAGGTTCTTCTTACACATACATTCTGCTTTCCCGGGTTTGCAGAGAGATGTTTTGAGTTCAGTGAAATACGTGGAAAACTCCTCCTGGACATCCTGGCCTCTAGGAGTTTGCTGCTTTGTAGTAAGGAAGCAGCTAGAAATTATTGGTTGATTTGACATCATCGTTCTTTTCATTCAAGTCCATGGCCACACCTCTAATACAAGTTGTTTCTAGCTGTACTTTAATGCTTTCAAATTCCATTCCATCATCCTTCTAGTGAGAGAGGGTGGAGAGCTAAAAACTATAACTTCCAGATTTTTTTTTTCATTTCTGGATGTGAATTAGTTCTGTCACTTGGATATACTTATATATACATGGGATTTGGAAGGCAGAGGGAAGAAATTACACGTGTCTGATCCCTAACTCCTTTTTGGCTATTTCTATCTGCAAACTAGAAACTGAGGTTTGGTGGAAGCAGTTTTAGTTTCCATTCCCTGCAAGTTCCTGAGTATTGAGAGGTGGTTGTAGCTGAAGCAGTGGCCTCAGAAATAAGAGCTTTGCTGCCGAGTCCATTCTTTGGTATTCTGAGAGCTTCCTTGAACAGCCAAACTACATCCTATTCCTTCAGTGCTTCCAATGATTTTGTAAACACCTAATAGCTTATATTAAATCCTAGTGTCTTTAAAATGCCTAGAGACATGTCTAAGAATTTGAAAAATACTATGAAAACTCATTCTGGAATCTCCACAAAATGAAGCATATAGATTTTATTCACAACAAAAAGAAGGGAAGAAAAAGACCCAATCCCCCAAAAAATGTTTTAAATAAATAACAATAAATACAAACTTATCCATAATTACATTTAATATAAATGGATTAAATGCTCCAACTAAAAGAAAAAACTGAAGGGATTCAAAAGCAAGAACCATATATATATATGCTGTCTACAGGAGACCCACTTCAGTTCCAAGGACACATACAGACTTAAAGTGAGGGGATGGAATAAAATATTACATGCAATTTGAAATTATAAAAAAGCAGGAGTAGCAATACTCAGATTTTATTGAAATGTCACTCCATCATTTCTAGTTGTATTTCTCTGAATATTTAATCAGTTAAATATTGCTGAAAAATGAAGAAATTCACCCCTAATAAATCATCATCTTTAGAAGGGGCCTAGATGTATGCACTTCAGGAAGAAACTCAGGGATTATTATGTACCTTGAATATGAGATTCACTGATTTGTAATAACTGTGTAAGTGTTCGACTTCAAAGAAAATCTCAATAAATAGAAACTGTGTGTTCCATTTATTAACCCGCACAATTAAGCTAGATATTAATAACACAGCATTACATCATAAGAAACATATAATTGAGAAGTGTATGTACTGAACCCACTAAATTACCTCAAAAAGGAAAGGAAAATAAAACTCAAGCTTGTTAGGGAATAATATATATTGAATCATTACATAACATCAGGCAATGAATGTAGCCAAAGATGTATTGAGGAGGAAACTTGCAGATGTAAATACTTATGTTATTAAACAGGAAAAAAATAAAGTCAAATAAACAAGTTAAAAGAGAACAATAAAATGAAAACTAAGGCAAGTAGCAGAAAAAGAATAATAAAACTAAGGTAATATCAATAAACTAGAACAAAAAAAGTGGAAGTGAAAAATAAGTATAGAAATGGATACTTGGAAAAATGTAATAAAAACTGTCAAATCTATTCACCACTAAAATAAAATAATACAATTAAATGCAAATTTTTTAACAAAAGCATAAAATAATGTAGAAAACATCTCAATATTTTTAAAATTAAAAATTTTAGAAACTTTTCTGAGGGTATATAGATCATCAAAATCAATTCCAAAAAGGTTTGTATATGTGTGCATGCAAACAGACAAAAGATAAAGGAAAAAATGACAAAATTTCAATGATTAACCTCCAAATAAGATGCCTACTTGATTTACAGATATATTTCTTTTTAATTTTCCCAGACTGCATTAGCTATTTGAATACATGAAAAAAGATGGAAATTTCCTCAGTTTTTAAAAGCAGTAAGTCCTTGATATCTTAAAAACTAACACAAATAACACTAAAAGGGAAATTCCAGCTGCATCTCAATAATTATTATCACATAAAATATTACTATGTAAAATATTATGATTATATAAAACCTCATTAAGTCAAGTATATAATCACAATAAAAGAAAAAATAATCAAGAATTATTTAGTAATGAATTTTTTTTTAATTTTTTTAATTAAACAAAGAAAAGAGTTTATGAATATAAGGATGATTTATCATAAAATAATAAGCTGACATTAATAACACCAATAGATCGAGGAAGAAAACATGTGATTGTTGCAATAGACTTTGAAAAGTCACTTGAAAAATTCAGTTTGTTTTAATGTAAATTATTTTTATCAGTTTTGAAGCTTCTTTCCATTTTCAATTTCTATGTCAAGTGATAAAATAGCTCATATTTATTTACACAGCATTTGAGGTGTGCCTTTTAAGTCCAAGTAAGCAATTAGAATGTACCAGTAACACTACTCTTTGTTTAATCATTTAAAAAGTTTTCACCAATATCATATCATTTTAAGAGGAAATAAACATATTTTAAGATAATGTGAACAACTACCAAGAATTAGCAAAAAAATAAAATATTCTCATACCTAATAAGAGAATTCATCAACAAAATAAATATGAAGAACACATTAATGTTCACAAATATCCCACTTTCCCATTTTCCTCTACTTCTGAGTGCCTGGTCTCTCATTTCCCTTAAGGAATAGTCATGGCCATGTGACTAGTTGCTGGCCAATAAAATGTGAACAGAAGTGACCAATGTCCATTTTAGGCTAAAGCATTTACTTACCAATGCTAAATTCTTCAATCCCCTTTCCCTGGTTAAGGCAATTGCAATTGTGAAAGCAAATTTTTTATGGCCTCACACATGCATATGGAAGTTCCCAGGACAGGGATCGAATCCAAGCTATAGCTGTAACCTACACTGCAGCTGCAGCAATGACAGATCCTTTATTACTCATTACACCAGAATTACAATCGAACCCACCCCTCCACAGCAACCTGAGCCACGGCAGTTGGATTCTTAACCCATTGTGCCACAGCAGGGACTCTGAGAAAGCATTTTTTGGATATAAGGATGGCCCAAGGTATCTGGTCACTGAGTCAGTACCTGAAGGGTGACTTCCCTGGAATATTGCCCAGATATGCAGAGGGCTTTGCAGGCTTAAGACATAGATGTTTATTGCATTGAATTAAGATTTGGGAGTGGTTACTGAAAGATAATCTGTCCCAAATAATGCTATAAATAATCAAAAATAAACAACTTTCTTAATAATATTTAACACAGTGGAAAAAACCTACTACATTATAATAAAGATTAAAATAAACATTTAAGCATTAACGAAAATGTCCATGACTCTATTTAAAAACCATGAAACTTTACTTACAATCCAAGAGTTTAATAAATGGAAAGCCATACCATATGACAGGAAAGGAAAACCACATTATAGACCTGTCTAACTTCTCTCAAACTCATTGGTAAATTTAACAAGTTAAATTAAAATTTCAAAGTGACTTTTTCTTTTTAAATTTAACAAAATCATTACAAAATACATCTGAAAAAATAAAAAGTTGGAAATAACTGAGTTTTTGAAAGTAATAATGAGGATTTGTACTATTAAGTACTTGCGGAAAATATTTACTGTGCATGTATATGATAAAGAACATGTAATCAAAATTTATATTAAAGAAAAAGATCTTATGACAATAATGAAAAGGCAACCCAATTTAAAAACAGATGATGATTTGCACAAGTACTTCACAAAAGCATATGGACAATAAAAACATGAAAAGATATTCAACAGCAGATGTCATTTAGTAAAAGTAAAATAAAACCACAATGAGCTACCTCTATTCACACTCTAGAATAATTAAAACTTTAAAAGACTGATAATAGCAAGTGTTTGCAAGGATGTAGAACAACAGGAAGTGGTCTGTAATATGAAAAAGATCTTTGGAAAAGAAATGGAACTTTCTTGTAAAGTTAAACTTATAGTTACCATGTGACTCTGCAGTTTCACTCCTAGATATTTACCCAAGAGAAATGATTACATTGCACACAAATACTCATACAGGAATGTTCATGACAATTCTATTAATTATCACTAAAACTAACCCCAAGGCCCATCAACGGGTGAATATCTAGTTATAAGAGATTGTGCTCTAAGCATACAAGAAAATATGGCTCAGCAAAAGGAATAAACTACTGACAAAAGCAACATTATTACGCCGAATCAAAGATGACACAAAACAACACACACTGACTGTAGAATATGACTTACAGAAATTCCTAGGAAGGTATATAGGGAAATTTGGGAGAGGGTGATTGAAATGTAATATATCTTGATTATTTGCCCTGATAGCAAGGCATCAAATAGGACAGAAACACATACAAATTATACCTTTATAGATTTTTTTTTTAATAATATAGTCTACCTAGGTGATCTCAACTTTCTTGACCCTAACATTCCATGGTATGTTTTCAATAATTTATGATAAACTGTTTTTATTTTTTTTCTTTTGGTCTTTTTAGGGCTGCACCCAAAGCATATGGTGGTTCCCAGGAGGGGTCGAATCGAAGCCACAGCTGCCAACCTACACCCCAGCCACAGCAACGTTGGATCCGAGCCACATCTGCAACCTACACCACAGTTCACGGCAACACCAGATCCTTAACCCACTAATCGAGGCCAGGGATCGAACCTGCATCCTCATGGATGCAAGTCAGATTCGTTTCCACTGTGCCACAATGATAATTCCGATAAACTAAGTTTTTAAAATGTTACCTGTCCCAGAAGTGTTCCCTCTAATGCTCACATTTTAGAAGGAACACAGTCTTGAGTCAAAGGAACAAATCTCCAGTGGTGGAATGTTTGCAAACATCTCATCCCATAGGCCAATATTCACTGCACCAGTACAGGAATAGAACAGCTCCTGCTCTTCAGTTTTTACTCTGTGACTTCTGATTAGACAGAACTTTTTACCACTGAATTAAAGGGACAAGCACGTCATCCTCACTTTGGAATGTTAGCAGAGAAACACCTGCTGCTTTCTGTATCCAGCTTAGCGACTTTCACACTTAAATCGATACTTAAAAACTTCTAGTTGAAATTTTATGACAGAGAAAGAGCAACCAGAATCAGATACCAAAAGAAAGAAAAGAGAAAGGAGGAGAGAGAAGGGAGGTGTCAGGAAGAAAAGAAGGAAAAGGAAGAGGAAGAAGGAAAGACAGACAGGATGGACCAGAGCATCATTTTGTAAGTCAGAAAAAGGTAAGGCAAGTGTAACAGGAGAGACTTTGGAACAATTCTGTTTGACTGGCTTAAGGCTACCATTTGCTGTCACTGTTCATCTGAGACTTGTTTTGATGACGTCAGTCAAAGACTAGGGAGAAAAATCAGTTCTTCTTTGGAGACTCAAAATTGCCAGCGAGAAAAAAAAAAAAGAAAAAAAAAAAAAAAAGGAGTTCCCGTCGTGGCGCAGTGGTTAACGAATCCGACTAGGAACCGTGAGGTTGCGGGTTCGATCCCTGCCCTTGCTCAGTGGGTTAACGATCCGGCGTTGCCGTGAGCTGTGGTGTAGGTCGCAGACGCGGCTCGGATCCTGCGTTGCTGTGGCTGCGGCGCAGGCCAGTGGCCACAGCTCCGATTAGACCCCTA
>PVHT021183630.1:8149868-8227024 GCA_004024745.2 Catagonus wagneri | reverse complement strand
CCAGCGAGGAGTTCCCGTCGTGGCTCAGTGGTTAACAAACCCAACTAGCATCCACGAGGACTAGGTTTTGATCCCTGGCCTCGCTCACTGGGTTAAGGATCCAGCATTGCCTTGAGCTGTGCTGTTGATTGCAGACATGGCTTGGATCCTGCATTGCTGTGACTGTGGTGTAGGCCAGCAGGTACAGCTCGGATCGGACTCCTAGCCTGGAAACTTCCATATGCCATGCAGATGCAGCCCTAAAGACGAAAAACCAAAAAAAAAAAAAAAAAAAGACAGCTATTTTCTTTAAAATTGAATATGTAAAAAACAGTATTAGCGAAGAGAAAGCCCAGAAACTAAAGCCAGATTACTTCAAAGTTTGCTTAACCCTTTCCCACAGGCATTTTTATATCTGTACACAGTTTGATAGGGCACTGTTTATAGGAAAATCTCTTTTAGTTAAAAAAATTAAATGTTTTCTGCATTACTTATTAGCAATACTCAAGGTCAATGGTACCTACAAGTCATACCAGGACTCTGCATTTGTTCTTTGTGTAGACTGGAGACTAAGGGGAACTATTTTCTTAGACTTGGGAAATTTTCTACTAACACCGCTAGAAAAATCCAAAGAGACCATAAGGAACAAGTTAAAGGGAAGGGGGGAAATCAGGGTGAATGGTCTTGATAGACAGGTCAGAATTAAGTTTCTTGTAATAGCTAAGAACCACTTCTGACGGCAATGCTGGATTCCCATCACACCTCAGCTCAGGCTGAGGCCTACAGCATCATAAAGCAAGCCTGTGCTTATGTCTTGAGGCAATTAGAAGATCAAACACATGGGAGAGGTGAGTGGCTCTGGCTGGGTCTGCAATTGAAACATAGGCCGTAAAGTTCTGGAAATGAAGGTTTCTCGGCTATCAAGCCAATGATTGCCACATGCCAAAACATAAACCAGATTGCATAATGAGTAGGTTTTTCATAATTTCCTCAAATTAGGTTTTTATTAATGCCTGTCAACAGCAAATGATAGGCATGTGTTGCATTAGCAGCTGCCATCGGCCATGCCAGCTCTGATATCACAGCTAATGTAAGGCTTACAGTAAACCAAGCACCTGTATATTCTATGTGAACTAAACCTTACATAGTTTTTAATAAAGAAAAAATAGTTGAGAACATTTTATCGTTAATAGTGAATAATTGTCGTTGAATGTGGTTTTAAAGAAATTAAATTGATTTTCATCCCCAAATGAACGTCCTCACTTTTCAACATTGTTTGCAGACAACTTGATTTAGCGCAGGGCCTCTGGCATCTTTCTGGGATATTTCAAGGGTTCTGGTCTATTTAAGTTCCACCCTCCTTTAGCTTCTCACACATAATCATGAAAGATGCGTCACCTCCAAATGGGGATACTGATGATGTGGTCGATTTCAGAGAAGCAATCTCATGGTAGGCTTCCAGACAGAAGAACTGGAATGTACAATTGTTAAACCAGGTTTTAGTCAGACAATAAATGACCTTAGGTGATAATGTTCACTGTTGTGGAAAATAGTAAAATAGAGACAAAAATACTATTTTACCAAATGTGGGAATATTTCTCTGTTAATATCATAAACTTAAAGCCCATGATTAAAAACATTTTCATTAGAGAAAACAGTTCCACGCAAAAGATTCGACTTAGTAAAATCTAGATATATGTATGTAGATGGGTGCTATGAGGTGGCCAAGTCTCCACATGAAGGAATCCTGTCCCCGGAAGTGGGCTCAGAAAACCCGACAATGAGAGAAGAAGTTGCTTGGATTTCAAAGTAAGGAAGGTAAATTTCATGCAATGTACCCAAAGGTAAATTCCTAAATATTTACTATCATAGCACGGTGGTAACAGAATTTTTGCCTGATTATTTGGAAGAAGGATGTCTCAGTTTGGGTTATTATAATAAAATAGGATTGATTGGGTGGCTTAAACTACAAGACTTTATTTCTCACAGTTATAGAAGCTGTACAGTCCAAGAACAAGATGTAAAATCATTTGGTTTCTGGTGAGGCCTCTCTTCCTGGCTTGCCCTCTCACTCTGTCCTCACCTGGCAGAGGGAGGAAACTCTGGTCTCTCTTCCTCTTCTTACAAGGGCACTAATCCACTCATGGAGCTCCACCCTCATGATCTCATCTCAACCTAATTAGTTCCCAAAGCCCCACTTTCTTATATGGTCACCCTGGAGATTAGCGATTCAACATAGGTGTTTCGGAGAGACACAAAACATTTAGTCCAGAACGGATGACTTCAATAGAAGAGATGATGGAAACAGGAATATGTTGCTGGGAAGTATAGGTAATGTGGAGAAGAAGTGAAAAAAGCATGATTAGAGTCATGGTGTTGAAATGGGTAGAAAAATAAAAGTAAAGATAAATCTCTGTGACATTTTAAAATGTATGGGATGCAGTGATCAACAAAAAAATTGTGGATTGAGGTGCATTACAAATAACTGAGACAAACCTGAGAACTAAGGCAATTTTGCCATTTTCTTGATAGTTTTGTTTTTCTCTTTGTAGCAATGGGAACAGTAGATAGGATTGCTTAGTTGAAGATACATAAACGGGATGTTCCACTCTTGGTGGAATATTTTTAGTCAAGAACTTAGGTGAGCGGGTCAACTTTGTACATACATTAGGATGCATACTGACTCAGGAATCCCTTCTACTACAAGGAAAAAAAAAAAGGTCAAGGAAGGTCTCCTCCTCCACAGATGTATTTGTGATAGACGTGATACCATTCCACTGGCCACAGTTGACTGAGTCATCTAAGAGTTCAGATTTAGGATCAACACTTCAATGTAATCTCAGTAAGTGCATTGAATTGAGGATGGGTAAACACAAAAGTCTTACCAGACACACAGCCAAAGTTCCCTGGTGGCTCAGTGGGTTAAGGATCCAGCATTGTCACTGCTATGGCTCAGGTCAATGCTATGGCATGGGTTTGATCTCTGGTCCTGGAACTTTCACATGACGAAGGAATGGACAAAAAAAATAATATTAAGATATGCAGAAATGGAGAAAACTTGTTGCCAGAGGGGAAAAAAAAAAACGATACCCAGAGAAATGAACATGAAAAAGTCATCCCTAGGTATCTTTGGGGAAATGCTTCAAGGACCCCTATAAACACTAAAATCCATGCATGTTCAAGTCCCTTATATAAAGTGGCATAGTACAGTCTGCTCTCTATGTTGCAGGTATTTCAGCCCAAAGCTGGTTGAATCCACAGATGTGGAACATGAAGACATGGAGGACCATCTGTAGATCCTCAGACATATCCTCAGATATGAGAAACTGAGGCCCTGTCCTCTTTCACAGCTCTTGAATCCGTCCCTTTTCCCAAGACCTACCAGCCCTCTCCACTTTCCCTCTTATTCTTTTCTGTAGAAATAGTTTGTTTCTTCCTCCTATTTATGACCAGAAGAGAATCCTGACTAAGACAAGGCTGTAAATTAGTCATGGTTTAGGAAGTCATCAGCTTATGCATCCTGAGTAGGGAGACAACACACATGAGAACAAATAAACACTCCAGGTTAGCAAAGACAATAGAAAAAATGAAACAAAATGAGAAGCAAGAGACCCACTTGAACCTGTATTTTAGGGAGCCAAGAAAGTGACAGTTAGAGAACAGAGGCTAGGACAGAGTCCAATAGGAAATTTCTATAACTATAGTAAATTTCAGTGTTATCAAATATTTTCTTTTTGGTGCTGATATAATACAGCGTGGATTTATTACCAAGGTAGTAGAGACAGAATTCCAAATGTTGACATAAGCCCTCTTTCTCTATCAGAACAGAATTTCGAGGCTTTGCTGGCTGAGCAACCAGATTCCAGCTTTTTCTCAGCCAGTATCGTTATGTCCCATTATCATTCAGGGAACGATTTCTGGTAGATCCTTATATCCACCATCCCCTATTGCCTTCCACATTCCTGGTCATGGTCACTTTATTAGCAACTCTTAGGGCAAATAAAGTTAGAAACTTAGGATCAATCAGTCAGACCCGTCAAAACTTTTGACAGGGAAGTATGTTGAAATGATTGGCTAAAGAAGTGATTTATTCACGCTTCCCTGTTTCCCGTTAATACAAAAAAATCATGTATTGAGTGTAGTAAGCATGACAACGTCATTTAAAATATACAGAAAACTATATCTGTATGCATTAAATAACTTTAATTCAATGTCAAATTTAATTTTTCCAAATTGAATGAAGTTGGCATATTTTCAATTGCCAGCTAGTCATGTAAGCACATTCTTATCTCACTGGAAAGCAGGAAAAATGGCAAAATTTTCTGAAGGCAGGATTGTGTCACCTTTTTTTTTTTTTTTTTTTGTCCATTCCTGCAGAGTGCGAAGTTCCCAGGCCAGGGATTAAACCTATGTCACAGCAGTGACAACACTAGATCCTTAACCCACTAGGCCACCAGGGAATTCATTTGGGGGGGTCATCTTAATAGACCCAGTATATTATTCATTTGAGTACTCAATAAGTAGTTGCTGAATTGATAGGAAACTGCTTATATTCCCTACTTCACCAAATAAACACCACTCTGTATCTCTCCACGAAATTTTGAATATTTTATATTGCTAATTTTTCCCAAAGGTGGCTGACTCAAGGTTAAATTTCAAGCCCTGTAAGCGAGAGTAAACAATATCATTCAAATGAATTCCTCCCTACTTTTAGAAACTTTGCAGGAAATCTTGCAAATTTTGCCGTGTTAGCAAGTATATACAACAATGGTTAGCTTTGTGCCCATGACCACAGCTCTTTTAATTGATAAGAGTAATCCAATTTGCTAACAAGTAAATAAACTTGGGGAGAAGGAAGGGAAGAGATAGGTAATTAGTCTGTAAGTGCCTGGAAGAAAACAGTGTCTTTTTAAATAGTTTATTTTTAAAATGAACAAAGCACGTATAGCATTTGGATATAGTAAGAAATTAAAATTGAAAGGCTGGTAATGTAGAATATTTGGGGGAATAAGTGAGTTTACAGAGTACACTCTGCATGAGAAAGTAAAAGTCAAAAAGCCTTTAAAAGTGCTGACATAATAATCTCAGCTTTGCATAGTGATAGGGAAATAAGTTCCAGGAATCTTCAAACCTTTCAAAATGACCTTCTTCTTCTTCTTTTTTTTTTTTTTTCCAAAGGGAAGTTCAAGAGTGAAGTCATGATCTTAGCTCATCACTCCTCTATAGCAGGTCACCCCTCAGCCCTGTAGGCCAGGATGGGAGTGGCCACAGGAAGTTTAATTAGAAAACCACAATGGTGGTTTTGGTTGTAAAGTAGACTCTGGGTAACATTTGAGTAATATAAACGTGCCAAGATTTTGAATGAACTCTCTCTCTTACTCTCTCTCTCATGAACATGCACATAGACACAAGAACAGGGGCCAGTTTTTTCCTATATCACCATCACCATGTCCAATTTGACCAGGGACATGCTGTCTTATATGAAGGTTATATATGTTAGCACCACAGCCAACTGTCAGAAACTAGCTTTCTAAAGAACCCATGGTGGGAGTTCTCACCGTGGCTCAGCAGGTTGAGAATCCAACATCATATCCATGAGGAGACAGGTTTAATCCCTGGCCTTGCTCCGTGGGTTAAGTCTCTGAGGTATTGCTGCAAGCTGCAGTGTAGGTCCAGATGCAGCTCAGATCTGGCATTGCTGCAGCTGTGGCATAGGCCAGCAGCTGCAGCTCTGATTCAGCACCTAGCCTGGGAACTTCCATCTGTCACAGGTGCAGCCCTAAGAGGAAAGAAAAAAAGAACCCATAGATGTCCACTGACAGAGGATTGTGTAAAGAAGATGTGGTACACATATACAATGGAAAATTACACAGCCATAAAAATAGAATGAAATAATGCTATTGGCAGCAACATGGATGGACCTAGAGACTATCATATTAAATGAAGAAAGCCAGGCAGCAAAAGACAAATATCGTATGGCATTATGTATATAGGAAATCTAATAAAAAAATGACACAAAAGAAATTATCTCTAGGATGGAAACAGACTCAAAGATTTCGAGGTTAAACCTAGGACTACCCAAGGAGAAACTGGTAAAGGAAGGGATAAATTGGTAGCAGGGGTTGGCACACGTACACTTCTATATATAGGGTAGCTAACTAACAGGGACCTACTGTATAGCACAGGGATGTCTACTCAATGTTCTATAATAACCTATACAGGAAAAAAGAGTAAATATATGTATATGTATAACTGACTCACTTCACTGTAAACCTAAAGCTAATATAAATTTAAGTCAACTATACCCCAATAATTTTTTTTAAAAAGAACCCATTTTTTTTTTTCAAAAGGAAACGTAATTCACTTGTGTGCTACTGACAAAAAGAAATTTGTCACAGAGAAGTCAACTCCAGAATTTTCCTCTGGAGAACCTTATACTGTAACTTGACTCCACTGAGCCCCATGCAAAGACCAGAATATCCTTGGGTGGAGTGGAACAACAATCACTGTTACCCACAGACAATTTTTTTTTTGTCTTTTTGCCTTTTATCTAGAGCCACACCTGCGGCATATGGAGGTTCCCAGGCTAGGGGTCTAACAGGAGCTGTAGCTGCCGGCCTTCGCCACAGCCACAGCAACGCGGGATCCAAGCCGCGTCTGCAACCTACACCACAGCTCATGGCAACGCCGGATCCTTAACCCACTGAGCAAGGCCAGGGATCGAACCCGCAACCTCATGGTTCTTAGTCGGATTCGTTAACCACTGAGCCATGAAGGGAACTCCAACAGACATTTATTAATTGAATTTCATATACAAAGTCTTCAGTCTGGAATAATATATAGGGATTTTTTTTTTTGACACAGGGCAATATGTGTGAATAGCTCAGCACAACACACCTCAGATCGAGTTAGATTTTAAAAGTCCATCTCTTCCTTGTGTCTGGCTCCAGGCTAAAAATGATGCCTAGTTTATCTCTAACGCTCATTTCCACCTTGAAAGGGGGTGGCATTGCCCTAATTGACTACAGGAAATTGCAGTTGAGATAAATAAACTAAACTAATTTCACACAGCCAGCAAACAGTCAACTTGGGATGGATGAGAAAAGCTGGTGTATTTCCACTACCTCATGCCACTTTCCAAAGGAGATCTGGGATGCATGCATCCATCTCTGAGAATCATAGAATTTTAGAGATGATAGATTTTGGAGATTATCTCATCATCCTCTTAGGTGACTCAAATTCCCCTCAAACTCTTGTTTCCTGAACCAAATGCATGATTATCTCCCACAAATCTGGTCTCTTTTCTCAGTCTAAGAATGACATCACCATCCATTGGGTCATTCTATCCAGAAATCAAGGACCCATTCTTGAGGACATACTCTCTTTCAAACGTAAACCCAATTTATCATCAAGTGCTGTCAATAACATCTCATACATATCTCTTCTTTCTGTCCATCTGTCCATCTGATGCAGGCAACCATCAGCTTAACCTATTTCCACTCCTAGTCTTCAACTCCAAGTTCTCTGCCAATCATTTTCTATCTCAAATCTAATAACGCCCCATCCTCTCACCATATACCTTCCTATGAAAAACTATCTCACTGCCCTTGCTTCCCTGTTCCCTTGCTGTCCATCCTCCAATCCCATGCACTTGCCTTGATTCCCCCCTTACACATTCGGTTTGCTCTGCATTAATTCATCACATCTCAGATCGAGACTGACTTACTACACCTGAATGAGTCACATTCCTTCCTTGCACTCAGATTGCCATTTATTTCTGGCTATTGCCATTTTACTGCTTCAGAGTCACTTGATTAGTGTCTTTCTATCCCAATTCACTCAAAGTCCTGTGAAGGACACCTATCACTTCTCTTTGCTCATTTGTGACTCCTCAGAATCTACCGGAGTTCATGCTATACGGTAGGTATTCAATAAATATTAATTGAATAAACCCTCATTCTCCTTTATGATTTTACAAATCATAAAATTGGGTCCCTTTGAGGGTAAGTAAATCTCTCAAGGCACACAGCCGGTGAGCGGCAGAACTGGAACTTGAACCCACACGTTCTCACTCCAGGTTCAGGGTCCCTTCCCCTTTGTATATCACCCCTTCCCACCAAGATGTGTCACTTCTGCTCTACCCCTATTTCTCTTCCTGTGCCTCATCACCCAAGGACACATGCATACACAGCTATATTTAGAAGGCAAAGTGCAGCCAGTTCTTCACAGGGCAAGCATGGCAAAGACTGAAAGACTCTGTCCTCAAAGCCACAAGCACAATAAACAACTCCTGCTTCAACAACGAATCTTCCATGACTCCCTGGATCCAGGCCCTTCTTCATCTTAGCAAGAGGAGGATTTTACCAGCCTGGCACTATCGAATCAATTATTGGTTTCAGCAGGGAGGGAGATGAGAAGTGTGTCCTAGCACACAATGGAAATTGAAATGAATATAATTAGTATGAAGGAGCTCTTCGATGCCATCATGACAGGTACTAAATGCAGAAAAGAAAGAAGGAAATACAGATGAAAATTGATGGTTATTTTCAGTTCAGTTTTAGGTTGGAGGTAATTTTCTGAGATTTCTTTAATCATTAAAATGCCATAAACTGGAGTTCCCATTGTGGCTCAGCGCATTATGAACCCAACTAGTATCCATGAAGATGCGGGTTCAATCCCTGGCCTTGTTAAGGATCCCACGTTGCTGTTGCTGTGGTGTAGACCGGCAGCCTTAATTCAGTCCTTAGCCTGGGAATTTCCACAGGCCGCAAGTGCGACCCTCCAAAAATAAAAATGCCACACACCGATGAGACCCAACTCTTTAAATGCTTCCAGAAACATATAAATATACACACACACTTCATAACGCATAGATAAAAGGTTACAAATGTTGCAAAAAGATCAGCTCTAGCTTCTGTATTTCTTCCTCAGGTTTGGTGACTGCACGGTGACATCTGTGTTTTTTTTTTTTTTTTTTTTTTTGGTGTAAACTATATCACCAGAATGGCCACAATCAATTTGGGGGACTTGTGGTGAATGGTCGCTTGCACTGATGCTTGAAGTTACTCAAACACTACTTCTGTCAAAAGGAGGACCCTGGCAATGAACTTGCAGTGCTCTAACACCTAGAGCTGCCTATGGATCCCCCCCTCATATATTAAAAAGATCCTGTTTCTAATTATTATGGCACTTTCAAATATTTCAGAAGGAAGCTGCTGGGGCATTATTCAGAAATAGTGACTGTGTTTCAAACAACTGAAGTGAAACTCTAGAGAGACTACGTCAGCAGCTGTTTAATAATAGTTTGTATAATAAAATATTCATATCATCATATATTTCCCCTCATAGAGGATGGATCTTAGTGTCATTTTAATATTTTTCCGACTAAAATAAAATTTTAATTAAGGCGAAAGATATATCGCCTAAGGAAAGCTAAACTGTTTAAAATTATTAACTGCTTGAACACTTGTTGCTATACGACAAGCTGCCATAAAAGAAAAGAAATTAAGTACTCGAGGGATTAACGCAATTTTGAAAGCTGCACCCTCCTCCTCCCTTCCCTTTTTAGCGACGCCTAACTGAGCCATAACTATTTTTCTCCACTCAGCCAGACTCCAGCTTTGTGGCTTTTTTAATAACCTGGCTTTTCAAGGCTCTGCTCCTGAGAGCCTTTTCATTTCTGCCGCACTACCTACAAGCAAATTTCTTCCAGTTGTTCAACAGGCGAATGCCTCCCTTTCTTCGTTGCTGAAGCATTTCATTGCAGTTTCATTGACGGGGTGGTGTTTTGTTACAGTGGAATCAATAGCTGGCGCTTCCCTGCACACCGATTAGCTTGTCAGTCAGAGCCTGGGGGAGGTAGTGTAAATCCCAGAATACCAGGGGCCGGGAGTTTGCACACAGAGGAATGCAAGCAGCCCCCGCGGTTGTCCACCACCTGTTGCTCCACAACATGTGTGAAGTGAATTAACTTTTTTGCTGCAACATGCCTGAAAGGTCAACTGCAATGGAAGCCTGAAAGCTTTTGGAATATTTTAACACGTGACCTACCCCTCCCCCCAAGTCCCCCTCTCCCGACTTGGTCCTGGTTCTGGGACCCAAAGGGAATGGATTCTTTGAGAAGCTAAGTTGGACAAACAGGTTGGCCATGGGGGGTGGGGAGCAGTCAGGAAGGTCAGAGAAGGAGGGAGGAGGGTTTCTTCTTTTATTTTTCAAAGTGAATGGCCTGCCTGCTCCTTGATTACACATTAATGGAAAACAGTTTCCACAGTTAATGTGAGCATGCTGTGGGTTTCCGCGTGCGGGGTGTGTGTGTGTGCTTCTTGCTCAGACTCTTAACGGGACTCTTTGATAAAAAAAAGTGAGGAGTTAAAGGGCATCTTTTCCTCATCCAAAAGTTAGACACACGAGATAGTTAAAGATATTTCAAGAAAGAAGTACAAAACAACGATGCTTAACTGCCTGGCTCACACACCAAAAAAAGAGTGTGAGTATGTGAATATTAGAGCTAATAGAGAATTAGATAATTATTGTCTATTAGGACATGATCATAAAAGGGTGTTCCCTATAACACATATGTATCTATATATGTCACATGTGTATATGCACAAACACACACATATTTATACACATATATGCCTGAAAAAAAGCTACACATACACACACATATATATATTTCATATTTACGAAAAGAAGTTTCAAATTCCGCTGTGGGAAGCTGCAAAATCAACCACTTCAAGCGTCAGCTATGCCTTCCACTCAACCTCAGGAAATCTTTTTACAGATATTTATTATCCAAAGCCATGTCACCCCAGACCACAAAAGGAAATTCGGTGCCTGGTACATACAGGCACCACAGTCTGAGAAAGGTTTGCTTTCAGCAGTCAGAGTTTTCTCTCCAAACCTCCATAAACTCACCACAAACCACAATGTAAACCAACGCACTTCAGATATGACTTGTGAGCCTAATTCCACCAAATTAATTCATCCATTTTAGGAGGGATTTCTGACTGATGATGCAAACAGAAGCCCCAAAGCCATGAAAACACCCATTTGAATGCAAAGATTGGCAGGGGAAATGTTAATCTTTTGGAGAAAAAAAAAAGGAAAGAAACACATAAGGAAAACACTGACTACTACAGTGCCAATTGTAATTTTTTTAAGTTTAGCTTCATTTGATTGGAGAGATAAATGTGTCCGTTTCAGAAGAGAGAATGTATGTAGCATCCCAAGTCCATTTCCCTGAAAGGAAAAAAAGGGTATGCATTCTATTTTAAATTGCTTGGTTGCTTATCTTTCTGCTGTTTTTTTTTTTTTTTTGTATGCTTGCTAGAATTGTAATTCTTATTGATGTGGCTCAGATCTGGTGTTGCTGTGGCTGTGGCATAGAAGAGCAGCTACAGCTCTGAGATGATTCCTAGCTTGGGAATCTCCATATGCAGTGGGTACAGTCATAAAAGACAAAAAAAAAAAAATGTTTTGCTTCACAAGTGTGTGTGAATTGCTGTTCTTTACACCTAACAGGGGCCTATAGTGAATTCTTACAGAGGAAGTATCATCTGACGTCATAGCATAAACGGTTATTGACTGCAACTTTTCTGGTAAAGTTTTTTAACTAATCTCTGCTGCCTAATGCCTAGTACCTTAGCCAGACTTTGCTCCACTCACTGCCTGTGCTCATGATGGCTCTTTCCTATAGAAGCCCACAGCCAAAATATACTCTTCTGCAGGCAGATAAACTTCTCTTCTGAACATCCAGGTGGACCCTCCAAGATCTAATAAACTTGCAACAAGCTCTGAAAGAAAAGTTCTAAGGATGCTGCTCTCAACTGAACTTCTGACATGGCTTGAAAAGTCCAGGCAGGGACACACCAGATAGTTGAAGAGGGGGATTTTCTTCCCAAATCCTGATAAGCATGGTTAAATTCCCTCTTTTACTTAATTCAAAGAATACTGCATTTTAAATGTTATCATTACCTGTTTTTTACAGTAGATTTTATTTGCATACATTTTGGAATAATCTCAGTTTTTCCTCTGAACTTGGATCCAATTAGCCATTTTTTTTTACAGGCCACACCCATGGCATATGAAAGTTCCCAGGCTAGGGGTCAAATTGGAACTATAGCTGCTGGCCTATGCTGCAGCCACAGCCACTACAATGCAGGATCCGAGCCGAGACTTCAACCTACACCACAGCTCACGGCAACACCAGATCCCCAACTCACTGTGCAAGGCCAGGTATTGAACACCCAACTTCATGGATACTGGTCGAATCCATTTCCACTGCGCCACATTGAGAACTTCCCAATTAGCCATTTTAAATAGGAGTAGCTACCAGGAATATATATATAGATATAGATATGGATATAGATATATAGATATATAGATATATAGATATATACATATATTCCCCAATATTTGCTCATTTACATGACTGTAGCATTGCATCAGAAATTCAAAATAGGATTTCCCCTTGTGGCTCAGGGGAAATGAATCTGACTAGTATCCATGAGAGCACAGGTTCAATCCCTGGCCTCGCTCATTGGGTTAAAGATCCGGCATTGCCATGAGTTATGGTGTAGGTCACAGACAGGGCTCAGATCTGGCGTTGTTGCGGCTATGGTGTAGGCCGGCAGCTGGAGCTTCAATTTGACCCCTAGCCTGGGAACTTCCATATGCTACAGGTGCAACCCCAAAAAAGACAGAAAGAAAAAAAGAAGGAATTCAAGAAGTGAGGTGATTGGACTCAAGCATCCTTTCCAAATGGAATTAAAATCTTGGTTGTTTTAACTACCACAGAAACTTGACATGCCAAGAACATCCAGAGCTCAAGTACCTTGTTCAGAATTTGTCTGTTACAGTGTCTATTACACAGTGTCTATGACAGTATACTTTTGTTTTACTCTATTGTATTCTCAAAAGGAGTTAGCAGAAACTATAGCTACAATATACCATCAAGATGTAGCAAAGTGAACAGGTAAAGAGAACAAGTGAAGAAGTCAAGAGAGAAGTAAGTGGGACAAACATTATCGGGGTACCTGGAGTTCAAGTCCAAAGTTGTCTCAATTGCCACCCACAAATGTCTCAGTGTGACATTGCTTCTGTCTTCACACAAGGAATAAAGAAACAGCTATTTGAGAAGTTGTAGCAGATACCTGAGTTGATGATTTATTTCTCCATCCCAGAGCTATATTGAAAAGAGGGGGCAGTACATTTCTTTTTTCTTTAGAAATTGTTATATAAAAACATGCTAATTAGATCTGATTAAATATAGATTATATTTATCTAATTCTCTGAATGACTTTAGGCTGAATTTTATTTTAATTGCATGCTATAATTGGCTTTACATTAAGCATTGCAAATGTGAATATCTCATCTTGTGCAACATTCTTCTTTTCATTAACAAATCTTCAGGATATGTGCTTAATAGTATAGTTTTTTAGGAACCAGATGTAAGTGAACATAAAATCATAGTGCTGCAAGTTTTGTTCAGTCAAGTAGAGGCTCTTAATCTGAATCCTCTCCAAATCTCTCTAACAGATAACATGCACCCAATTTCTATCTCCATATGTAAAGTAGAAATTGTTATTCCTTTTATTTTTTTATTTTGTTAAGGCCACACCTGCAGCATATGGAAATTCCAGGCTAGGGCTCAAGTGGGAGCTACAGCTGCCGGCCTAAGCCACAATTCATGGCAATGCAGGATCCTTTACCTACTGAGCAAGGCCGGGGATCAAACCCGCATCCTCATGGATACTAGCTGGATTCATTTCTGCTGAGCTATGACAGGAACTCTGAACTTGCTTCTTATTTCACTATTTTGATTAGTCATCTGGTAGAAAAGATAGTGACAGAAAAAGGGAATAGGAAGTATGAAAAAAGGAATGTAATTGTCAAGAGGGCACAGGAAACTACAGTAACAGTAGTCATTGGTCCAGCACATTCAGAATTTTCTGTTTAAATAGCAAATATTCCAGGTAGTACTTAAAGCAATTCATTCTAATATCATGAGTATATTGACAAGAAAGAAGCAAAACAAACAAACAAAAAACTTGGGTCATGTATACCTGGTATTATATTTTATCTTTGCTACTTATGAACCTGCCTTGAGACTTCGGGTCAGTTACTTAACCTCTCTGAACCTCAGTTTAGCTTCAACTGTGAAAAAGAGATTAAAAACATCAATTTTCAGGGGCATTACTAGGATTAGGAATAATATACCAAAGTATGTAAAAGTAACTGGTCCAGAACTTGTGAGACACTCAGTGAAAATAGGTGATGTCATTAAATTTCCTGCTCAGAAATCAATTCATGGAAATGAATTGCAGCATAACAAATGATAAATTAATCTACTAATTCACATGATTTTTAGTAATTGTATACTGAGTCCCAAAGATGATCCTAACAATAGTATCCCTTCAAAAGATTTTTACTGAAATAGAGTTGACTTTCAATGTTGTATTAGTTTCAGGTGTACTGCAAAGTGAATCAGTTATACATATACATATATCCATTCTTTTTTCCCATATAGATTATTACAGGCCATTGAGTAGATTTCCCTGTGCTATACAATGCTAACAATAGCATCTTAAAAATTTTAGAATCCTATTATCCATACCTCAGCACTCAAGTAGGATTGCCAGGTTGTCAGCTCAAGGAAACCAGAATGGAAAGAAGGAGGTGTTTTTATAGTACTTCTTGCTGAGGCTTTAAACACTAGGCTGAGTCATTTAGGTGCATGACCCTCCTAATCACAGTAAATCTATTAGGCAAGCACTATGACTTACCCACTCTATGGACAAGAAAAGTGAGACACAGAACCCACAGGTCATGAGGGGAGCTAATAAGATTCTGATTCCCAGGTGGACTCCAGCTGGAAATTAGAATCTGTGCCAAGATGAATATAAGGTGCAAAGCCACAGATCACAGCTAGGATGGCGGAGGTATAATGTCAAAGGCTTGGGTGGAAGGAAAGAATACATGAATTAATGGGTGGCAATATCAACATTCTAAAATCCAGATTTAGCCCACTCCCCTCTTCCAATCCTAATCCCTTCTTTCCTTTCTTTCTCTTGACATTGTCCTACCACTAATTATGAGGATCCATGTGCTTTCCGACTCCACCTGGTGAGGGGGCATAGGATAAGTCCTTTCTTCATTCTAAGGAGTAAATTTTCTCAAGAGCTAAACTAATGTTGAGTCTGGGCTTTCTTGCCACTGTCTGTGTGTGGAGCAGGAATTAGGCTCTCAAAATCTTGGTAAGAAGTCTTAAACCCAGATTATGTCACCTCCTCTCCAGAGTGCTCTTTTTGGGTTGGGGTTAGAGGTCATCCTCTCAGACTGGCTAGTTGTACTCAACTAATTACAGGACCCCAGTGTTTCTACAAAGAAATGTTTAAATTCCATCAAAAGATTTTTTTGCAAATGATTTACAAAAAGCACAATTTCAGCAAATGGAGCATCTTTCAAGACCATGTGGTGGAAGAGGTAGCATATTTTTAGTCCTAGTGCAAATATTAATAGCAAAAAAGTATACATTTAAAAATCTGTAAATAGAGTGTGCATTATCTGTCCTATTGTAATCGACTACATAATATCTCCATTTATTTCATCAAGGTCCAAGCAGAAAATGAGGTGATCATTGTACTATTAAAATGCTAGAACTCAAGAAATCTGAGCAAATGTACATGGAAGCAATGCTCTAGTGAAAAGAATCTGGGTGACCTTGGACCCCAAATTACACATCTTCATTGTCTCTGTTTAACCTGAGGAGGTAAAACTGCTTAAATGAAAAGGAAATTTGTTTTTTTTTCCTTTTCTGTCAGTATCATTCAACCAAGGACAGTGAGTCACTAGTATTTTCCTCCTTTTTGAAGGGCAATCTTCAAATGTGAATCTCCAGCCTAAGAAGGTGTTGAGTCAGTGTGTTTTAGTGTTAAAGACTGCAGGGCCTATTACAGGTCCTTAATGCCCTCCTTGGGCCTTAATATAATCAGAAGGAAGTTAGGTCAACACTTGTGTCATGATGAATAAGTTTATCCATAACTAATACTTGGTTTCCTTGAGTCTCTTGAGGACATTGTATGCAGGTTTTGACAGAGCTCTGTGCTTTCTCTACACAGAAAATAATGTATCTTATTGAGAGGGAAACCACTTTGACAAAGAGAGTTCTAAAATCAGAAATAAGTGGTTCATTTTAGGAAAGATATTTACCCTATCATTTTTGTTATCTCATCCTTCAAAATAACATGTCCCAGCACCTTTTAAGAAATTCTGGATAAGGAGTTCCCATTGCAGCACAGTAGTATCCATGAGGAGTAAGTTCAATCCCTGTCCTCACTCAGTGGGTTAAGGCACTGGCGTTGCCGTGAGCTGTGGTGTATGTCACAGACTCAGCTCGGATCTGGAGTGGCTTTGGCTGTGGTACAGTCCAGCAGCTGCAGCTCTGATTCAACCCCTAGCCTGGGTGCAGGCTAATTAAAAAAGAAAGAAAGAAAAAAAAGAAAACTCTGGACAATAAAGCAGAGTATTACCATTCTCTAGATTAAAGTTTGGAAGTTAGTAAGTTCACATTATTATACTGTAAAATTGGGGGCCAAATAATCAGTCAACTTTCATAAGCCGTGGGTGCAGCCCTAATTAAAAAAAAAAGAAAGAAAGAAAAGAAAACTCTGGACAATAAAGCAGAGTATTACCATTCTCTAGATTAAAGTTTGGAAGTTAGTAAGTTCACATTATTATACTGTAAAATTGGGGGCCAAATAACCAGTCACTTGGTTTACAAATATTGACTGGGAATTTTCTTTGAGGTCTCAGGGACCACATGGCAAAGCAGAGCAATGGAAGAATCAGCCTACAAGAAACCTCAGAGTATGATTAGAATGCACCAAGTACAGAAGATTCCAACAGAGTGTAACCAATAAAAGAGGAAAAAAGTAAAGGGATTTCAGTTAATCCTGTATTTTTTAATTAAACATTCAAGAGAGATCAGAATATATATATATGTTCTGAATAATATATATATATTCAAAATAATACATTTTAATGGAAAATTTCCAGGGTAAAGACTATTCATCTGATGTCACCCAATATCCAGAAAGGTAAATAAATGGAGTTGGGGCAGGAATGGCAACGTTGTCATGCTTCTTTGTAAGTTCAGTTCTTGAAGCAAGTGCAGTAAGATATCACATCAGATAAGAAAGATGTGATGCTTCTATTATTTACTTTTACTGGCATGTAACATTATCTTAGTTTCAAGTATACAACATAATGATTCAATATTTGTATATATTGTGACTTGATCACATTAACATCCAATGTCACACATAGTTACAAATACTTTTTTTCTTGTGGGAAAATTTTTAAGATCTACTTTCTTAGCAACTTTTAAAATACAATATAGTATTATTAACTGTGGTCACTGTGCTGTACGTTACATCCCCAGGACTTATTATTCAATTTTTTTTAATGAGAACCTAGATTGATTTATTCCAAAGGAGCAGCCAAAAAAACAGAAAGCCCTTGATCCCATTCTGATCATTTAACGTTTGTTCTGAAAACCTTGGGAAATAGCTGGTTTACTTTGTTCCTTACCTAATTCTTCAGGAAAATAGGCATTGTGAGTGTAAGTATATAAGAATCCTATGGATGGCCATAAAGTAGGAGCAAATCTTTTACAAACCACATGAAAACATAACCATAACAATAATTATGCTTATTCACCCATTAAGCGTTTGTTCAGTGAGTGCCCAGTTTGTGTGAAGTACAGTTCTCAGCTCTGGATATACAGCAAGAGACAAAACAGACACAAACTTTGTCCTCTCAGAGTTTAGGTTCTGGTAGAGAAAGACAGACAGGATCAATTAAGCAAGTAACTGTGCATTATGTCAGCTGGTGATAGGAAATGCTGAATAGGAGAAAAGTAAGTCAGCGACTGGTGGGGGACACTGAAAATGGAAGGTTTTTCCAAAAAGTTAACTCTTGGGCAAAGACTTGGGTGAAATGTATCCAGGCCATGGGAACATACAGGGAAGAACATTCTGGACAAAGGAAACAAGTAATAGAGGCAAAGAATTCCCACCCATCCACTCACTCATTCAAGCAGGAGTGTGCAAAGCATAGATGAGTAACAGACAAGTAGTATGATTAAAGAAGAGTGAGCAGTGCAGGAGGGCTGGGGGCAGCAAGATGAAATGAAATGGAAGCCAGGAAAAAGATTATGAAGCTATTGAAAAGATTTATTTTGTAAAAATTTGCTGTCCTAATGAGATGAGCAGCCATGGGAAGGCTTTAAAAGAGTGACAAGATTCTAGAGCAAATCTTAGGAGAGAACTGTAGACCAAATACGAAACGCTGGTGATGATGGTGACTTGGACCAGAATTACGAGGAAACACTTCCAGAAGACCTGAAGTTTCCTCCTTCTCCATGAAAGAGTCTTCTTAAGAACAGAAAGAGCTGCAAAAGGCTAATCAGAAACTGTGGTAGGTATTTTGGAATCCAGGGCCATCTGTACAAAATCCCAGCCAAAGGGTTTCCCACTGCCCCACCCAAAGTCAGTGACCCCACACAAGAATGGGAAAGTGGGCAAACGGATTGGTTCCAAATTCCTTGTGTAGGAAGATTAATATTACATGAGTCAATGAATCTTCACTTCTCAAATTTGCCACAAATGAAAGAACTTCCTCTGCCCCCTCAAAACATCTGGATGCTGCCTGGTGGGCCTCAAATCCAAGTGGAAACATCTGGGTACCAGCCAAGAGGTAGAAACTGGGTGGCATCTAAATATGAATTTGCAAAGTCGCTTGAGTAAAAGCATTTACCCTGGTAATGTTTAAAAGTTTACCCTGGTATTACATAAATTTATAGTATATTTAGATGTGTTCGTTTATTTTTTTCTGACTCCTTCACTCATGATGACTGCCCACATCATGGGAAAGAGCCCTGGCTTGATAATAAAGAAATGTAGCTGTGTGACCAAGCAGGCTTTTCTCAGTTGATCTACTAACTACTGAACATGTAGCCTTTTTTGTTCTTTCCACCTCGAGTAGTTAGGTCCCCCTCTGCAACTCTGGAAATCTGGAATTCATGGGTAATTTTGGCCCTGGCCAATCTGAACTCCCACTCTGCATGCTTTTTGTATGACTGCCTTTCACTGAGGAGGTTCGAGAGAAAAATAGAAGCAGTGTGTGTGAGAGGGAGAAATGTGTGCTTTAGTCATTGTATTCAGTGCGTACTACATTGTCATCACTGTCAAACATAATAAAAGTGTAGCTAAAACACTTAACCACATATTGATCTGCTTCTCCATCTCCTGTAGAGAACTTAAAGTAACAGATCCCCCTCCTTATCCCCCCTCCCACGCCGAGCTTTAATGCAGAGGAGAGTGA
Organism: Catagonus wagneri; assembly: GCA_004024745.2. NCBI lineage: Eukaryota > Metazoa > Chordata > Mammalia > Artiodactyla > Tayassuidae > Catagonus > Catagonus wagneri. The sequence continues at coordinate 8,207,659 of PVHT021183630.1, read as the reverse complement.
GCTTCCTGTAACTGTTTATTTTGGAAATAGCTGGGGAAGAATCTGACCTCAAACTTTCCCATTGTTCAGCTATTGCCATATAATCCCTAGTATGATTTAAAATGTGTTATAATAAATGTTAAGTTGAACTTCAGTGGAGGCTGGTTTGTGATTAGTAGGATGATGATGATGAAGATGATGATGAAAGTTATAACTTTTGATAATAAGTACTTTTTTTTCAAACTGTATACTTTCAGGTTTGCTGCTAGCAGTTGCAGTGAGAATCACCATATACTGAATGCTCACTCCGTTACAAAGAACTCTAGTAAACACACACACACACACACACACACACACACACACACCTTTTTAAATTCTTGTCACATACCTCTGAGGCACATGGTATTATGTGTATTTTACAAATAAGGAAGCATCAGCACAAATGAGAAAGAAAGAGAGGGAAAGTGGCTTGCTTCTAGTCACTCAAAGGGAAACAGACAGGGCTGGAGTGTGAATCCATGGCTGATTGATTCTGAAGCCCATGTATTCAACCACTTTGCTAGGTGGTAAGTTCATGCCTAGAACTGGGAAGACATCTTCCTGCTGTGCAAATGTGTACGCTAGACAGCAGAACCGGGGAACCTGCACATGACCCCTAGATCCAATGCAGAAACCAGAATTCAAATTCCCAGACTCTCTTGCATCTCCCAAGATGCCTCCTGCACGAGACATACCCAAATGAGAAGTCGGTTCAGGGTCCTAGTGGAGTTTTCAGTATTCTTGAAACGGGTGGCAACGTAAGCCTCAAGATTAGGGTTGCCGTGTTGAGTTCCTGAGGCTGACCTGGCATCCGTCAGTTTGGGCAGTAACCGTGGCTGCAAAAAAATTCTGAGAGTTTTCTGGTTATGCAGGAGCAATGACAACTGTCTACCAATGCTTCAGTTTTGTGTCCTGAGGTGAGATATATTTCTGGAAACAGCCTCAAATCTTTCTCCACACCCCTCCCCACCTCCACCAATGATTGTTTGAGCTACTAATTTCCTTTATTAAATCCATTTTCTGCTTAAACTAGTAAGAGTGGATTCTGTTGTTTGCAACCTTATAACCCTGAAGAAATAGGAAAGATAGAGCGAATTCATATACTCCTCCTTTATTTCCCCCTGTTGCTCTGGTGAACTGTCATTTTATGCCAGGACCACGACCACCACCATTACCACTCCTAGACCCTCAGGAACTGCCTGACTCTCTACAGAAGGGGCGAGTCTCTCCCGGCTCTCTGCAGAAGGGGCGAGTCTCTCCCGGCTCTCTGCAGAAGGGGCGAGTCTCTCCCGACTCTCTACAGAAGGGGCGAGTCTCTCCTAGCTCTCTACAGAAGGGGCCAGTTAGACGGCGAATACATCTAACATCTCCCAAAATGGCATGGGATCAGAAGGCAGAAGTTTGGAGCTGTGAAGAGCTTCTCTATTTAGACAAAAAAAAAAAAAAGAAAGAAAGAAACAAAGCTTCAACTTTCCCAATGGAAGTTCCATCCACAATGAATATGGATATGTTCTATTATCAGTAGATTTGAAAACATGGTTCTTTGAAGTAAGTCCCAAATCCCTGGGAGTGAAAAACGGCAAAATTATACACAATGGCTTTCTACTTCCCTAGAATTGTGTTTATTTATCTGTGCTGATAACACATTTTTACATGAATTCAGGCTCCACTTCATTTCATTAAAGCAAAATCTGTTCAATACCACCCACAGTTAAATAAAAAATTTTCTACCAAAATATGATTCTTGTCCAAAAGCAGGGGATGAGGACCAGAGATGAGGAGGTGAAGTGTACGGTGACCTTGACCAGGCCCAAGTAGAAAGCTGAGAGACTATAACCATAGCTAATGCAAAGAGGAACAGGCAGGTAGCCTGGAATATCAGGCTCAAAGGAAGCATTTGGCAGACTGTGGTCCAGGAAGAGAGGTGGTGAACCAGGAAAGGCTTGAGTCCAATATAGGTAAGCAGGTAGAAGGGATCGATTCAGATGATGGGTCCTTTTCCTCACAACCTGAATTAGTTATATTGAACGCTGTAAAACATAATTTCAAAGTAGCAATGCAAATTTATTCAGGCATAAAGCAACATGAAGTCAGACACCTTAGAAATCTATAAGGTCTCTTTTTGGCCATCAGAGTACCAGTTACTAGTGTATTACTTCAGAACATAAAATATTCTGGTGAAAGTATTATATAACAATCTTCTGTTCTTCCTAGCTTGTATTTGTGAAAAATACAGATGAGACTGGATACTTGACAAACTAGAATATCTAAATCCCCTTGGGGTAATTGCAAATCACAGTGAGTATGTTAGGCTCCAACATTCCCACTATGTAGCTGTTTTTTTTTTCCTGTAAATCTCCAAAAGGCAGAAATCCGGCCCTAATGACAGCAATAAATGATACAATGGAACTCTCAGGGTGATATACAGAAGGCAATACAAACTAACTTTCCTTTTTAGAAAAAAAAAAAGAGTATAAATGTCTATTTTTATATCTTACATTTTAATACAATCTTTATAGAAGTTAACAAGCACAGCAATGAAATTTGTGAACACTTCTACTTCCCAGTCTTATCCTATCCCTTCCGAATTCACTTATGTGCTGCATGTTGATATTCCTGGTGAAACAGCAAAAGCTCATTTTTTTTTTCATCCAATAACTCCATTTCTAAGGAATCCATCCCGGGGGTGGGGGAATCATATAATAGGCAGCCAAAATATATATAAGCAAGATCATTTATTATAGCAGCAATTAGAAGTAACCTACTCATTGAGGAATAGGGTCATTATTAATTTGTATTATATAAAACTATAATAAATACATACCATGAATATTCTGTAATCATTAAAAATAAAAAGGTACAGAATATTTAAAAGTTTAAAAATACGTAGGAAGTGAAAATGTAACATACCAAACTGCATAACAGTGAACCTAATCATGCATTTTTTTCTTCATAAAATTCACACACCTTAGTTAAAAATACGAGAAGAAATAATGCCAAAATATTGGCAATAATGGACTTTTCAATGAGTTTTCATTTTCTTCTTCATAGCTGTCCTAGTTTTCTTTTTTAGTATGTAATATTATTCTTATATAATATTAACTTGTATAATTATTTTATAAAAACTGGGAGATATGTCTTAAAAATCACTCTAACAAAACCAAACACTGACCAGGAAACACCTCTTTATTTCCTAACCTGGTTTAGGTTAGGAAATATTCCATGATTCCAATTTGAGCTCTGGTTTGAGATTCAGACAAGTGGTTGGATCTTCTGACCAAAATGTAGCTACTGGGAGGAGAGGGTAAGAGGTGGGTACTTGCTGCACTGAGACAAAGTGGAGAACGGGGTTCAGAGTCATGAGTAGTCCGAGAAAAGAATCTTTTATTGTGAAATAATTTGCTTCCTATTCTGAAAGCAGCTTCCAGAAGTTAACAGAAATTGATTTTCCCTAAGGAAGTGCTACTTTAGGCCTAACTAAAAGTCAGCTCTTCTTGTATTCCTGAGAGCCCAGTTCTCTGCCTTCATTCCCTCTTGCAACTTTTGTTCTAATTTCTTTACAAAATCCCCTTGTTTTGTAAAGGTATTCATTTCTCTGTGGGCCTATTTGTTTGCTGTGTGTTTGCTATGCTGGTCTCTGTACCTTATGTGTTTAAACCCAAAGCCTGGGAATTTGGCCTTATGGTGGAAAAGAATATTTGAATTTTTTACTGTTCTAGAAAATCTTATACCTCCAATACTCACTGTATTTAGTTTCAATAAGTTTATTTAATATAAGGAAGATAAAGTTGATGATGCTTCTGACCATGATGATGAAGAACGGTCCTTTATCTGTAAAGTGATGAAATATCTATTTCACAGGGTTTTAGGGAAAAAGGTAATGAGAAGATTGTGTATAAAGCCCATAACAATGCCTGGCAATGAATAATTTTTACAAGTTTATCCCCCTGGGGATAGCTAGTTCCTAGATGATAAACTGTTTTGAAGGGAAGAAAGTAATATATAGCAAGGTCAATCCAAAGTCCATGGAATCGAAGAGGAGGTAAAGCTGGATTGCTTGAGTTTGAATTCCTTCCTTGTGAAATGTTGACCAAGTTATTTAATTTCTCTACACTTCAGTTTCTTTACATGTGAAGTAGAATTGATAACCATTCCTGCTTCATAACGTTGTTATGAGGATTTATGCCAAGCAATTCAGAGAATGCCTGGCAAACAGTAATAACTGTATGAACAAAGGTAAACATCTTTTTATTCTGATTTGTTTCACAACAACACAAAGAAATTGCCTAGAATGCAGCACTACCTGCTCTGTGAAAGTCCTTGGACGCCCAGAGTTCTGTTTCCTCTGTGTTGTGTTCCCTTCACCCACTGTGGTTCTTTATGTATACATCCATTTCCTGTGTCCTTAACTAATCAAGTTCCTGATGGTACTTTATTCACTTTTGTGTTCCCCAAACCCAGCGCCCTGGCTGTCCACACTAAATGTTTAACGACATTAACAACAAGCTGTAACTTATGAACAATGGATTTTATGAATGCTAAGTTGTTTTATGTCCCTCCCCCCCATCACACACACACACACACACACACACACACACACACACAAAGTATATCATTTAGGGAGATTTTAGGGGGGAAAATGGCACATTTTACCTCAAACGTTGGTATTAATAAATCTGAATTTAGACTTAATTTTAACAAAATCTTTATAAAATTGTTAGAATTTTTAGCAATTAAAATTCTATCACTAATTGTAGAGTCATTTTCAGGATTCCAACTTGAGCTACTAAGAAAACCCTAGGCAGAAGCTATTTGACTAGGAGTTTCCACTGTGATGCAGTGGGTTAATGACCCAGCTAATCTCTCTGGAGGTGCCAGTTCAATTCTCAGCCCAGGCATTGGGTTAAGGATCCAGCATTGCTGCAGCTGTGGGATAGACTGCAGCTCCCACTGGATTCTATCCTTCAACCCCTGGCCTGGGAATTTCCATCTGCGTGGGAGACAGGAGGGAAAAAGTAAAAGAAAAAAGTTATGTGACCAGTTACTTCTATGCCACTAAGACTATAAACAAATTTCCAGCACCGATAGCTCATGCAATACATTCTGGGTAGGTGGGGCAGAACTCCTTCAGAACAGGACAAGGACAACAATGACAGCACAGGACTTCTAGCTGGATTCTGGATCAGGGGACTCAGAGAGAGTCACAGCACCTTTCCAGGTCCAATCTCCTTCTTTGCACAACAATATGGCTGACAAATGGTCTAGAATTCAAGGTAAAATAAAACAGTAAATAATTCCGCTGGAATTCAGGGGGCAAATAGCAAGGAGGAGGTGAGAAGACGCCTTTAAAGGAGTACCTGAAGTTTATTTTGTTTGAAATTTCTAGATGGAGTTTCTAGATGCTTCCAAAACAGTGCTGTCTATCTAAATCTCCCTAAACCACTCCAAGCCATCCTTAAACTGTTTGCAGAATGGCCATTCCCAGGCAAAGTGGTTTCAAGCCGTTCAGCTCCGCACCACCGATCTCTGCCTTCTCATATCAAAGGGGGCTTCCTGCTGAGTTTGTTTACACCATTAAATTTCCTCAAATGTAAAGCCGGGAAAATTTTTCCAGGTGTTCAAATTCCTAGAGGGTGGGGAGAGTGCCGAACACTATATTAGATCAATACCACGCTAGAGTGAAACACAAAGAACCTTTTTCACGGTGTTGCCCCCTCTGGAGATCTCTCTTTTGGAGGCAGTCTTGGCAGGGCCCCGCAAAGCTGCCTGTCACTCTCCTGTAATACCAATGCCCGACCCACCAGGTCGGTCCCCGGAGTTGTGCTGGCGGCAGCCCTGCAGCGCCGGGCCGGGCGTGGATCCCACCTGCGCGCAAGGTGCAGTATGGCGGGATGGGGCGCACCTGCTCGGTTCACCTAGTACCTGGGTGCGTTGTTGGCCTCCCAGCGCAAGGAATCGGCAGGCTGCTTCCTGAATCCCAATTTAAATAAGGAGGGATGGAGATTCCAAGGAGAGCTCCGGGTTGATATCAGAGCGAGAGCAAGGGCTTCTCCCAGCCAGGTGAAAAGAGCTGGCAAGGTCACCCATTCTGTCACCGGGTGGTGCATTTAATTTAAAAGGAGTGTTAACCTTGTTTATACAAAATAACACCAATATGCAGAGAAGCAGTAAATCCATTGTCGTTAAACAGCGGGGAGCCGCTGGCGCTGGCAGCCTGCCCGCCAGCGACGTGAACTCGGCTGGCACCAGGCGGGGAGCTCGCCGGCCGGGGCCGGGCCTGCGATCCTGCTGGCCTCGCAAGAGAAGGCCAGCGCTGTGCCCTTTCCGCCCTCCAGATGACTCTTTGCATTCTTGTCAAATATATTTAGAACAAGAGGTGTCCACTTAAAGAGAAACATTTGTTAATCACTTAAATGCAGGCGCTTGGCAGCCCTCCAGTTTCACCTTTATAAATATGTAGGATCGGTTTCCAGCTAAGCAGGGAACTCCTGGGCAAGTTCTCATTTCACTCCGCGTCCCCTCGCATTGACCTAAGGTGAATGTCCCTAGCACCTTATTAATTTTCTATCCCAGGGGGCTCTCCGGAGCCAGTACCAGCCTTCTATCTGAACGTTGACGGAGATAAATAAAGGATGCGCGGTAGAAAGAGAAAGAGAAAGAGAGGGGTGTTTCTTTAAGCAAGGGACAGATTAAAGTGAAATTCCTGTTGACGGAGGCGCTGGTGTCGTCGACATCCTCCTAGTTTACCAGCAGCTGTCCCCATTTAATGACACTCTGATAACTCGAGGAGGCTGCCCTGCGGTAGGGGGTGAAGCAGATAAAGGGGCCTCTGTTTAAACAGTCCGTTCCTCGAGCCCTCTCCTTGTAACTTCCCTTCAGTTAATGATCCGGGAGACTGTTCAGAAGAGGCAAACGCAGGGTGCAAAGGTTTTTACTCTCCCACTTTTGGAGTGCACAACCTAAAGTCCAGGGCTGTTCTGGCCAGCCCTCTGCGGAGCTGATGATTTTTCCAGGAGTAGAAGCTGCGGAGGGGAGAGGCGGGGAGGGGGAAAGGCAGCTGATGGGCCAGGTGAGAAGGTCAGCCCTAGGTGTCCTGAAGAACTCTGCATTTTTCTTTCTTTTTTAAACAACAGTGACATTCCTCATCCCTCCACCCCTCCCCATACAAGTCTTAGTCAATGAACAAGTCAGGGACAAGGTTGCAGATTTACTATTCAGCATTAGGAGTTAATCACTAAAAAAAAAAAAAAAAATCACTTTTAATCCTTGGAACAATCTCCTACATAAGATTGTAACTGTAACGTTGCAGAGGACCTTGCAGGCATCCAAGCTAACATTCTGATCTTCCAGCTGAGAAAGCAGATACCCGGGAGGCTAAGGGGTTTGCCTAAAGTCACTTAGAAGTTCTATGGCAGGATGGAGGCTGAAACCCAGCTCCCAATCCGTCATTCTTTTCAGACAGTGTAATATTATACAGTATTATACATATTTTATAATGTATCTATATAATACATTTTATAATTTATACACATCAAGTAGAGGAAATTTAGAGATATGCACATATCTTTATTTAAATGTATATATTTTTAAAATTTCCTCTTTCTGTCCTCATCCAGTGGGCAAACAGAAGCCATGGAGTGTGTTTCAGCCTCGGGGGAGCCAAAGCCCTCACCTAGCTCGGGTCCCAACCTGGTCCATCCTTGGGCTTCTCTCAAGACACACCTCTACCCTGCTTATTTCATGAATACAATCCATTTAAAGATCAGCAGACCTGGGATCTCATAATCTCTTTCATGCTCTAACCAGTCAGGTACACATACCTCCAATAAAGCAAACACAGAGAACAAATTCATTTCTTCTTTTTAAAAAGTGAAAATTATGTGAAACAAACGATCTTACTTCCATTCGTTTTGTCACCTATAGGATGTTCCATATCCAACTGCAGAAATTTTGAGCCAAAAAAATAAACACAAGGCAGGTAAAGTGTTTTGAGAGGTTGAGAAGAAAGATGTTAATATTTTGGTCTATGTGGTTTCTTCAGGAAAATTCTTTACAATATTTTTAAAGATAAACTGCTGTCCTGCAATACAGTGGCCTACAGTAACATGAGGTTCATCACTTATATATCCAAACTGTACTGACTCCTCAATTTTGTCTTTATAGCAAGATGTAATAAAATTTTTTTCTACAAAATTTAAAGTTAGGTTATAATCTTTTTATGCCATTTCCTTAATAATCAGTTGTGTCCCCCTAAAGGCCTATGTTAAAGTCCTAATGCCAAGTACCTCAGAATGGGACCTTACTTGGGGACAGGGTCTTTATTTATAGAGTAATTAAGTTAAGATGAGGTCATCAGGATGGGTCCTAACCCAAAATGACTGCTGTCCTTATACAAAGGGGAAACTTGGACACAGAGATGCATATAGAGGGAAGAAGATGTGAAGAGACACAGAAATGTATTCCTGTGGCCAAGGTAACAGGACTGAAACAGAACCAAAACTTTCAACACCTTGATTTTGGACTTTTGGTCTCCAGAGTTGTGAGGCAACAAATTTCTGCTGTTCAAGGCACCCAGTCTTTGGTACTTTCTTACAGAGCCCTAGAAAATGAATATACCAATCAATTTTAACCATCTCGTGACTTTAAATATTCCCTAGAATCAATATTTCAAAGACTATAAAATAAATTTAAGTGGCTTAAAATTATTTTTAAACTGTTATATGTAACGGGAATATGAACAGAACTAATACTATACATCTACTGTGTCTGGGGTAGGGCTTGGGGATCTTGATGTATTTTTGTTCATTCTACATATGTAACCATGAAAGCTTAGAAAATAAAATTTTATCTAATTCAATAGAAGCACATTTTGTGTAGTAAGAACATTTACAGTAAACATGAGTAATTTAGCCGAGTACTAATTAAGGGGATTGTACCTTACTTAGCATATTTTATTAAATTACATATCATAGAAGGTACAATCTTCTCTACATTATGAGCAATGGTACTTGTTGAATCCTCCCCATCACTTCTCCCACATTTTTGATGCATAACGTAATTGACTGTTGAAAAGTTTATAGTAGGTTTTGTCAAGAACCTAGTTATGAACAGAGATTATAAATAAGCACAGTCAGTCAAGAAGGTTTACCAAGTAAATGCTCTGTATTAAGTCCTAGAAAGAGGAGAGGAAAATAAAAAGGCTATACTGCCTATCCTTGGGTAACTAAGAGTTTAATTGGTTAAAAAAGTCCACAGGTAAGTCAAGAAAGCAAATTAAGAGTTCCCTGATGGCTTAGCAGTTTAAGGATTATTGTTACTGGTGTGGTGCAGGTTCAGTTCCTGGCCCAGAAATTTCCCTATAGTGGTCATGGCCAAAAAAGAAAAAAAAAGGAAAAGAAAAGATAGAAAGAAAATTAAAACTATACTTACAAATAATATCTCATCTGTATAAAAAAAAAAATCAAGATAGGGAACCACAGATCCTATGTGCCTGCAATACTAATCCTAGTTACACCTGCTATCTATGCTTAATTGTTGAGAAGTCTTTCATTCCCCAAAATATCTGGATTTTATTGAAAAATTCTGCTGTCACCCTAACTCGTGGTTCTTCAACCTGGGCAATATCAGCATTTTAAGCTGAATAATTCTTTGTCGTGGGGGCTGTCCTGTGCATCACAGGACATTTGGCAACACCTCTAGCCTCTACTCACTAGAGGGCATTTTTAATGCCCTCACCCTTTTTGACAACCAAAAATATCTCATTTAGACATGGCTAAATGCCCCTGGGGGTCAAAAGAACCCCTAGTTGAGAACTCCATTCTAGCTCAAGATTACATTAAGGTTAGAAGAGGTTAATGGTGTAAGAATGAGGATTAAACTAGGGAAAACTATCTTGCAAAAGTTAACTTTCAACATCTGTAGATAAGGAACCCAAATCAGTCAAAGAAGGAGGAGAATATTCTGCATATAAAAGGAGGAAAATGGAAAAAAACAAGTTGAAAATAAGAAATACGAAAGCAGGCAACGACTGGAGAATCAAACAGGTTAATGCACCTGTTCACCAAGCTACAGTTATATCTATGTGCCCTTCAACCATGTTCAAAAAATAATAAGTGGCTAAAATTTCTTAACCTGTGGGGGTGGTCCACAGTCCTTGACGTAGTCCCCAGCATTAGGATGGTTGCATTGCATTGCTTAGCTTCTTTAATATAAATAGAGAAGCAGAGGGGGATATCTTACTCCCCAACCTTTTCCTTAGCAAAGCTCAGTTGAGAGCATGAAAATAAAATAATAGCAGTTGCTGTTCATTTGTGCCTTCTAGATCCCAGACCTTTTGCAGACATTATCTGGTTTAATCCCCTCCAGACCTTGGCAAGAGCAGTATTAACTACTCTGGGGCTCAGTTTCCTAAACTGTAGAGTAAGGGTGGGTGGCGTCACCCATGTACCAAGTATCAGGGCCATGATCTGAATCCAAGTCCTGCTACACCAAGCCCTTATCTGCTGACCTTGCCCCCACAGCATGGGCCTACAAGGCAGCAATCAGAGGAACTCAGCCACCTTAAGAGTAGAAAAAAATGATTGTTTTTTGTACAGAGGCTCTAAAAAATGGGGGAGGGTAATAAAAGTTCTTTTTTTTTTTTCTGTTATTGTTTTATTTTTGTTGTTGTTGGTCACAGGATGAAGAAGTTCCCAGGCCAGGGATCAAACTCATGCCACAGCAGTGACAAACCCGATCCTTAACTCAATGAGTTACAAGAAAAGTCCACAACTCTTCTTTACTTCCAGTCAACCTTTAATGATGGAGAGTGTCCTGATTCATTATCATCTGGTTTATTTCATTGAGTTGTTAGCCAATCAATTTGGATTTGGAGTTTCTTGACTGGCTGATGTTCAACTGAAGTATAATGATATGATTATGAATCCCTCGAAATGAAGACTAAAGCTTTTAACTTTTGATTAAGACTCCCTCAGCTAAGGATATTCAAATCCAGAGATTTATGTTTCATAACCCCATTACAGAGATGAAAAAAGGGAAGATCAAGAGATATTATAAAACTTGCCTGAGCTCACATGGTTGGGAAGTAATGTGGTCACAGTTTAAACCCAGATCTGCCTGACCCCAGAGCCTCTATTCTTTCTACCAACACAACTAATTCAAGGAAAATGTAGCTATTTAACTTAAGAAAATGATAAGGTCACATTTCCAGCCTGCCTCAGAGAAGACAGGTGAACTATGGGTGAATGGAGAGGTACCCCCAGCTTTTAGGTCCTCAGGTAACAGCTGGCATCAGCACCCTGTGTGCACTAAATGCCACCCCCTCAGAGAAGATTGGTCATTGAGCATTACTTTCTTGTCTCAAAGACTTAATGACTCTCTCCTCCCAACTCTCAGGATGTCAACATTATGCTAGACTGTGGCTTTCTATGATCATTTCCAGCATAAATGATACTAGGAAAATTTTGCAGAGAAACAGATGAATTCACTGGGATCTGAGCACAGATATTTTTCTTTTACTCATACTCCCGCAAGTGCCATCAGCCAGGACCCTGAGACTGGACCCAGTCTGGTTTTAGATAGATCACAGATCCGCATGCACTGTAGCTTCATGGAAGGACCCTGCAGAGCAAGCCACGAGAGGGCAAGGAAGGAGAAGGGTTTCACAAGCTTCCCTCTCACCCATCATTCCTCTGCTCCACCCATGCTCTGGGAGAGGATTTGAGGTGGAAAGATCCACTGGATCTGTTGCTAGAGAAAACTATGAGCATGAGGGAGGATGGGAAACACATGAAGGGAGCTCATAAACTTCCAGATTGCTTCAACAACAAATACTCATCTGCCATCACCTTAGTGACAGATGCCTCTCTAGGAACTGGGTTACAGTTGTGAACAAAGTTCCCCATACAGCTTGTATTCCTGTAGGTCAAAGAGAAGACCCAGGAGCAAATATAGGTCAGAGGATGCTATGAGTGGAGGAGACGCAGTGTTCCATAGTGGGTTCACACAAGATCTTTCCAAGGAAGTGACATGAGAGCATGAAATCAAATGAAGCACAGGAATAAGCCACAAGGATATCTTGGGAAAAGAAAATTCCAGAAAGAAGGAACAATTAACATAAATCCCTGGAAGAAAGCCAGGGTGGTAGGAGGATGGAGGAGTGACAAGAGGGTATAAAGATGAATGAACTACTGGGAGATCTACATCACTAATTTTAACTGCTCTGCAGTGTTCTTTAGAGAAATAAACTGTAATACATTCATTCTTCTGTTGACATACATTTCGTCTCTTTCCAGTTAGCCACTATCACGAACTATGATGCACATGGCAAGGCTTTCTCTATGTATAAGTGGACTTGCTGATCACAATGAATGCACATATTCAGCTTTGTTAAATATTGTCAAATTATCCTCCACAGGGATTGCTCTGATTATAGCCCCTGAAACGGTATATGAAAACTCCCTTTTCCTCAAATTTTCCCCAGTATTTGGTAATATCTGATTCTTCCTTTTAAATTTTTTGCCTGTCTAATGAGGTTGAAATAATCTTTGTTTTGTTAATTTGCATTTCTCTGATTACCAAGCAAAGGAGAGGAGTGCTTTTTTTTTTCCAAGTATTTCTTTGTTCATTCACATTTCCCTGGCATGATTGACATTTCATACCCTTTGTTCATTTTTCTATGAACTATTTCTTTTTGGTTAACTTGTAGAACTTTGCAATATACTCTTGATGTGAGTTATTAAAATTATTTAATTATTCTTATTATTTAAAATTATTTAATACCTATTCAAATATGTTATATTTGAAGGGAGGTTTTCAAAAATATTTGTAGGTATCTGTAAATAAAAAGAAGTGTTTCCAGAGAAAGGCTTTAAATGAATTTAATCAGATTCATCAATCTTTTCAAATTTGCGCTTTTGGTGTTTGAAAAATTATTTCCTCTCATGATGTCATAAGTATACCCTCTTTCAATTTGTCTAAGATCAATCCTTGCTCCTCATTTTATATGAAGTTGTTTTGTATGTATGTATGTGTGTGTAAGACATCTGTATCTATTTTCTTTGGTATGGAAAGCCCATTCTTTCCCCACTGGTGTGTAACATCACCTCTTATCCGCTCCGTATGGGTCTATTTCTGAGTTCCTTCTTCTATTACTGTATATCACCAGAACACAATTTTGAATGTGATAGGTTCAAAGTACTTCCATATCTAATTAAATATCTGCTGTTTCTTTACTCATTCTCTTCAAAATCACCTGAATTATTTTGGGTCCTGATTCTTCAAGATGCATGAGCTAATTCCATATGTACTGAGTAGTTCTGTGAGTAAGACAAACACACAAACAAAAATAAAACCCGTTGAAGTTTTAATGAAAACTTTAGATTAGTTTTGGGATAATTTTTTTTTTTCTTTTTAGGGCCGCCCCCTATGGCATATGGAGGTTCCCAGTCTAGAGATCAAATGGGAGCCATAGCCGCTGGCCACAGCCACAGCAGCGTCAGACCCGAGCCACCTCTGTGACCTACACCACAGCTCATTAACCTAGATCTTTAACCTACTGAGTGAGGCCAGGGATCGAACCTGCAATCTCATGGTTTCTGCTGAGCAATGACAGGAAGTACAGTTTGGGGATAACTGATCTTCTTAGGAAAGTAAATTTCCTTCCATCTATGAGATACATCTCCATTTATTTAAATCTTTTTGTGTCCTCTTAATACTGTTATATAATGGTCCCCACAGAGGCCATAAATTTGTTTTCTTGAATTTATTCTTAGACACTTGGTGGGTATTGGGAATGGAATTCTTTAAAAATTACATTTCTTAGTTCCTGTTGTGACTCAGCGATTATCGAACCTAAATAGCATCTATGAGGACGCAGATTCGCTCCCTGGCCTCACTCAGTGGGTTTTGGGGATCCGGCGTTGCTGTGAGCTGTTGTGTAGGTCACAGATGTGGCTCAGATCCCGGGCTGTTGTGGCTGTGGCATAAGCCTGTGGCTATAGCTCAGACTCAGCCCCTAGGCTGGGAACCTCCATGTGCCACAGGTGTGACCCTAAAAAGCCAAAAGACAAAAAAAAAATTAAAAATAAATACATTTTCTGATTGGTCATTGCTGATAGTTATGAACACAATTCAGCATATGTGTTGATATTTAAATATTGACCTGTATCTGTCAAATTACCACAATTATTTTACCTTTTCTATCCCCCTCCAAAATTACACTGTCTATGATCATGACAATTTTTCCATTCTAATAACCACAGTTCATAGTTCCTTTCCTGGCTGTCTAGGCAAGTAGTCTGCTACTGAGGATCCAGAAAGGGTGACAGGGTAGTTTATTGTCTTATTCTTCACTTTGGAGGAAATATTCCTGATATTTTACATTAAACATGACCTCGCTTTAAATGTATGTAGATACTTCATCAAAATAAAAAAGTTCCTTTTGTTTCCCCAATACTTGAGGAATTCTAATAGATTTGTGGAAATGTAATTGCCAATCCTGGACTGGAATAGAGCACATAATGAATGTGGTCCTTTCTCTGCCAAAAGAATGATGAATAGTAACAATATAATGTCTGCATTTTCATACTGTTCATAGAGCATATACTTGCCAGTTGCTCCTCTGTGGGCTAATATTTGGGATTAAGCAGTGAAAGCATGTAACATCTTCTAAACGAATTCTCTTTGGGTTTAAAATAGTCTCTTTTGAGCATCATTACTAGTGTTTAGCTTTAGATCCCTAGAGTGATGGAACTCTTGTCTCTTGTTTCACAAAAGTAATGCTGGGAGCTCAAAATGTAGAAAATTATATATCAGAAAATCCTTACAAAAAGTTTGAAACTTGTAGACTATACTAAGTTCAGTTTTCAAATCTCTTATTCTCCACAGCATTTCAGAAATAACTTGGGGCTTCAAATGATCTGTCAAAGTGACATCTACATTCCTAGATTATACTTTAAATGACTATATTTTTCAATAACTTTCTTGATAGGTCCAAACATACTTTCAAGGCTTTATTTTGTTTCCCGTTTTACTACTAGTCACACCAACTTTTTAAGGGTGAGAAATGATATGTTTTTAGCTAAATATAGCTGAAATTGAAAAATGACATAGTAATGAAAAAACCTTTCATAAATTCAGTATAAGTTATTTAAAATATACAAGGAAAATCCACAGATAGAAAGAAATAAACTAAGGAAATAATATACCTTTAAGGATTTCAAGGATTAGCACCAGACAAATGATACTGTTTTCTCTCTCTCTCATCTCTTCCATTCACCCATCATATCTCTCATCTCTGCTTCTCTCTCTGAGCCTTTCTTCAGTAGTGGAGAATACAGATGCCCTTCGTAATACTTAAGAGGTCCCTAAGACCACCCTCAGATTCAATTATTTACTAGTGAGACTCATTTTACTGAGAAAAGCCATTATACTCACAGCTGTTGGCTTATCACATGAAAAGATACAGATTAAAATCAGCAAAATGAAGAGGCGCATAGGGTAGGGTCCAAAACATACCAGACATGGGGCTTCCAGTGGTCCTCTCCCAGTGGAATCATGAGTATAGCACGTATTACTCCCAGTGGGCAACATGCACAGGACACTCCCAGCCAGGGAGACTCACCCATGTTTTGTGGTTCAGAGTTTTGATTAGGAGTTGGCATCGATAGAAAGGCTGATCACCCACATGAATCATCTTAGTCTCAAGCTCTTCTAGAACTTCAGCTGATACCAAGGCCCTCCACCAAAAAATTATATTGTTAGCATCAACTATCTGGCCTGGCCAAAGACCTCCAGGTAAACAAAGGCACTCGTAACAGGCAGGACATCGCAAGGGTTCAGAGATTGCCTCCTTGGAGCTGGGGGAAAATGGCTAAACTTTTCTCGGCCAAGATTAATCCTTAGCTGCACATTCTGTCTCATGGAGTCAAGTTTTAACAGCCCAGGAAAGAAGAACTATATTCATATTAGTTACAGTAAATAAATAAACAACAGCAACAAAAAGAGTTGTTTTTGGGAATTCTGACATACCCACCTCTGTACCAACCACTTGTGGAATCACTTGTGGAATGAGCAATATGACCAGCCGAGTCTATGCCATGGGTTCAGACTTGATGTCAGAGACCTGGAGCAGATACCAAGAAAACTTCATGTTTTTCAGGGAAAATAACCACAACCATTGCTAAGACAACAACTTTAAACATTAAAAAGGGGGAAAATAACATTTTATTTTATGCTTCTTATTTTGGATTAAGTTCTGTTTGCTGAATCCAGGGATCCATTGACCTAAAGCAAGCAGGTCTTCTCTTAGGTTAACTAATTGTATCACACCAGAAACATCCCATGCCTTCAGATTTCTGTTATCAGTGGGAGAAAATATAAGTCGAAACAGCCAAGTGAATAAGATTTTAATTTTTTTTATATTTCTGTCACTCTGGATATAACTCAGACTATTTTCAAAGTTTTTGCTTTGCATACTGTGACTCCTGTTTGAAACTTCATTACTTCTGGTGAGAACCAAAATTCCAGTTTTATGAACACAACTCAAAAATATTAGGAGTTTTAAGGAAGTTATTAGAAATTTGGATTTTAAAAAATGTTCTCTCAATCATCGTTTCATAGCAATCATTTAAATCATTACACTTTTGTTTAATTCTGAATTTATTAATATTTTTATAGAGAATAAATCTTAATATGTAAAAAAGGTTGATATTGGCAAGTTTTAGCAAATGGAAAAGAAATATGTCCTTAAAAGCACTCTTTTAAACCTGTTTCTTGTAAACAAAACAATCCCAGTATTCCTTGAAGTGATTACACAATTAATTCTGGAAACAGAAGTTTCCTGAGATTTCTTTTTATTCCTGACTTTAAAAAGTCTTAGATTTAATAGGGTATCATAGGACGTTGGTCTAGGATACCTCTGATTTTAGCTAAACTCATTGAAAAACTAGATGTAAATACTAGGACATAAACAAAAATATCTCCCAGGGCAATGTACCTGGCATACTGCAAACAAACAAAATAATAAGAGTAATAATTATTATAATAAGTCATCTAGCCTCACAACAAGAAACATGCTTTTTTTTTTTTTTTTTTTTTTGCTTTTTAGGGCCTCACCCTCGGCATATGGAAGTTCCCAGGCTAGGGGTTGAATCAGAGCTGCAGCTGCCAGCTTATATCTCAGCCACAGCAAAGCAAGATCCAAGCCAGGTCTGTGACCTACACCACAGCTCATGGCAACACTGGATCGTCAACCCACTTAGTGAGTGAAGGCCAGGGATCGAACCGGCATCCTCATGGATCCTGGTCAGGTTCGTTACCATTAAGCCACAGTCCAACGCCCTGACATGCCTTTTTTTTTTTCCCCACAAATATAAAAGATGCCTGTCAAGGAGCACCATACACATGTCCCAGAGCCATAGGTAACAGATGACAACAGAGAGATTTGAATTCAAGGCCTGCTTACTCCAGATTGTACACTTCAACAAGTAACCTGAGAAACAAGACAACGTCACCTCCTGGAATGGTCATCAGTCTCAGACTCCCCCTAAACACAGGTTTGTCCTGTTTACTCTCATGTCAATACTTTCTGCCATCAAACGGACTTTTCCTATGTTCACCTGTCTCCGGTGATTTTCCACATTTCCCTAACTTCATGCCTTGAAGTTTGTGGAAACCGGTGCCCTGGGAAAGGCGAAAAGAAGAAAGGAAAATCGTTGACATTACAGACGATAGTATAATCCCATCCACCCATTCTTTAAGGCTTAATTCAGATTTTACCTTCTCCCCAAGCCTTTTTTCTGTCTCAAAGTACATGCCATTAACCACACTGCCAAAGACTTGCCAGGTTCTGGTTGGTCAACAGCTGGGATCCCTCCATCCTTGGCTCCTAAGTGTCTTGAATGCTAAGCTTCATTTACCCCCAGGCTGGACCGCCCCCTCCCTGTCAGGAAAGCTATACACCAGAAACAAACATTATCTACGGTCACTGTTTAATTTAGACCTTGTTAGTAGTAAAGACATTTCTGATAACATTTTTTAAACCATCTAGTTATTTGTACATTTTCAAGAGGTTGTATGTTTATTTTTCTTAGCTGCTTAAGTTCAATTGTTGCTATTTATCTTGAAGTAAGACTAAATATTTTAGAATTTGGAATGACAAGCTGATAGGGCCCAAATTCTTTTACCTCGCCAAATTCTCCTTTTTTTTTTAGTAAGAATAGTGCTTGCAAATTTATTTTGGAAAGGCCAGTTGCCTCAAAAAGTCACTCTCAAGCTAAGTGAATTCTAAAGACTGTATTATTTTTAGGATATCTAATCCTTTTTCTCATTCCCTGATAGTTATAATGTATAAAAAAAAAAAAAACAGAAAAATAACCAGGCCCAAGACATGCCAAAAATAAAAACTTAAGGTTTCAAGTCTTTCTGGATTGTCTCCCTTCTCGGTGTTTTGAAAAAGTTTTAATTTGAGAAAGAAAAATAATTCCATCACCAGTGATATTTTAGGTTCATGAATAGACTTTTTTATACCGCATTTAAATAACTTTTAGCCTCAAGATAAGTAAAATAAACAAGTGACAATAATAATATTAGCATCTTTCTCAAACACTCACTATGCATCAGACAATTGACACCTACCATTTCATTGAAACTCCACTCAAAGACAGCTGTGGTTACCTACTTACAAATAAGGAAACGAAGATACAGAGAGATGGAGGAACTAGTTAAACTTATAAAGAAATGATCGGGATTTGAACCTGAGTTGTGTGTCTCTGACCTTAAATGCTGTGTGTGGTAATTATGCCAGGAGGGCTTATTACCAGGGCAGCTGTGGGGAACAAAGCTGGAACAAAGCCTCAGGATCCCCCTCCAGCTGACCTCACACCATCAAAGGTCATCAGACTGTTGTTTACCATCTGATCGGTGTCCACTGAGGATAGAGTTAGGTATCATTATTCATGTAAGTCTTGCTTCAAATACTAGATATACCTGTAATAGCAATAAAACTGTATTAGTTATTTCATTTTAGGTAGTTAGAATTAGAGCTTCTTTTTAGAGACATGAATAGAACATGAAACATTTTATCTATATCCAACTTAACATTTTCTTATTTTCATCTACATAGAATCACAGAATTGGGAGTTTCAAAAAAGTGCTCTTAGATTCAGTCTGTTGAGTCCAGTAAAAGTAATCCAACTGGTTAAGAATTTATTAGTCTTTTTAGATGTCATTCCACTAGCTATAAATTGTGTGATTTTTCTTGTGATCTATACACACAAACTTACTGTCTGCAAACAGATTTTCTCCATAAATGTATTTTTTCCATATACACAGCCACTCAATAGCTGTTTACTTCCATACGAGATAAAAATGACAACCATGAGTTGGGTATAGTGGATACAAGTCAAAAAGTCTTCCAAGTTAGTGAATTTCTCTGGCTTCTGGCATGAGACAGGCTCAAGTGAAATCTTTCCCCTAAGTGCAATCTTGTAAACGGAGTGCGAGAATTATCAGCTTCATCACTAAACACCCGTTTTACGGTTTAGGCTTGCAGACCCCAGCTGCTCCCTCAGTATAAGTTTGTTGAAATGATGGAAAGCACTGGAAAATGTCAAAATCTATTGTTTCCAAAATATCTCTGGAATGTAACATGTTTTGAGTTTAATAATAATGAAGTACACTCTCAGATTCAATACTATGTTTGAAGAAATCCTCAAGGAGGTGATAGCAGGTACGATAGACCCACAGCATAGCCCCTGATTTGTTTATCTTTGATGAAGTCGTTTTAAAAGCCATGAAATCATGAAAAGCTCTACAAGGCAAAAAAGCGAGCTGCTGGATTAGCACTTCCCAAACAGAAGATCCCATTTCTGGTCCTAGGTTCCTTCCTTCACATCTCCGGATCTCCTTCAGGATTTCCCAGGGCTTCTCAGATGGTCTGCACACATAGGATGGTCTTCGAGTCAGAAGCAACATTAGGACAGGGAGGTAGAAAATGTCTCAAGACAGATATCTCCCAATCTGTCTCCCTGGGTTCAGATCCAGGAGAGGTGAAACCATAGGTCAAGAAGGTGCCTTGGACAGCAGACCACTCCCGTACATCACTTTATAGGTGAGGAAATAAGGGTTCTTGGAAGAGATCGCTGGCTGTGGCTGCAGCAGAGTCCAGACCTCTGGGTTTCTTGTCCAGTACACTGTCATTGTAACAGTGACCATGTTCTCATAGCTCTTAAGGTTTCCACAAATTAGCAATGGAAGCCTTACAATTATTTTCTACATTTTGAAAAACCCAAGAAACTCCACATTGATCTTCAATTAAGCCACACAGTGTACTTCATACATGCAGCAGGGTATTTTTCAATTAATGATATTCGTGGGGAGCCAGAAGCAGATAATTAAAGGGGTCCTTGATTAAAAATAAAAGCCAGGAGGAGTTCCCGTTATGGCGCAGCGGAAACAAATCCAACTAGATTAGTAACCATGAGGTTGCGGGTTCTATCCCTGGCCTGGCTCGGTGATTTAAGGATCTGGCATTGCCGTGAGCTGTCATGTAGGTCACAGATGCGGCTCAGATCCCACGTCGCTGTGGCTTTGGTGTAGGCTGGCAGCTGCAACTCTAACTCGACCCCCAGCTGGGAACTTCCATATGCCACAGGTACGGCCCTAAAAAGCAAGCAAGCAAGCAAGAAAGAAAGAAAGGTCCGGAACACTTGCACGATAGCATACAACATGCTCAGAAGAGCTACCAGGGAACCCGAGCTTACATGCACATAGTTTATTTTACATGGTCATGTGAGTGGACCCATATGTGTATGTGCCAGCTTCACAGAGTGTCAATAACTATTCAGCCTGCAAACGGATGTGGCAGTAGTCACTCCTTTTAGAAAGATGCAGGCATTTGACTGATGCCATGAGCATGCAGATTTCTATAAAATGGCCTCAATGGAAGTAAAAGGAAAGGGAGAGGGGGAGAAAGGAGAAACAAAGAGAGGGAAAAAAAAGCAAAAGAAGATCTAAGAATCATTCAGGCACCTACTTACTTCCCTTAAGCTTTACGACACCTGCACTAATCTGATAAAACACAGAGTTTCAATAGCAAAGTAAGGAGATTTGGTAGAGGGCTGGAGGAAATGACTTCCCTACACTGCAAATGAGGAATAAAAGCAAGCTACTTGTTCTTTTGCAAAAACGATATACGCAGACAAGGAAACCTCAGGCATCTCCTGGTCAGCCAGCTCTGTACATTCAGTTTGCTGATGCCTAGAAGGGAGATGAATTGGGGAATGGGGCACATAATCTAGATATTTCCTGATTGTTCTTCGTCTACAGTATCAACAAATGTGATCTCTTGTAATCAGCATTTGTGCTCTGATTCAGGACCTGCTTCGAGGAAGGGGTCCCAGTGCCGCTGCTCTCCTGCGAGGCCCACATGCGGCTGGCATGGCGTCCCTGGGCAGATGGGCACGAAACCATCCTGCCAGGAAAACAGTATATGCATCGTGTTAGTAGTTTAGTGCGTAGCTTACCATCCCAGAATTCCAGCTGAGTTTGGATCATATAGTTCCATGCCTGGAAAAAAATGTGGCTACTCCAACTCTTTGCATCTTTTTATTTTTCTAGGATTCATTTATGAGTAGAAAAAAAGAACCACAACTTTTGCAGGAAATTGAGATTCAAAAGAATTCATGCTTCAAACTTTAGTGTTAGAATTTAATTTTTCCAGATAACTTTTCTTAGTGCCAAAGAACCCCTTTCTCAAAGGAAACGTTAACCAGAGTCTCAGTATACAGCAAAAACAAACAGCCAGGGGAGCTTGTGAGGGGTGCTGCCTCCTCACTCCTCTTCTGACAGCCTTCTGAGGCTCAGAAGAACGGCTTTCAAAGCTGCCGAAATTGGGATTAACAAACACACACTAATATATACAAAATACAAAATCAAGGACCTACTGTATAACATAGGGAGCTATATTCAATATTTTGTAATATTTTATAATAAGCTATAAAGGAAAAAATCTGAAAAGGAAATATACATATATAGTAATATGTATATATATATATATTTATATGTATACACGTATATATGTGTGTGTGTGTGTGTATATATATGTGTGCATATACATACGTGGGACAAGAACTGAAGAGCCACATGCTCTGTCATAAGAACAGCTCCCCTAATTCTGGGCTGCTCTTACCAACCCTGAACAGACTGTAAACCTTATGCCCCAGATGCTACCCACCGAGTCCAAAGGTTGCAACCAGCCCACAATTGTGCTTTTTTTTTGTCTTTCACAGTGTAGGATATGATACAATATATTAAATTCAAGGCACATATAAAATAAAATGTACTTATACAATAATATGTTTATATAAAATAATATCTATATGTAATATAGGAAATTTCTTTAAATCTAGAGATTCAATATTTTTAAATTAAAGTCAAGGGCCCCTGTTTTAACATGAAAAGAGTAGACTGAGCCATAACTTCTCTTGCAGATGGGCAAGCACTCTCAGCTTTGCCTCCCCAAGGCAATTTCACTCATTGCTTTTGTGAGGATTAAATTGAATGGTATTCGTAAATGACATTAAAATATTCTTGGCACGTAGTAGGTATGTGATAAATGGTAGCTATTATCATTCATTTATTTCCCTCTCCAGGTGAGGTATTTTGAGTTTTTACCACTGTTTTATACACAGCATCCTTTAGAAGTGACTTGCAAACTAACATTACACACATTCAACATCATATATGGTCTGTGGTATGTTTAGTTCAATTGATTTCTAATATAGGAAAGTAGAACACATATGAACTTTTAGAGAAGAATGAATGACTATGCAGTATTTTTTAAAATGTGTCTCCTGAGGTTTTATGAAAAAAATATGAAGGGTTGAAAGGATATGAAGCCATGTACATTCTCTTAGAACGTGTGTTCCTGAGAGAGGAGAGGGCCTGTGCTACTGCTGGAACTTTCAAGCACTTGGCCCAGGCCTGGGTGGATGGGGATGCTAAGTAAGATATTGAATTCGTTAAAGGCTTGTCTTGAATCCTGAAAATGATGCCAATGGAGCCATGAGCGGTATAGCCACGGCAGAAGTATGCAATCAGATAGAAAGGCCTACCAATGGCCAAATGATTAAGATCAAAATTATTTCCAAACCATCCAATAAGCCAAACAGTAACCAAGAATGTTGCCTTTGCTATGGAGAAAATGCAGTAAAAACATGCATAAGAAAGAGTATAAGGGTCTACTTGAACACATGCAACCAACTTAAATATTTTTGGATTCAAGCAAGGAGAGGATTAAAAAAAAAACTAAACATTTAACTAATAAAAATATCTCCATGTGTAGTATTTTTTTAAATCCCAAATCAAACTGTAAAACGAACATGTAAGTTAAATGTAGGTGAGTGCTCAGGTATGAGATTTGTTTCTATACATTTAAATATATCTATACAAATAAATATATTCAATATTTATTAAATGTATAGGTACCAGAAATTAGGCAGATGTGATAACTTTGTAAACCCTCATAAACTGTTCCTATAAGGAAAATGATATGGAGTTTCCTCAAAAAACTGAAACTAGAACTACTCTCTGACCCAGCAATCCCACTCCTGGGCATTTATCTGAAGAAAACCATAATTTGAAAGTATGCATGCACCACAGTGTCCACTGCAACACTATTTAAAATAGCCAAGGCATGGAAGCAACTTAAATGTCCACCAGCAGAGGAATGAATAAAGAAGACATGGTACATATATACAATGGAATATTACTCAGCCATAAAAAAGAAGGAAATAATGCCTCTTGCAACAACATGGATGGACTTAGAAGAGAGTATTGTGCTAAGTGAAGGTAGTCAGACAGTGAAAGACAAATATCATATAATATCACTTATATATGGATTTTTTAAAAGGATACAAATGAACTTATTTGCAGAACATAAATAGACTTGCAGACTTTAAAAACAAACTTATGGTTACCAAAGTGGACAGGACAGGATGAGGGGTGGACTAGGGTTTTGGGACTGGCATGTGCACACTGAGATATATGGAATGATTGACCGACAGAGACCTATGTACCACAGGAATTTTACACAATGTTCTGTGATGGTCTGTATGGGAAAAGAATCTAAAAAAGAATGGGTGTGTAAACATGCATAACTGAATCACTCTGCTGTATGGCGGAAATTATCACAATATTGTAAATCGGCTATACTCCAAAATAAATTTTAGAAATAAAAAAAAAGAAGATTCAGCAATGGGGCTGCCTGCTTGAGTACCAAATATAAAGTGAATTTTCCTCATAGTCTCCAAAGAATCGTAAATTCCCCAAACCAACTCTACATGAAGATGTGAGGGGAAGGGAAGAAATCAGAGCTGTAGAGGTGACCCAATGGCAAGGAAGTAGGAAGAAGTTGTAAGTTCTCTTAGGAAACTGGGAAGAAAACTCAAGTTGGACTCAACTTGAACCCTTTTCCATGCCCCTCTTCTCCCGTCATCACCTTCCCACACTCAGGAGACTGAAATCCTGTAATATCTTTCCTTCTCCTCCTACGCACATCAGGTCCCCGCATTGTCTCTTTTTCCCCCATTTTAAAAAAAGTTTTATTGAGGTTTAGTTGATATACAAGGTTGGGATCATTTCTGCTGCACAAAAGTCATTCAGTTATACATGTACACACATCATTCTTTTTCAGATTCTTTTCCCATCTAGGATATCACAAAATATTGGGTAGAGTTCCCTGTGCTGTATAGCAGGTCCCTGTTGACCATCCATTACGTATGCAGTAGTGTGCATATGCAAACCCCAAAGCTCTTAATCATCCCTCCTCTACCTCCACCCTTTCCACCCCATCTTTCCCCTTTGGTCTCTTAAATGTTTACAAGACTCTCACTCCACATGTTTTTAGCTGAATGGAGTCTCGACATGGAGAAACCTAGAGGAAGGGGAACAGCAGGCCCAGGAAATCAATCAGCCAGTCTGAGCTGTCTCTGCTGAGGCATCAGACAATCAGGTCTAGAGAAGAAAAGGAAAGGAAACTACCAAATTACACTGCCAGTCTTTATGTTTCTTTCTTTCCCGATAGATGGTGAGTCTTTATTTTTATATCATAAAATCTAATTCACCTAATAAAAGCAAAAAAAAAAAAATCTTACTCAGTGCTAGTCCATAGTATATGCTCAGTTGATGTTTGAGTTATGCAAATATAACTTGGGGGCCCTTTTAGAAAGTGTGACAGCATACTATTTATGCCTTTCTTCTCAGCTCCTTTTGCTAAATTCTCTTCCCCTATTTTAATCCCTAATTGTTGAAATAACCTTGCCTCTCTTCTCTTCTCTGACAATATATTTATTCACCTTAGATGGTCTCAATCAGTTGTGGTTTTGTTTTGTTTGAGTTTAAACACTAACTATCTGTCCTTGACTCCCAAAGTTCTATCTCTATGTTCTGCTCTTCTACTGAGCTCCAGACTCATGTACCCAACTGCCTCCAGGACATCTTTCCTCAGAACTTAAAAATAAGCTTAATATGGCCAAATTGGATCTCACAATTTCCCACATACCAAATTTCCATTCTCGTTCACTTTAGTATATGGCAGTGTACTCTGTACTTACATATGATGCTAGCCAACAACCCACATGTCCTTTATACTTCTCATTCCCACACTGCCTTCCAGCTCCATCATCATTCCTCTCTAACCTTGTCACTTCAGTCCTAGTCCACAGCACTCCCATTTCTTGCCTCCACTCCAGAAATAGCCTCCTGATTGGTCTCCCTGCTGCTACTTTTGTGATTCTAGAATCCATTCCCCACATGGCAGTCACTGATCTCTAAATAACATAAATTGGACTGTGTCACTCCCCAGCGTAGAAATCTCCTGTAACTTCCTTTTCTTTTTTTTTTCTTTTTTTTTTTTTTTCTTGTCTTTTCAATGCTGCACCCGAGGGATATGGACGTTCCCAGGCTAGGGATCAAATTGGAGTTGTAGCCTCTGGCTTACACCACAGCTCACAGCAATGCCGGATCATTGGAACCTGCATACTCAGATCTGTTTCCACTGAGCCACGACGGACACTCCTCCCTTAACTTCCTAATGCATTTACTATGAAATCCAGACTCTTCAACTTGGCTTACCAGGTCCTACAACGTGTCTCACTTTACCCTAGCCTCCGTTTTCCTCTGGAAGCTCCTTATTCCAGCTTCTAGAGTTGTCTTAATGTTTTTAAAACATGGCAACTTTATTTCCATCTTAGGGTTTTTACTTTCTTAGTCCTATCTCTGCTTGGAATTCTCTGTCCCGATATTTTCACACCAGCTATTTTCGATTTTCAGTTCAAATGCCACATCCTCAGAGATATGTTTCTGATCAACTAAACAATGTACTGTCTCTTTCCTGCAAATATATCATTTGCTACCTTATCATCCTAGGTTTTTCTTTTCTTTTCCTTTTTGGCCACACCTGTGGCGTGTGGAAGTTCCCAGAGCCACAGCACAACCTGAACTGCTGCAATGACAACACCAGATCTTTAATCAAGGGTGCCACAAGGGAATTTCTAAGGTTTTTCCTTTTAATTGCTAAATTCTTTCTGCTATCTGAGATTACCTTCTCTTACAGTTGCAGGCATGTTTATTTCACCTCATTCCCCTTTACAACATGAGCTTTCTATTGTATGAAAGCCTAGCCCATCTTATTTAACAATGTGCCCAGCATAATACCTATCTCAGGTGACCTACTCAGTGAATACTCTGCCCATCACCACCACATTGGTCCTAATGTGAAGACAGTCCCAATGGTAGAGGCAGCATAAGCTCTTACCACGCTCATCACAGTCTGTTTGACCTTGGGCAAGTTACTTAACTTTTCCAGACCATGAACTCAGAATTAAGGAAGAAGACTGAACCCAGAACTTTTAATGAAGTTGAAGAGCAAACTCTTCAAATAGAAGGAATGGCAGAGATAACAGACGAGGGACTGGGATCTTGACAAAGGGAAATGTGGAAAAGAGTAGGGTCCAATATCTTGGGAGTAAATCTGCCTGGTGTATGGGTGATGGGAAAGACTTATAAAGAGGAAAGTCGTCACAGTTTAAGAAATGGTAAAAGCCTGCAGTTACAGTGTAAGATGGAATTTATCACTGATATTTGGAAACATTTTCTGTGTCCTTCCCTCTTCCATTAGGGTGGAATGCCCTTGCCCATCACATCAATTAAGTGGAACACAATAACCTAACCTAAAACAAGCACCAAAAAACATATATTATCTATATCAGGTGTCTTGAAAGTAGGCAAATGGCCCAGCTAGGTGGACAGAAAAAGAATATCAGGATGCGTATGAATATTGATGCTGATTTAGCTAATTCTTCTTACTAATAGTTTTATCTGTATTCAACATGAATAATATTTATTACAGTAGTACATGTAAAACGCATATAAATGCATGTACATAAAGCATGACTACATGCAGCTATAGATTTTTTTTTCCCTTCCTGATAAGAGTCTTTGGTCAAAGAGATACGACTGGTTTTAATGGCACGTGTAACTCTATATTCCACTTTATATTTCAGTCATCTTGTAAAACTATGTATATACATGCACATACAAATACATATATATACATACATATATAGGTATATATTACATTTCTTCACCAGATTATGCATTTATTCAAGGTAGGGGCCATGGCATGTTCTCCATAGAGACCAGCAAAGCATAGGACCCCCACATTCTGTCCAACACAATCATAGATAGAGGTATGTGTGTAATACGTATGTATGTTTAATTCATATATATGTATCCTTATCCCTATACATATCCTATATGTCATATATATATATATATATATATATATATATATATATACACATACACATATTTATATAGGATATCTCCTACATATGATCTCCTACATGTAATATCGGATATATGTGTATATTATGCACACACACAAAAGACTGAAACTTTGGTTATCTTTTTAGAGTCACAATGATATTTCATTTTCCAAGTGAACATAAAAGGCATATGGGATGTTACCGTAGCTTTGATATTAGTAAAGACTCTTTCCGTGAAATCCCTTTGATCTACCTTCATCTGTGTTCCAGGTATTGCTAATTTAATTGCCAGAAAAGTAAATATAAATTAATGAATAGTTTTTCCAATTGTCATTTTATGGATTGGAGAAACGGTAAGCACTTCTTTTGCACATCCATAATTATTTAATGATATCTACATAGAAGCTTTTAATTATATGGGAATAGTGATAATAATTATAAAGGCTTACACTCCACTGATAAAATATATATTGCTCAAGAAAAAAATTAGTATGTCTATTAAAAATGAATTATTTCTGCCAGGGAATGGCTCACATGACATTTTTCAACAATGTAAACATAAACAGACTTGAGCTTTTACACTTTTGGGGGGAAAAATCGCTGCTTTGTAGAATCAGAAAGGTTTTTTCTGTTCCTTTTTTAACCCACCCTTAAGATTTTATTTATTTTCTTATTCTTTTAGTGCAAAGCATATGCCTACCCAATCTAAAAAGACTAGTCAAAAGGAAAATTGGAGTTGATTTTGCAGGTCAAAGTTTAGTTTAAAATTGATGTCGTGGAGTTGTGGAATTAGGTGTTTATATCCTTGTGTTTGTCAGAGTGTATTTACCAGAAACTAAACTGCAGCTATCTGTGGAAAGAATCTGGTCACATTTTGTCATCTCTTAACTAGAATGTCGACATCCAGATTTTTATATTCACCAATATTTGCAAAATCAAGATGAAACAATAATCTAGTATTTGTGTGTGTGTGTGTGTGTGTGCGTGTGATAACTTTTAAAATAGGGTTTCCTTCTGATTTATAACTTGCACTAAGAATACAATAAATGATGTGACAGAGAAAGTCATTGTCTTTTTAAAAATACTGAAAATTGAGAATTTAGTGTCCTTAAGTGAAGCTAGCTAACTACATTAGGGACATTATTGCCATGTCAACATCATAGTCTGATTACAATTTCTTTTTTCTAAAAACATGAAAGGGAATACTTATTTTTTGCAAAACTGTTTACCTTTTTTGGCTTCATACCAAAAAAAAAATGCTGAAATAACCTCTTGGAATTAGAATATTTCTATAGTGCATTTCAAGATTTGGGTTCAGGGAGTGGGGGATGGAGAAATGAAGGCTGGTCAATGAGATTAGTGTTTTAAAAATAAAAGAGAGAGAGAGAGAGAAAGTCCAATTAGAAGTATCCTGGGGTTATTAGCGATAACAGTGCTCATATCCAATTAAGATGAAAACCATTTTACCAGCTTAATGTGCCACCTCTGGCAGTGTGGGTTTATTAGTTTTATCAGACTTGAGAACTGAAACTTGAAATGATATGTATGCTGGGTACCAAAGAGACACTGTTAAGACTTAGAGATAATTGGTATAAAATGAGATGCCTCGAAAGTTGTTGATTAACAAGCATTGTGGATTTTGGAGAGGGGAAGAAATTGGTCATTTTAGACAGCGTTTGAAATTAAAAGACTCACTGAACTGTGCAGTGAAATTCTGTAGTCAAGAAAGTATCATGACCTTTCTCCATGTCCAAAACCTCAGTAATGTAACATGTTCATCTAAGACCAGACGGCCTTCAAAATCCATGATGCACCTTCTCCATAAAAACACAAATGAACAAAAGCAATTGTTTGTGATGAATGTTGGGTCTCTTGTTTTCCATTCCAGATCAAGTGATACAATAACTAATGATTAGTATTATTAACAAAAGAAAATCTCATATTAATCTCAAGCTTTTTAGGATAGGCTAACATAACTGGCAAAACTTATATTCACTAATTAAATTATATTCCTTTATGCTTTTAGACAATCACTTGAGCTTTTCAAAAAAAATCTTTACATTTCTCTACTATCCATCCGAGTATCACAGAATGATTAAAAGCAAACAAATACATTCACAATAAAGCTTCCCACTTAGGCAGCAATAAAATCACTGTTGCGTTGCTTCAATAGACATCTCCTTGACTAATAAAATTCTCGTCACTCATTTCTGAAGCTGGTGGGGGAAAGACTTTATTGTGCAAGCATAGTGTTCTGGACTCTTGTCTTTGGTAAAATATTCAGTGCACGGCCAGGAATGTATAATGGAAATTGTCAGCGAGATGTCCCCACAGCAAGCCTGCACTGGTGCACTGGTGCCTGGTGGTCTGATTCAAGCGGTTCTTCTAGGAAGCTCACTAGCACTTCCTCTGCTAAAGTGTTTGAACCCACCTATGAAAGTCCCATTCCATGATACTAAGGAATAAACATAAGAGTATGGGGCAAGTATGGCCTATTTGGGGGCCCCAGGATGGAAGGACACTATGATTAAGTAAAGAATTATAGGCCATCTCAGCAAGACCATGAGATAAATGGAATAGTCCCTTTCAGGGAAAAATATTAGGCTCTAAGGTGACCTGTGTTTAGATAGAGACCTTATGATAAAATTTCAAATCATGTTCATTTCATGTGAGTCTTTCAACCTCATAAAGGAAAACGAGTGAACATAACTACTGTGTTAGCAATATTTATATTTGCCTCTGCCAATTAGAACATATTTGTGTTAGCAATTGTGTTAGCAATATTTATATTTGTCTCTGACAAAGGGCTCTGAATAAATTTTAATTTTAAGTTGGCACAGGTCACACATAATTCTTCTAGGAAAAAAAGTAAAAATTAAGATTTTTTTAAAGTTATAAAGTGACTTCAAATGTGTGTGTGAGTGTGTGTATGTGTGTATTTCCCAGACTTTTCTGAATGATGCCTCTTAGAGCCAAAACCAGTAACTACTGGTTGGAATTTTTTGGATTGCATGTGTTTTAAATGCTTTTAAAGGTATGTGTATCCCTTGGGTGTCAGTAGCTAACTTGCTTAACTAGTATAGGTCACCTTCTTGATAAACATCATGATCAGGAGAGCATGAGCATTACTGAAACAGAGTTTAATGAATCAATGAATTAACCATATGCATACGCTGGTTTAATTTATATGAAAGTATCACATATATTTGGGTATTTCACTATTTAACAGTTACATTTTTTATCCAGAAAAATACCAGAGAAAGACAACTACTGTATGATATCACTTATATGTGAAATCTAAAAAAGACTGAATTCATATAACAGAAACTAGAATGATAATGGTTGCCAGGGGATGAGGGGTGTGGGAAGAATGGGATGTTGGTCAGTATAAGATGAAAGCTCTGGGTATCTACTGTACAGCCTAGTGATTAGAGTTAATAATGCTCTATTATATACTTGAAAGTCACTGACAGAGTAGATCTTCAATA
Organism: Catagonus wagneri; assembly: GCA_004024745.2. Lineage (NCBI taxonomy): Eukaryota > Metazoa > Chordata > Mammalia > Artiodactyla > Tayassuidae > Catagonus > Catagonus wagneri. The sequence goes on along the minus strand of PVHT021183630.1, from coordinate 8,176,326 downwards.
GTCTCACCAAAAAAAAAAAAGAAATATAGTCAGCCCTCCATATGTACAGACTCTGCACCTGAAGATTCAACCAGCTGCAGATCAAAAATGTTTTTTAAAAAATTCTAGAAATGTCCAAAAAGCAAAACTTGAATTTTCTTCACGCCGACAAATATATACATAGCTTTTACATTGTATTAGGTATTATAAGTAATCTAGACACTATTTAAAGTATATCGTGAGGATGTGCTACGTTACAGGCAAAAAAAAAAAAAAAAAACATTTTGTATACGAGACTAGAGCATCATCAGATTTGGTATCTGAGAGAGGTCCTGAAACCAAACACTCTCCTCAGGACAGCTAATATCATGGTGGTAAACAGTTGGGTAATATATAAGTCTATCAAATCAACATGTTGCACACCTTAATTTATATATCGCTATGTGTCAATTTTATCTCAATAAAGCTGCTGAAAAAAAATTAAATCCTAGGCATATACAGTACAAGATAAGAGGAATTTTAAACTCATTTTTAACAAGATTTTGAAATTTAAAAATTCAAAAATATATATTAAATACCTTTCCACATCTTAAAACATTTTATTTTCTTTAGTGGCTCTTTGTACTTTTATTGCACAGGAATAAAATCATCATCAAATTATTCTTTTAAAGGAGTGGCATTCAGATTGTTCTTAGTTTTACAATGATCAAAGACATTGCAAAGGATAGTCTCTTTCTTGTTAGTTTATTTCCTTAAGATAAAATCTAGAATTACTTTTAGATCATGAGATATAAATATGCAATAATGTCCATATAGCATGATGACTCTTTGACTCCCCCTCACAACCTCAGAGTAAAGATCTGAGAAGAATGTGAAGAACACAAAGAGAGGTCATGGAAAAAGAAATTGGGCTACTTGAAAAAACATATAAATGGGTTTACACCTGCTGCTTTCCTCACAGTGAAAACTAAGTAGTACGCATTTGTGCACATATATCAGCATTAGTTACCTATTGCTGCATAAAAAATTACCACAAATTCAGCAGCTAATACAACACATATTTATTATCCTACAGTGTGCGGGTGCAGTTTAGCTGAGGTCTCTGCTTCAGAACCTCTTTCAAACCTTCAGTCAAGATGTGGGCTAGGATTGAGATCTCATCTGAAGTTTCACCTGGGGAAGGAGTTACTTCCAGGCTCACCTACATGGTTGTCAGTCAGCATCATTTAATTTCTTTTGGGTTGTTGGACTGAAGGACTTAGTTCCCACCTGGCTATTGGCCAAAGGCTACCCTCAGCTCTTTGCCACATTTTTTCTCTCCAACATGGCATCTCCCTTCATCAAAGCCAGGAAGGAAGAGAATTACTTTGCAAGACAAAGTTACCAGCTTAGGTAATGTAATCATGGAAGTTACATTTCATCATTTTTGCTGTGTTCTTATTGGTTAGAAGTCACAAGCCCATACTCCAGGAAAGGGGATTATCTAAGAGTATGAATACCAGGAGCCAAGGATGACTGGGGGTCATCTTACAGCTTACCAGCCACAGTGGGTCTATATTAGAAGATGTCAAAATAATCTGAGATATGCTGATAAGGTATATTTACATAGAAAAGTTATTTCTGGACATGATAGGAAATATTTTCTCCAGCTGTGCAAAGTCATAGAAGAAACAGTTTGTTTTTTAATAACCCTCAGTTTTTAATCATTTAGTTTTCTTTGTTATAAAAATTAATCTGATTTGGATACTTTTATAATTATCAAAAAGCATTTAAATTTCTTAATGTCAAAAATAATCTTCGAACTGCCCCTTGTGGCTTTTATAATTTAACATATAATTGAATTTAAAGCATCTTAATTGGTAGACAGCTGGTGTGTACATACTTTAACCATGTTATTTTTTTTAGAAAAAATCTATTAAAATATGGCTTTTACTTCATTTCAATTTCATTTTGCCTCACACTATAGATGTGAGCAATAGTAATTATGGAATATAAATGTTTTATTATTGGTATAGATGGCATTTATTTGAAAAATATTTCTATTAATCTCTTTCATAAATGCATTTAAATGCATGTGTACAAACATGTAATTGCAAGGAAGAAGAACTGATCAGAAAAGATTTATTAGGTGGTAAATTTTCTAGTGACTGCCAAAATCTAATTTTACTAATATCTGTACATTATTTTCCTTATGTCACCAATGATTTTGTGTTCCCACAGCTGAAAGTCCATCCATACAAGGCCATAATATGTGGCTGGATGGCAGATGAAGCCCTGGGCTACCACATTTCCCGAAATTGGCCTTTAACCTTAATAATCTTCTTGAATAATTATTGATTCAACTGATGGAAATGTGTTCTGTCTTCTGACCAATGAGAGCTTCTTCCCATTGTACTTCTCCCTTTTTTTAGGAGAGAGGAAAAAAGGCAATAAATTAATGACTTTTTAAAAAGGCTAACCAGAAACTGAAACATTTGTAAATAAGGTGGAATTTAATGATAAAGCACAGACTGCCCAGCTTCTTTCTCATTAAAGAGAAGAGTATTTATGTACCTAGTAAGTGTTTAAAAATAACTAAGCAGCCAGCAGCACCGACTTAGAGTTGGGGAATAATGAATCTGCAAATCATTATTGATTAAGCTGTGAATTCAAGATTGCTTCTTAACCTAAGAAAATTTCTTCACCCATACTTTTTTTCTTTTATTTTGGCAAACAAATTCAATTCAATTAGTAGTTATTGAACACCTCTCCAATACACGGTTCTCTAGGAAGCTGAAATTCAATCTTTGCCCTGCTTGCCAGGAAACAGTTTTCCTAACCAACGTCAAGGCACTCTTCCTGGAGCTCCCTCTTTCTGGAGCTCCTCTTTCTGGAGCTCCCTCTTCCTGGAGCTCCTGTGTGGCACTGTCACTGCTGTGGCATGAAGTTCAATCCCTGCCCCAGGAACTTCCACATGCCACAGATGTGGCCAAAAAAAAAGGACAATTCCAACCCAACCCACATGTTCTCCTCAAGGCAGAAGTCTAGGTCATTCACTCACAGAACATTTTGTCCTATGGCATATGCATATACAGAATGTTTAGGCCCTTATCAGAATTCCTTGGCTCCACTGAGAGAGTAGCTTTCCCCCAGACAGTGGTGGTAAGTGTACAGTATATGTAGAATCAGTGAAATAGAACAATACTGGAAGACAGTAGGTTAACAATAAATAAAAATCAGATTGGATGTAAATCCTGCTTCATTTTTCATGATAAATGTCAGTTCAGTAAATGTATGGTGAAGAGACAATGAGTCATACTAATTAATTTATTTTTAAAATCTTTTTAATAAAATTCAGCTGTAGGTATATGCACTAGAAAAAAATGCTTTGGCTATAAGATTAAAACCTTCAGTAACAGTTGCATTTCTTGAGTCAAATTTATACACAAGTTACTTTGGAAGCAACCTAAGTGTCCAATAGATGAATGAATAAAGAAGATGCAAATGGAATACTACTCAGCCCCAAAAAGAATGAAATCAGGACATTTGCAGCAACATGGATGGAGTTGGAGGACATTATGCTAAGTGAAATGTCAGACAGAAAAAGAAAAATACCGTATAATATCACTTATATGTGGAACCTAAAAAATACAACAAACTGGTGACTAAAACCAAAAAGAAGCAGACTCACATATATAGAGAAAAAGCCAGTGGTTACCAGTGGGGAGAAGGGTAGGGGAAAAAGAGGCTATTATGGGATTATGTGAAACTACGGAAAATTGTAAAGCATGACAGAATTTAAAGAATCTTTCATTCAATTTTAAAAATGTGATTAAAGCCTTGATAGGGAGTTCCCGTTGTGGCTCAGCAGGTTACGAAACCAACCGGTATCCATAAGGGTGCAGGTCCTATCCCTGGCCTCGTTCAATGGGTTAAGGATCCAGTGTTGCTGTGAGCTGTGGTGTAGGTCACAGACATGGTTCAGACCCTGTGTTGCTGTGGCTATGGCGTAGGCCAGGAGCTGTAGCTCTGATTCCACTCCTAGCCTGGGAATTTCCATATGCTGCAAGCATGGCCCTGAAAGGCAAAAAAGAAAGAAAAAATTAAAATGAGGGAAGCATATATTTGCAGGTTTTCTTGTGTGCACCTTGCAATACATGTCTATATTTTTGTCACTTTATTTAAACTTAGCTGAGGGCTTCTTATAGGTCAGGCCCTGGGTCATTTATGGGCCGTATCATTTTATCCCCCCAGCAATCCTGTGAGTTGGTACCATTCTCACTTCACAGATGAACAGACTCTGGTTTAGGAAGACAGGGGACCTTGCCCAAAACCACATAGTGAATACATACAGGGTCTACCAAATTTCAAGCCTCTGTTCTTTACCACCAGTGTATTTTAAGAGCTTGAGTTTTGATGTACTGTCTCCAAGGATCTTCATATTAATCTACAGTTCAGCTGTGGGTATTGTCAGAGAATATAAAGAAGAAAGAAGAAGCAAGTGTATCATTGATAAGTGCTGAATTTCTGACCTCAAAGGTTCTTCTCTTTTCATGATGCATCTCAGGAAGAAAAAAAAATTAATAAAATTTTATTCAAAATACTAGCTTTTGGAGTTCCCTGGTGGCTCAGCGGGTTAAGGATCCAGGGTGGTCACTGCAGTGGCTTGGGTCACTGCCATGGCCTGGGTTAGATCCCTGACCCAGGAACTTCTGCAGTCCATGAGTGCAGCCAAAATAAAATAAAGTAAAGTAAAATGCTAGCTTTTGATATTTCACCATAGAATATTAGGTCTTTGACCATGTTTCAAGGACTTTTATTTATGTGCCATATATGCTTTCTCCTTTTCAAATTCTTTGTCTTACCAATGTCTCCAGATGACTCTTTTAGCCCATCCAAATCCAAATCATAGCAGCCTTGACCTTTTTCTTTTCTTAAAAGCCCTTCCAGGTCCAGTGATTTACTACCACCCCATCACATGCCCCAGAACTGTACTTGTTCCCCATCAGCTCTTTGAGGGCTGCAACCACAGCTTGGGGGTTTCAGAGCTCAGATGCCTGGACACCATAGGAACACAAAAGAGATCAAGTGATGCAAAGCCTACAAACACAATTTCATGAATTGCAGTTGATTCCACTTAAAACACACTTTAGAAATATCTTTCCCTGTCTTGTTTCAATGTTGGTAAGGATGGTGTGGCGTGGCTTAAAAACCAATATGCTTTTCTAAAAAATGTACTTACACTTTTAATAATAAGAAAAAAAAGGAGAATAAAACATTTCCTATAGCTTGGTATGTCCAACTTTTGCCATTCTGATTTACTTAAAAGATGTGTTTATATTAAAGAATTTTATAAGAAACTTTTTTATTTCACTATTTTTTATTTTTTTTATTTTTAAAACTATCTTCTTATAGAATATTTTGAAAGGAATGACAAGGAAAAAATTGTTTTACCAATATTATACAACTATTAAAATGCAGTAAAAACAAGATTTCAAATCAGGATTTTAGATTCATTTGCTTATAAATACTGAACTTACTTATGGAAAATGATTAAGAACTTTTGAGAAATAAAATATGACCATAAATTTAAAATATGGTGTCTCACAGGATCAATTTTTGACCAAATAAAACGTTTAGCATAAACTTTGGTAAAAGTTTATAGTTTTGTGTTCATTGGGTTATGAATTATTATTTTATGGTGGGGGTGGCATTGAAAGTGGAGGGATAATTTAGCACAATTTAATCAAAAATTCACTTTCGTTGTGATATCAAAAGTGCTTCCAAACTATGTAACTGTTGAGTTGTAGAGCTATTCTTCTTTGACAGTACAATCATTTTTTTTTTTTAAAAAAATCAGAAATTTTGTTCTCCAAGAAAATCTATCCAATAAGGAACCTTGTTACTGCGGTCAATTTTTGTCACTTTCCTCCATCTGAATATTTAACATAAGAGAAAAGTCCTGCTCTATTTTTCAGCTGGAATCATGGCAGTTTCTGTTTCTAACCTGGGAAGAATGTGTTTGGGACTGAAAAGCCCCCTGTCCTATTGTTAGACTCCCCGGCACTGATCCTTGCTTTTAACATCATAATGAAGGATGCTCTTTAGTGGATTATCTTGAGAAGGGATTAACTCCTTCAAGTCTTCTAGGGGGCAAGGTGTTTTGAGCCCTAAATACACACCAATTGCCTGCTTAACTTTTCATCTTATTTTGAAAACTGCCCAGCTGGAATTCAAATTCTTTTCCATAGAGCTGAATTTTATTAGTAGCAAAGTTGGAGTTGGGGGCAGCAGATGCTAACTATAAGCACTGTTCTTTTAATCTCATGGGGCCAAATGCTTCAGATATTTCACTGAGACAGGCATGTCAGGATAAGACTCAATCTAAACTTTGTTGTAAACTCTGCAAGCGCCTAAATCCTTGCCCCCTCTCCCAGGCCCATGACTTAAGCCTTCTAGGAGACCGTACTTTTACTAGGACTCTACCTTTAAACTCCATTTGTCTCCATGGCCCCCATACCACAGCTTTTACCATTATTATCAACATTTTTTTTTGAAGTTACCCTCAAAGTAGAATTCAAATGCCTAGTAAACACACATACACACACTTGAAAAGCGGGCTAATTGCTCTATAATTTATAATCAAGTGGTTTCTTTAGCCTTTGCTGCTTTCTCTTAATAACCACTTATTTCTGTCTGCCTATTACATTAACACCGAAATCCTACATTTGTTCCATATTCATCTTACCCCTTCTCCAACCTCATTTCTGTTATTAACCATCCTATTGTGTTATAGGATTTGCTAGATAGTTTCAAACTTGTTCTTTCTCCTACTTTTCTGTTAACGAAAATTTTTTCTTTAATAGCTTTTCCTTTGTTCAACCCAAACAGTATTTTTACCACCAAACACACATTTTAAAGGTATTTGTTACACGTAGAAAATTCCCTTTAAACACATTTGCCAATAAAATTTTTCTTGGGAAAAGATCTTGGAACACTGTCTTTCAGTCTGATTTATTTATTTTTAATCAAATAGCAATACACATCACCTTCAGCTTAAAAAGAATAATAAGGTATCAATGAATTAGAAAACACTCTTTTAATTATATACAAAGTTTTAAACATAAATATCACCAAAACAACAACAAAAGGATCTTGAGAAAGTGAAGTTTCATAATTTTTTTCAACCTCCAGGTGCATTTTCTTGTGAACGAAATGAAGTAAACTCTTATTCTTTGTTTTAGACATATAATAAATGTATTCTAGAGGCTCTACTTTAATTGTAAATAATCCTCCACATTCTTTCAGTGTAAACTCTTTAAAGAGTCATGAATTTTATTTATACTCTCTCTCTCTTTGAGAGTCTTTTGTTTATTTGCTGTTTCGTTCTTTGTGAAATAACACTCCCAGAGGAAAATCCCCCTCTCTGCTTAAGGAATTAGGCCAGAGACAAAAGCAGGGAATTCTTTAAGCCTTGTTTTGTGCTAAGAGAAATGTTTGACATTTCTGTGGAGAGGTGTTTAGTTTGGATTCATTAGGTCTTAGGAACTCTTTTCTCTTTTCTGGTCTTTCAGATTCTGTCACTGTTTTTTTCTGTGTTTGGTAGACTGAAGAGAATTTACCAGGGTGTAATTAGGTTTCCTACATTCAAATAGCAAAAGTCCAGTTGTTTTAAATAGGTAGACCAAGTATTCCTCTTGCTCAGCAGGCCCAAACCTGAATCCCACTTTCCAATACCCATCTGGGGAGAAGAACAGGCAGCAGAGGAAGCAAGGAAGAAAAAGGCTTTCACAGAATTTTATGCCCTCAGCGAAATAAATATCTCTCACAAACATCTTTAAACAAAGTTGCTTGGCCATCCCTCCCACTTCCTGGCTAAGAAAGTCAAGACATTTGGCTTCTCTGTGCTTTGTCTAGAAACACTAAATAAATTCAATTTTACTGTAATTTTTTAATACAAAAGGAATTTTTTTTTTTTTAACAACACTTGACTGGCTTCCATTCCTTCTCAAGATCATTTAAAAGATGTGTATTGCCTGGCCTTGGAAATGGCACATTCTTGACCGGGCTTCACAGCCAGATCGTTTGCCTTCACAAACAGCAGGGAAAGTTTGCTAGACTAGTAGTTTCATTAGTAGAACTGATAGAAGCTCAAATACTTGGCAGTTCCCCAAATCCTAGAGCTGGAACTAGAACTTGGTCATAGGTATCCTTTTCTTTTTGCATGTGAGTTTACAGACCAAACCATGATGATATGCTCTAGACTTCTTACTGCAGGAGTGGAGGCAGGCAACCTTGAAGGCCCTCAAGAACAATTCAGAGATTAGCGAGCATGAACCATACACGTGGTACAGGCTCCTTTCCAGCTAAGTCCCAATTGATGTTCCAGAGCTTGCCAGTCTCAGACCAAAGGCTCTGACTTTCAATTTAAGAATCTTGCCCTCCGGCCACCGCTGGACCATATGTTCCCCACACACACCACACATAGAGAGTGATGCAGTTAGCAGGATAATTGAGAAGCCATGCCCAAGGCCTCACCAGTGCCATCCTTATTGGGATACAAGCTTGCTTTGGCTGGCTGACAATAATGCCTTGGCAGATCTGGCTGAGAAAGCATTAAGCAAAAACAAAAGACAGAAACACTGAAGGAAGGTCTAGGGCCCATGATTAAATAGGAAAAGACCAGATAATATCTTTAGTGGATTGCACAATTGTCAACCATCCCCAACCCCCAAAGAGTACCGATTTGTTTTTATTGAAATAGTGGAGAGCCTGTGAGCCATGTCAACCCAGCTCGACCAATAAAAATGTCTCTAAAGCACCAACCCCCTGAGTGTACTGTCTCCAGGAGACTTTTCAACATGTGCCCCAACGGATTTTTTTGTCATTGGATATGAAACTCTACCATGTTTGTTAAAATCAGTTCTAGTCTTATTTAATCTTTAATAGGGTGAAAAATTCAGACTATTTTCCCCCTTCATTCTGAAACACTAAATTGCACATTCTATTACAAATTTTTTGAAGACCTAGAGTATCTTATCAGAAATCATTTTGTAGTTCCACATAATTTAGGAACCTCTGAGAAGAAATGTGAAGTTAAGAAAAAGTAATGATTGAAATATTTGATTTTTTTAAAAAATATATGAAAATTTAAGACCTTCTGATTTTGTCCACTGAAGAATAAGTTGGATGGAATAACGAAATCAGCATTTATATCAATAAACATAAGTACTTATTTAGGACATTTGAAGAAAGATTTAATAAACCAAGTATGAACCATGAGATTGAAACATAAACATTTTCTATCCTTGGAGTTCCCATCGTAGCACAGCAGAAACGAGTCCGACTAGGAACCATGAGGTTGCGGGTTTGATCCCTGGCCTCACTTAGTGGATTAAGGATCTGACTTTGCCATGAGCTGTGGTGTAGGTCATGAGCTGTGGTGTAGGTCACAGACGCAGCCCAGATCCCGCGTTGCTGTGGCTTTAGTGTGGGCCAGCAGCTGTAGCTCCGATTGGACCCCTAGCCTGGAAACCTCCATATGGGACAGTGTGGTGCTAAAAAGCAAAAAAAAATGTTTTCTATCCTAAAAAAAAAAAGGAAACTAATAGTCTATGGAGGAAAAAAAAAGAAGAAAAAGAAAAAGAAGAAATGCCAAAAAATATAGTGTATTTGAGTGTATGTACTACAGTCACCCAAGTTCTTCCTTTGAATCAAGTACCGAAAAACTTAGGGATCAGATAGGGGCTTTGAGGGGTTTTGCAATAATAGAAAATGTCCTCAGACCCTGATATAAGGATGGCATGTTACTGACAAGTTCCCTTGGGTAAAATCTATCATTTAACAATAAGCTCAAATTTTGGAGAAGTGTCTCCATCTTCAACCCCTGCACTGACCCTAAAGTAACAGGAGTTGCAGGAAAGGAAGCTGGTGAAGGAGTTTCAACTCTATTTGAGAGAGCAGGGGGAAAAAAACAGAAGTCATTGACTAAAGTAACACCACTTGGGGTGATCACACAGGTGAAGAAAACTTGTGAGAGAAAAACATTTGTTCTTCCATCAGGTAGAGAAAGTTTGCACTGACCAGACATATGTTAATAATGGTATTTATCATTTTCTCTCCTATTAAAAGACTGAGAGAGGCTCAGTTCTTCTTGAGTACCAGAAGAAACCAAGTTTGCTTGAATGATGTTTTGGCATATTAATTATTCAATGGCAAGTAGACTGGACTGTTTACTACTGCCATTAAACAGAAGGTGCAATGATAAGGACATAGTGATGGAATTTGCTCTGCAAGTATGCATCCATTGATACCATATAAAATCAATTACTATAATTCCCACAGGACATTTCCCCCCGCTATTGCTACCAAATGTGTTCTAATGTGCAGAGAATGCTGTAGAGAACAGTCTCCACCTTAACCCTGGAGCTCTTGACTCTCAGCACCTCAGTGTGAAGATTCAGGGTCTTCATCAATTGCAATTAATTAGAGACGAATGTGTTTCTGTATTTTAAATCTTCGTGTAAACATACTTATTTTCCAAACAGAAATAGCTCCTACCCCTGAATAACGTTCCTGTTATTTCTTCATTACTGTGCAGATAATAACTTTAAATAAGCATGATCCTTAAACTTCTAATAGAGACAAACTGCCTTCTTAGCCATTATAAAAAGTGGCATATTTTATAATCAGGTGTGGGTTTACAGTTTTGAGACTCTGTAAAAATCAGGATTTCTTTTGGACAGTAGCTTTACTTTTCTTACAATGATCAAACCATGTTCCATCCTCCCTTGCCTACTGCCAGATAAGGCAGAATGACTTGAGGCATTAAAGATGTGATTATGGCACATATATTTAGTTGATTCCCAGTTTTTCTCCTCTCTGTGTGAGGTCTAAGATGCTCAGCTCCACAGTGCAAGAAAATATGATTGATTTCCAAGGGGAATGATTGAAGTAACAAGAGATCCATTTTTAGAGATGGCATTTTGTTGAACAGTTTCTAGAAATAAGAAACATCCTCAGAAAATGAATATAAGTAATATTAGTTCTTTACATAATGGATTTCATTTAGATTCTTCAGTATTTTATGTTAAACCTTTTATTAGGATGGCATGAAAGTTAATAGTACCTTTCTAACAGCTGCAAACACTGCTCTGTTCCTCACATTACAAGCACAGTATTCCTCAAAATTTGAAAAGATTTCGGAAGAGTTTTTTTCTCCTACATTTGGATTAAAAACAAAAATCAAATATTTTGCTTGCAGGTCCTAATTGGAAGTTTGGGTACAGCATTAAACAAATTCCCAGTATAACAAGACAATTTTCTATAGTTGATGTGGATTGTAAGGGTTCCTTTGCAGATATTGTTTTAAACGTGATTATCTCACCACCTTTTTTTTTTATTGTTACAAGATAAAGACTTTTTCCCTTAGGTTGCCTGTCAGTTTTGAAATGGGAAACATGATGAATTATGGCACATTTGCCTTGCTATGCTTTATCAAGCTCATTAGAGATGATGCATGATCTGAACTTTACAGAGGAAAAAAAGGAACACATAGACACCCTCTTTTTTATCTTCTCTGTTTACCTCTGGAATTGTGCTGTTTTTACTTGTTGCACAAACTGACCCCCTATTAAGAAGAAAAAAAAAGTCTTGTCTGCAAAACTCATGTCTTTCCTTTACAATAACGCTAAACTTGAGCTGTTAATTCTCCGAGTGATATATCTACATTTCTAGCTCAGACTGCTTTGTTTTATTTTTCCATTGTCATTCTATGCTAACCAAAATTTCATATGCACGTATCGACTTGATGGAAAAGGTTATTTTTAATTCAAATTACCTTTATGATATACTTTGAATAAAAACCTTCAGTGAGAAAGCTTCAGTTTAATAAAATCAACTTTCATACATAAATTTAAACAAATCTAATTCTCCTTTAGAATTATCTAGTATGCTGAAAATTCATTTTTAAAGAAAAATTTGACTCAGTTTTAAACTTATTTATGCCAAATAAGTTTTAAGTAAGTCTTGAAAATCCGAAAATTATTACAGAGATAAAAAGCCATATCTTCTTACCTCTATCTACTGTACTTTGAAAATTTGATTTGCACTAAAACCTAGACAGATTTGCCATGATGAAGGTCATCAGATAAAAAAAATGTTTCTCCAAGTTTAATTCAGTACTTATCAGCTAGAACAATTCCTCTCTAATCCTTCAGATGCTAACAGCTATTGAGATGTAAAATGCAAATGAATTTTATTTTTAAATGTTACATAAGGAGTTGGAAAAAGCACTTAGGTTTCAAAATAAGAAAGGTGACTTCTTTGATAGCAAATAAACATATTATCTGAATTTCATTTTCATTAATATATCTTTTATTTTAGGTACTTGGGTTGATGAGTTTCCTAGGTAATAGAAAGAACACTGAGGCACTTACCTTAAACATGATAACCAGAATCCAAAATCTTGGAAAAATGTGATGTAATTCCTTAAAATATGGCCTGGGAGCGGCTTCTAGGTGGCCCATGGGTCAATCTTTACTTGCAGGATATTTTCAAATTGACTCTCTCTCCTTTCACATCTGTAATTAATCAGTTCACGACTGAGAGTTCATGTTTTTTGTGTAATTGGCACTTGACAGTTTTGAACAGGTTATCACCAACATCAGCTCATTTTCTTCCTTCATTCTCTTAGAAATATTCTGTGTCATGTAGTCTGCTGGGTTCTGGAGTACTATGTCCCTTCCCTGAAGGAGATGACAGGCTAATGAGAAGATCAATCTCAATCTAATATCACTCAGATAAAGAATCAAGGTGCTTGCAGCTGAGGTGAGTCTCATGAAGGAGGATGCAGGGGGGCTCTGCAAGCACATGTCAGGGGCCCCAGATCTAGTGTTGGTGTGTTGGAGGGCCCCTAACCTTGTGCAAGATGTTAGAGGACCCCTAACTAGTGCTGGATGTCACGGTGGCTTGACTACCTGGGAATATGGGACTTAGCTCAGAATGTCAGGGACCCTCACTTAGAAAAGAATGTTAAAGTGAATTCAAGGTTTTAAAAAAGACACTGGGGCTGAAAAGAAATAATACTCAAGGGATGAGGCTGTCAAGGGTAACAAGGCCAGGTCATGCAAAGCCCTGAGGTCATTATAGATATGATTCTTGTTCAAAGACCCATGGAAAGTCACAAAGAGCGGCAGAGAAAGCTTCAATGCAAGGAGAGTGACACAATCTGACTTGTATTTTCCATAGATGATTGACATAGACATCTTACAATGGAGATAAAATGTGATAAACCCCATTGAACAAATGTAGAAACTAAGACATTGAGATTGAGTTATTTGCCAAAGGAGGGATGTACAGTGAGTGGTTGGCATGTGCATCTGTGGACACACAGAGTATGTACCTACAATTCTCTTCTTTTAATTTCCATCCCTGTGTTCTTCCCACTAATTCACACATTCAAAATCAAGTCCATTGTTCTCGTAGTTTTTTGGTGATATTTCCTTTTACTATCAAGTGGGAAGATATGTTAGGTAACTTGTGAACCAAAAATATCTAAAAGTTATTTTTAATAATGGATTTTTCTTTAACATGTGTGCCTATCAGTTGTCTAAGAAATTTACCAGATACGTTAATTCTTGCATAATTTTAAAAGCATTTCAGCTCAAGGACTAGAATGGCATTTAAGTAGTAACAACACTATTCATTCTAAAAAGCAGATTAAATAGGCTATTATAACCACATCATAAGCCCCACATAAAATAATAACTTTATTACACACTAAATAATAATTATAAGTAGGTTTTCCAGCATTAAAGTAGTATAAACATGAAATCTGAGCAAAACATGGTTCATTGTATGCTACTTAGTTCTGACAAGCAGGCAAGCACCACTTGAAGGAAGAAAGCCCATCGTGGTTTACACTAAAGTAGAGGAATGCTTTTCCATGTTTTTTTTTTTTTTTCCACTCTGCGTTCTTGGGCCATATTCTAGATAAGAGATTAACTTTGGGCATTCTTAGGAACCAGAAGGAAATATTTGGACCTGGCATTTCTCCTTCTGAGGAAGGAAGAATGAAGATGTCTGAGCAGGACCATTTTATTTTTGCAATGTGGAATTACTGAAAAGAGCAGCAGAGCATCCTAACCTCTGCAACGGTTATGGAACAACCAGCAATGCCCACCCCATATTGTAGACTTAATCAAAAGTGCATGCAAATTGATTGGCTAATGATTCCAGTGTAGACAGAAGCTGGAACTTATAGCCACATCTGCAAGCAGACTCACAGTGTCTTAGTTCAGTATGTTACAACAAGATATTACAGACTGAGCTGCTTAACAGCAAACATTTATTTCTCCCATTCTAGATGCTTGGAAGCTCAAGATCAGGGTGCCAGCATGCTCAGGTTCTGTTAAGGACTTTCTTCCTGACTTACAGAATCTGCTTTCTTGTTTCCTCAGGTGACAGAAAAGAGAGACCTCCTGCCTCTCTTTTCATAAAGGCATGGATCTCATCATGAAGGCTCTACCCTCACAACCTAATTAACCTTGATTACCTCCTAAATATTTTACCTCCAAGTACCATCATAGTAGGATCAGGGTTTCAACATGCAAATTTGAGGGGAACACATTTAATCCGTAACAGACTGGTTTTCTTATACCAAAATGAACTTATCCACAAGAAGTATGGTAAGCCCTATCTCACAGAGAAGAATTTAGAGAAAAACCTACCATCAGCTCTGGACTTTCTTCTCATCTTGAGTTTTCAGGTGGACTTTTTTAGTAGGGAGTCGTATAAAAAAATATAGAGATCTGTACACCAGAAATTGGCACAACATTGTAAATCAACTATATTTTAGTAAAAATGTACTTTAAAAATATAGAGGTCAAGGGAGAAAAAATGAGACTAATGTGAAGGTTTGGAGGCTAGCACAGAGAAGCCAACAGCCAAAGGCAAGGCCCTGGGGAAAATTAACTCTTGCCACATTGATTGAGCTCTTCTATGTTTTGCATAATTTAGCATCAAACTAGCATCATCATATATGATTTTGGTTCCTCTTATGGACAATTCTTGACAGCAAAATTGTTAGATCCTTGAGGTCAGGAGAGTGTAACATAGTGCTCTTATAGCCAATCATTCCCCCAAAATAGAAGCTAAGAACTGAGGGAACTCTCTAAATCTACCACCAAATCCCACCAACCAAGCAGTTTGATTTAAATTCCCATTGCACAAATCAAATATTCTGCTTTTTTTTTTTTTTTTTTTTTTTTGTCAGTGGGACTGCCTGCATTGCCCACTTCTTAAAGTAGGTGAAGCGAGTGATTTTTCATGAGGTAGGGTGTGGCAAAGAGGGGGTGGCAGATAACAAGAGAGTTTCCCTTAGATGTTCTGGAATTCAGGTTCCCAAACCCAAGGGAGCTGACTGGGTGAAGACTGCCTTTTCCAAGACCTAATGAATCATCATGTTTGAAAGACCCTTTGGGAGTAAGAATCCCCACAGGACTAGAGCATCTCGTTTCCATCACCTCCAAGAACAATGCAGCCGGCTGTAACCAAAATGCTGATTGGACTGCTGAAATGGGCTTTTATTTGGACTGAAGGATAGAAAATAATTTGTATTTCCAAGGCCAGTTTCAAGTTCAGGTTATGTTGGTTCTTCCCGTCACCCTCCTTGTTTGAATCTAAAGAAAGGTTTTAATTTATGTTGTAGACAGTGTCCCCACTCCCCAAAAATGCATATGGTGAAGTACTAACCCCCACGTGTGGCATTTGGAAAATGGAATATCTGAGAAGTGACAGCGCTAAATGAGGTCATAAGGGTGAGATCCACATGATGAGATTAGTGCCCTTATAAGAAGAGACTCCAGAGATCTTGCTCTCCCTTCCCTCCATGTGAGGACACGGTGAGGAAATAGCTGTGTGCAAGCCAGAAAGAGAGTCTTCACTGAGGAACTAGATTGCCTGGCACCTCGATCTTAGAATTCCCAGACTCCAGAACTGCAAGGAATGAATTTCTGAGGTTCAAACCACCTTGTCTACAGTATTTTTGTTATGGCAGTCCAAGCAGGCTAATAAAATGTGTATGACCAAGAGGATTTCAAAAAGTTTGCAAAACTAGGGAAGTTTATCTTAAATTGAGAAAAAGTTGTTGAGAATGTCTAACATGGGACTTTGAAAATATTTGATCATTTGGAATGATCTAAAGGGCTTTATGATGATATGATAAAGAATAAATTTCATTTAAATATAGTCAATTTTATTTTGTAGGAATTTTCAGTTACTTGGTAATGCAACCTACTTTTTAAGATATTATTCTACAGAGTATTTGAAGATATTTTGCATCCGATATGAATATATAGATTTCTCTGATTAAACCAAGTGCGATGAGAGAGTTAAATTTTGTGCCAAGAACATCTTCTGGTATTATACCTTCTCTATTAAAAAAAATAAATGTTTCCAACTTAGAAAAAGAACTTTTTGTAATTCTTGAAATTTGAAAGTTGATTTCTTGTCAAGATTCTCAGCAGGGCACCTGGTACGTTTCCCTGAAGCCTGCCTACGTTGGTGTGTTGGTACGGCCATCTCTTTCATAAATCTGCTTTGAAACACAGAAGAAGAATGCTTTTTAAAAGCTGGTGAAAGGTGATTGCTAGCCTTGAAATAAAAAAGCCGAGTTTCATTTTAAAAAACAGGCCCCTTCTCAGTTTGACTGAAATGCATTAAGCGGGGTAGAGCGACTATCTCTTGTAATTGTCAGCAGATTGGCAATCTGACATATAATTCTGGCAAACCTGTACTTAATTGCTAAAATATGACTTCCTAGCAACTCCAAGTATGTTCTGGCAATGTCAAGTTATCCCAAACCACATGACTTGACTTCTGCTTTAGAATTAAAATTGAAGATTTATCCCAGGTTGAAGCTGCGCCTTGTGCATTCTGCAAGAACTCTATAGACTGCAGACAGGAAAACGGGATATCGTTAAAGCATTGCAGTGCCCCAGGGGTCAATGTCAGATACAATCTAATTTAACATCTTTATTAAGGATCTCGAAGAGGGAGTAAGCCACATATTAATGAAATGTGCAAATGATATTAAACTGGGAGCTGGTGTAACCACCAGTAAGGACAAAGAAATAATAGAAGCGCACCAAAAGAGGTTAAAACTATGAGCAGAAAATTATTACATGAAAATCACCTTCTTGGGATTGATAGCCTTGGAGATGAGCACTGGGAGTCAGAAATCTCAAAGTTTGGGAATTAAAGGAAGAAAAAGAGGGCAAACTTTAGCCAGAATCTAATTAAGACACCAACATAAACACTTTGCATTACATTATGTAAATGTATACAGTCTTTGAATCAGAACGATCACCAACTCTAAAATTTAGATACAAGCCAACTCAAATGTTGTAGGTTAACTACTACAACATAGATTGCTATTAAAAATGACTAGTTTGCCTGAACAATATTGACAATCAGAACACATGAAATAGCACAGAAAGAAAAAAACCTAAGATATGTGCATGGTAATAAAATATTATGTAATATATTATAAAATATCAATGTGTTTATTAAACAAGTTTCAGGAGTTCTCCACCCAGAAAATACATTTGTAATATACACTAAACTGGAAAAAACCAATCTAAGTATCTTTTTTAAAAAATCAAACAGGAGTTCCCGTCGTGGCGCAGTGGTTAACGAATCCGACTAGGAACCATGAGGTTGCGGGTTTGATCCCTGGCCTTGCTCAGTGTTAACGATCTGGCGTTGCCGTGAGCTGTGATGTAGGTCGCAGATGAGGCTTGGATCCCGCGTTGCTGTGGCTGTGGCATAGACCGGTGGCTACAGCTCCGATTAGACCCCTAGCCTGGGAACCTCCACATGCCATGGGTGCGGCCCTAAAATGACAAAAAGGCAAAAAAAAAAAATCAAGCAATTTAGAAGCCTGACCTTTTAGCCTATTTCTTCCTCTTTTCCTATTCCCCAACCAAACAGTTGAGACTACTTTAAATATGACCCTGCCAAAGTTGTTACCGATATAGGATGCCCTTGAGGCAACCTCTGACGACCTCTCAGTCTTCAGGTAGGTATCTCCTGACTGCCTATAACTTCTTGAAATACTCTCTTGGCCTTTTCCACCTGGACTTCTTCCATGCCAACAACATTGGTCACTCTTAGTTATCCGATCATTTTGACAAGAAATTTTAAACAAATAAACACCCTGAAACAACAGTTTGTATTTTAGGGTATTGTCCTTTCACCCACCCCTTAGAATTCTTTATGGAACTTCTCTTAGTTGACCCACATTCAATGAACTGTGCACAACTTGGGGCTGGAAAGGAGGATCTTACTTAACCAGAGTGTCCTTGGAATATTTGACTTCACAGCAAATATTCAATAAAAGATAGCTTCTACTCAATAAAAGATAGCTTCTACTTGTCCTCTAATTCCTTCCATGATCCCTTACCTGCTTTCAGGACCCAGGAGGAGAAGTAAAGTAGGAAAATTCCCTGGTGCCCTAGATATACCAAAAGGGAATCCATTGGCCTAATACAGAACCCATAGCAGAGCTCCTTCTGAACAGTAAGAGATCAGTAGCAAACCATCTAACATTCTAATGAAGGTGGATCCAAAGAATTGATGATGTTGAAGTTCTAGTGTAGTACAAAACCAAAATTATTTCACTTGTGCTGCAAAGAGCCTAATGCACATTACATAACTGCAGGGTTCAGTGCCTCCGTATCAAAACAATTCAGACATCAGTAGGTGACTGGAGTCATGGGAATGGAGTAATGGGAACGTGGATGAAGATTATAAACCCAAGTAAAGACTGCAGCTAATAGGAGTGACATACTGAAAATCATTAAGGATATTTTTGCCAATGAAGAAGAGGAATTATTTTGAATATACTAGAAGAAATTCCTACAGTTATAGGAATAAAACACAAGAAGAGAGCAAGTGGCTTAAATCTTAAGTATTTTATTATAATTTAGCCTTTTCATGGACTTAAGATACCTAAAGGTGAAGTTAACAAACATGGAAAGCACATTCTGAAAGACAGTTTTATTAATGATTCCTAAATTACAACAAGTCAGAATAAGCTTCTCTACAAGAAGCACAAATTCCTTTACTTCACTACTTGAGTTATTTACAAAGGAGAATATCCATGTAACTTCCTCACCACACCAAGCACCAATGAACTCTACCTCACTTCAACAGAAATGGAAAAGTGTTTTCAGGAAGTAATTTCATTTAAAAAAAAAATAGTTCGCTTGTGGCACAATGGATTAAGGATCCTGAAGTTATCATTGCATTGGCTTGGGTTGCTGCAGTGGCGGAGGTTTGATTCCCTGTCTGGGAACTTCCGTATGTCATGGGTCTGGCCAAAAAAAAAAAAAAAAAAAAAAGGGGAAATAAAAAATAAAGTCATTTTATTTTCTCTGATAATGTATAATTAAAAAACGCATCAGAAGTTCAACCTCAGGAGTTCCCGTCATGGCACAGCGGTTAACGAATCCGACTAGGAACCATGAGGTTGCGGGTTCGATCCCTGGCCTTGCTCAGTGGGTTAAGGATCCAGTGTTGCCATGACCTGTGGTGTAGGTTGCAGACACAGCTCGGATCTGGCATTGCTGTGGCTGTGGTGTAGGCCGGTTGGCTACAGCTCCGATCAGACCCTTAGCCTGGGAATCTCCATATGCCGCAGGTACGGCCCTGAAAAGCGAAAAAAAAAAAAAAAAAAAGAAGTTCAACCTCAGAAATCTGTTTACTACTTCCACTGTGATAGAAAATTTTTGCTCCTTAAAGAAAAATTAATTCAACTTATCTGTCTCTGCCTTCTTCCAGGTGTGTATGAAATACAAATTGTTCATGTTACAATGCATGGGATGATGGTTAGTGCTTGATCTGTGCTAGCCAATCTTCTAGGTTATGAGGATGAACAAAAAAATCAGACCTAGCTCTACCCTTAAAATTTTGACCATTTAGCCTATAAACTGTTTTATATTATAGACTATATTTAAACAATGCAATTAATAATACCGGTCGGGTTCCAGGAACAACAGAAATAATAACTTACTTGATTTTTGGATATTAAGATACAGGTTCATTAAAAGGAAATGTGTGATTTTTTTTTCTCAAGGAACAAAATGTTACCTTTCAACAATGATCAGAAAAGCCTGTGGCAAATGTTTTATTGTTCCCTGATATCTAGTTCCCCTCTTTTGGGGCCCATGCAAGGATTGTAATTCCTTGTCCTCTTGAAATCAGATTTGACCATGTGACTTGCTTCCGCCAAAAAAATATCTGAGGGGGTGAAGAGTGGAACTTCTCAGTGGAAGTGTTTAGTTGCCAAACCTGGAGGGCTCTCTTGCTCTTCTCTGACAGTCATTGAAGGGCATGTTGACAGGAAGGTGGAATCCGGAGCTATGATGTGGAAGACAGTATCTGAAGAGTCACCTAGATCTACAATGAACTTTGCATGAGCCAGAATTAAACCTTCGTTGTTAAAGCCACAAGTTCTTAGGGATGTTTACTACTGCAGCATAACTTTGCCTATTCTAACTATATACACATTAAACCTAAGTACAAATACGATGTCTTCATTGTGAAAAGTGTTGCTCAACAACAACAACAAAAATCTTTGAATTCTAGGTGTTCCCATTGTGGCTCAGCAGTAAAAGACCAGACTAGTATTCATGAGGAGGCAAGTTGGATCCCTGGCCTCTCTCAGTGGTTTAAGGATCCAGTGTTGCCGTGAGCTGTGGTGTAGGCTGCAGACGCAGCTCAGATCCCACCTTGCTGTGGCTGTGGTATAGGCCAGCAGCTGCAGCTCTGATTCAACCCCTAGCATGGGAACTTCTGAATGCCATGAGTGCAGCCCTAAAAAGACAAAATAAATAAATAAATAAATCTATGAATTCTAAACAGGCTAATTGTCAGCTCCTCAAGAAGAATTTATTGCATGCCCACAAGGAACAGAATAGTTTAACTAGCAATGAGTCAGGATTCTAACTTTGTAGAATAACTTGAATTTTGACTTTTCCAAGCTTACTGCTATCCATGGGTGATGATAATAATGCAGTCTGGTAGAGAATAGCTGTGTTATCACATGTACCTTCCTCTTCCATCCCACGGGAGGCTTGTGAGCCTGCATCTACACATACCTGAAAACCATTCAAGATCCTCCAAAAAAAGGCAAAATGATTTTACTATTTTTATTGTTAGACACTTAAACGAGATTTTGACAAGAAAAAAAAAATACGAGTGATCAGGAAACCACTCTTAAAATTGACTATGTAGTTATAATGATGGGAAAAATACAAACAAATATGTCTAATCACAGAATAGCTTAGCATGTGAAACAAAAATGAACACTCTTTTTCATTGAAGATCATTCTCTTGTATCTAATTCAGAGAGATTCTTAATAAATAGTATAACAAAGGCTTTCTTTCTATTATAATAAGTAATTGATGTAGACTTAGACATTTTGCCTGATGGATTTCAGAGTTGAACAGTGACAATCACTCACTGTATCATCACGGAAAATTTGCATTCTAGATGACTTGTTTTTTTTTAAGATATTTGTCTGCTTCTTGAAATGAGAAAACATCCTAGCCATGAAAGAGCATCATTAGAGCTCTTTTCTTGAGGTACCGGATGCAGAATTTCAAAAGAACATTGGAGTTCTAGGTTATAAAACCAATGAGAATGACCTAGTCTGGACTTTGGATCAGAAAAGCTATTTTACTGGTCTTTGAATTCAGATTCTTTTTGTATCCCAAACTTCTAATTTTCTAAATAAAAGATGACTTCATTCCTGCTACTTGAACAACCTCCAAAGCTTCTCAGTAGCCTTTGCATAACTTTTGAATTTCTTATCTCACTCCTCTGTCCAAAATATTCTTTGCTCCCATTATGCGAAGTGGGTCTCACTCCCCAGATTTATCATGCTCTTTCATTCTTTTACTTCAGACACATTTCCTCTGCTCCGTTTTCACCACTGGTAAACTCATCACTCAAAACTCTCTCATATGGGAGTTCCCATTTGTGGCTCAGCAGGTTATGAACCCAACTAGTATCCATGAGGATACAAGTTCAATCCCTGGCCTCCTTCAGTGGGTTAAGGATCTGGCATTGCTGTGAGCTGTAGTGTAGTTCAAAGATGCAGCCCAGATCCCACATTGCTGAGGATGTGTTGTAGGCTGGCAGCTGCAGCTCTGATTTGACCCCTAGCCTGGAAACTTCCATATGCTGCAGCTGAGGCCCTAAAGGAAAAATAAAAAACCAATAAACAAAAAAACTTTCTCATGTGACACCTCTTTGGTAAAGCAAAAGTCACTTGTTTCTTTCATTGTGCCTACTCTGGATGCATGCTTGTATATATTACTGCATCGTATATCTTTCCTGTATTTTATTATAATTATTTAGTTACTCATCCAAGTGGATTACCCAGTCTTTTCAGTTAGCAAATAATATACTTTATTTAATTTTATTTAACTTGGCATCATGTCATTTTCTAACAAATAGTTCAAGTGTTTGGCATATAATTGTTTGTTAATATTTGATGAATGAGTGAATGAATGAATGAATGAATGAATGAGACCTAAATTAAGCTGATGATTTAGCCAATAACCTGCTGTGTGACCTTGGCCAGATAGATTTCTTTCTCTGTGCCCCAGATTCCTGATATGAGAAAGGGGATCATAATTGCTACCTGCCATAGTAGTATACTGTGAAGATTAATAAAATAATTTTTGTAAAGCAGTTTGAGCTCCCTGGAAGAAAGGCACTATGTTAGAACAAAGTGTTCTTATAATTATTATGTAGCACCTTTCATCTGAGAATCTCGAAGCACTTCAGAAAACATTAACTCATTAATCTTCCCAATGCTCCTGTGAGAGATTTCCATCCTCTCCATTTTAGAAAAGGGGGAAATGCAGATAGTGAAAGGTTAAATGCCTAGCCCACGATGCCATCCTGTTGAATGCCAAATCCAAGAGCGAGTTTCAGGACTCTTGGCTCAGAGACAGCCCTTTGAACCTCCAGGCACTGTAACATCTCCCATTTCCCTATACAGAGAAAGCCATCGAGACTCCTGGCTGGATGGCAAAGATCCAGTTGGAATGAGAGCCCAGGTTAATACCTTCCATAGAAGGGGTGGGATGGGCTGCAAGGTGATGACCACAATCCTTCCCTGAACTGTAACAGTAAGAAGAAAATGTAAGCAATGCCAGCACTCGATTGCTTACCAGCCCCCGCCCCTCAATGGCTTTGGCTCAAATCTTTTCATCAGCCTTCTTTTAACTTGACACCTTTCTGGGATGTCTGTCTCTCAGCCAGAAAACATCTCATCACCTTTGAATACAAAGGTAGCAGTTTAGCGACCAAAGAAATAATCCTAAAATACTGCATTCAAAGGAGCTTTCCTCTCCTAATACTGTTTTTCCTGCTGAATCCCATGAATGTTAGCTGAGACAGGTGGTACTAATCCGCCTTCTAAAAGGAAAAGGAAGAATGTTAGCTATTCTGCATATACTTGTGCCGGGGGAGGTGGGGGGAGGAAGAAATAGTTTGGATAAAGATGCTTTACATCAGGAACATCTAGCAAAGTGGAGCCATTTCTATTCATAGCCTACCAGAGGTGACATGTGTGCTCTTCTCACAAATGTTACGTTCATACTTCCTGGAGGTTGTAGTCAAGATTACTGGCCCAATAGTGTGCAAATCTGACACAAACATACACAGCATGTGTGTGTTGGAAATAACAAGATCCTGTCTAGAGTGTAGGTGAATTCAGCAATGACCTTTGGGTTCTTTCCTAAGGAAACATGACATGTTGCCTTGGTTTTAAGTCTAGAAGAACGTAATTAATTCATTATGATGACTTTCATGCTGACACCTCCTCTAAAACCTTGAATGAACATCCCTCAACTTCCTTCACACTTGTGGTCTTGCTCTCCATCCAATTCATTAGCAAGCCCACTCCTCTGAGGTTAATCACTCAAAAACTGTAAAGATCTGGAACTCTTGAAATATTTCTGAATAGTCTTATTCACCTTTCTAACTTACTCATGCCTCCTTGGAAGCCACCCATAGTCATGGAAAGAGACTTGGAACCAAACCAATCTGAGTTAATTTTAGGGCCTGCCTATGCACTTCCTGGTTGCATGACCTTGGGCAAACTTCTGAATCTCTCCGAGCCTATTTGTGTGGCCTGCAAAATAAGAATTACAAGCCTGGCCTGAAAGTTGTTTGAGATATAAAGGACACACAGAGTAATTTCCTGAAAAGACTGATGTGCTAAATGAATGGGACCACCAAACACTGAGCAGAAGATTGACTCTAAAAGCATAAAGCACCAGAAGATGAGATGTACCCACAGCACAAGGAAAATCATCTCAGAGAAAATTCTGGAACAGAGATTAGATCTAGGCAAGCCATTGACAATGAGAATCCAACAGATAAAGCAAAGTATGGGTTGGAGGGGCCAGAAGGGAGGTAAGTAATCAAGTAAACTGGCAGGTACTAATTGCCAAGAAGATCTGAAAATTAAGGGTCAAGAAACCACCACGGGGACCAGAACGGTGTGGTCTTAATCCCTGTAGGAAACTCAGATTTGGAAGAGCCAAGGAATTAAGGGACTGGGTTAAGAGTTAGGCCAGGACTTGAGTAATAACCTCCAAATCCAAAGACTCTAAACTCCAGGCAGTTAGCCAGAGGAAGCATCTGAAGGACCACTGCCACAGAGTACACACCACAACCCTCCTCCCCACCATCCATCTCAACTACACATCAGCTTCCATGTTCTTGGCCTGCTTGGATTTGCACTTTTCTCTCTCTAACAATTTGTCTTGAATGGTCTTTGAACTTAAGCTTGAACAATTTCATCTATAACCAACTCTGAACACTTTTTTTTAGCCACACATGTGGCATATGGAGGTTCCCAGGCTAGGGGTCGAATCAGAGCTGCAGCTGCCAGCCTATGCCACAGCCACAGCAACCTGGGTTCAGAGCTGTGTCTGCCGCCTACACCACAGCTAACAGCAAAGCCAGATCCTTAACCCACTGAGCAGGGCCAGGGATCAAACCTGCATCCTCACTGATACTAGTTGGGTTCGTAACCCACTGAGCCACAGCAGCAACTCCTCTAAACACTTATTAAATACAAAATTTGTATTTGCTTCCAGGCCCCATAGACACCATGCTGCCCAGTCACCATGGTCACAGGAGTTTCCAGGGCACTGCTGAGTACTTTTCCAGCCACTTTCTGCTCTCCATAGCGAATAACATAAGACATGAGTAGGCCAGAATGGAAATGAATTACTGGAACCCCAGTTAGCACCCCACCAAGAACAAGATGATACAGAAAGCACTGGCAAGGGACATCACTCCCATTCCTCTTGATGTGGATGGAATGGCAGACTTGGAGGTGGCTGAACCTGCAGGTGGAAGACAAGTCCCTGTATTGTGGATACTGGCAGATCATCGCTTCAACCATCCACCCTCTGACACGTCACTGATGATTTCTCCTGGTCTCCTGGCTTCAGGTACCACCACGGAACAGAGCCTTCCCAAATGCTCTCTTCTCAACTCTAGCTTTTCTCTGGAGCATCAGGACCACATTTCAAAAGGCTGTCAGGCATTTTCACATAAATATCCAGTGGAAACATCAAATCCATTAGTGTTTCACTTCACTTTTATTAGTGGCATCAAATGTTTCCTATAAACTGGACTCAAAATGGTGTTTGGACCTTCCAAGTTGGGGATTGAATAGGGTCAGACCCAGCCCTCGAGACCAGTGAGAATAGGATCTGATTATGCATTAGCAATGCTGGGAGAGGCTTCGCCTCAGCCAGAGACACTTCTACAACATGTGTGATAGGGCAGAGATCTTCACTCAGTGAGGAGGTATAGCAACTCTTCAGTGGTATCTGTGAGAAGTAGAGCTCTTCCTCAGGAATGTAGATAGTGGTCCCTAGGGCTCCCCTGCACACAGACTGAGTGAATTAGAGGTGACCGAAAAAATCAGAAGTGACTCCAGCAGTTTTAGGACGTTGCGTGGATTTTAATTTAACCATTACACTACCTTCTAGCTACTGAGGGAAAAAAAGCAGGCTTTTAAATAATATCACTTACATGTGGAATCTAAAATATGGCACAAATGAACCTGTCTCACAGACAGGAGACTCACAGCGTGACTCACAGACTCACAGATATGGAGAACAGACTTGTGGTTGCCAAGTGGGAGGGGCAAGGGAGAGGGATGGACTAAGAGTTTGGTAGATGCAAACTATTACATTTAGAATGGATAAGCAATGAGGTCCTGCTATACACACAGAGAAGTATATCCAATCTCTTGGAATATAACATGATGGAAGATAATATGAGAAAAGGAATGTATATATAATACATATACATATATATATGACTACCTCACTATACCGTACAGCAAAATTGGCAAACCACTGTAAATCAACTGAACTTTAATTTATTTATTTATTT